>JAEUCK010004881.1:0-272296 GCA_017311455.1 Otocyon megalotis megalotis | reverse complement strand
CGCCACTGGACTCTGACGGTGCTTGTGGCTTGGACTCAATTCTCCTGTGTCACAACCACAGTCAAACCACATGGCTGGGGATCCCTGGGTGGCGCAGCGGTTTGGCGCCTGCCTTTGGCCCAGGGCGCGATCCTGGAGACCCGGGATCGAATCCCACGTCGGGCTCCCGGGGCATGGAGCCTGCTTCTCCCTCTGCCTATGTCTTCTGCCTCTCTCTCTCTCTCTCTCTGTGACTATCATAAATAAATTTAAAAAAAAAATTTTTAAAAATGTTTAAAAAAAATTAAAAAAAATCACATGGCTGAAAAAGTAAAGGCCAACGTCCCTACAACTTATGACCACAAAGTAAGAGAAAGCCATCCCCGGCCCTGCGGGTTGGAAAGTTGCAAGGAGAGGCCGGCCCCACTGGGGTCACGCGAACACTCGGAGTCAGGGGTCTGCTGCCCCGTCGCGATGGCGTGGGCTGGCCGGTGGGCGTGCTCTCTCCTTGCACCCCTCCCGCCACACCCCAGGCGCACAAAACAGCGTGCGGGCACTGCGGGCATAAACAGGCAGTTTGCAGGTCAAGAAACTTCACCAAACTGAAACATAGAAATCATTAAATATGTCTTCAGCTGCGGAGCGCGGAGGTTAACACGATGATAATACCCGCTGTTGAGCAGAAGGTGTAGGGAGGTCGGTGGCGTGAACACACCGGGGGGCACCGTTTCTGGAGACCAAACACCTATCGGTTCTTTAAATGAATATACACTTCAACTCAGAAGTTCCGCCTCCCAGAACTTCTTATTCTACAGATGGACACGCTCACCAGTGTGGAAAGACGTGCGCACGGTGTTATTGGAAAGTCTTAAAACAAAGGGAAAGGCCTAAACCTCCATCAGCCAAGGTCATATGAAGTGACCTGGAATCCCACATACGACGAAGTCATGGAAAGGACAAGCTGATTCTCCTGTTGCTGGTACGGAGGTGTTCGTAAGACGCGAAATAGATGATCCCGTCGCTCAACGATACGCAAGTAGACCCCCGGGCGTGCTTGTCTTTACTTTCAGGAATGGTCGTGAGCGTCTGACCGAGAGACGGAGGGCGCAGCGAGCACCCTGAGGAGGCCTGGGAGACAGCGGCGCACGGCCGCCCGTTACGTAACCAAACGCCCCGAGCAGAGCGCCGCGGCTTGCTTCCGCACTTCACTCTTCCGCAAAGTCTACTGGAGGGTCGCGAAAAGCCGTGCAAGTGCACACCTCGGTTGTCTCGGGAGGGTGGAATGCTGGCAGGCGTCCAGCCGGTCTAAACCGTGAACACCTGTGAGGGTTGGGATGCACTTTGCCAAGCCGCTTGCCGCCAAGGACAGAGGGACCCTTTAGCACCCGTGCTCCGGGGACGTGGGAACGCTGGGTCCCACCTGTCCTCCAGACACCGACTATTATAACTGAAAGCAAAAGCCCTTTAGTGACATGGGTCTCCTGCTACTGCGCTTGAGCCGCACGTTAGCGCTACTCGTCTGTGACGTGCCCCTTTTGGGCAAAACTAAACTGCTGCGTCAAGGACTGGTTGACCCAGAATGAGCCACGCACACTCCCAATGTACAATTTGGTCGATTGTCACGTGTGCATACACTTGCGAAGCCGTTACCACAATCAGGAGAGCGAACCTGTTCGTAACCCTCCTCGGCCCTAACCGTAACCCTAACCCTAACCCTAACCCTAAGCAGCATCTCCTGATACCCCGTGATTTCCAGGATTTCACAGAGGCATGCTCTCAGGGGAAAGATGCCGTCTGCTGGCTCAGGGGACTTTGCATCTTCTACGTTTTCTGTAAATGGAATCTTTCCGTCTGGCTTCCTTCACTCGGTGTGGTTATTTACGTTGTGTGCATCCCCAGCTCAGGCCTCTCCCTCGCCGGGCAGGCAGCCCTCTGCTGCGTGGCCACGCACGCCTCAGTGCCCGAGCATTGAGTGATGGTCAGACGGTTCCAGGTCATGGCTCTGTGCAAGTTTGGGCAAGGCGTCCACTGGGAGAATAGTAGGCGTGGAAGGCTGGCCGTGCACGTGCTAGGGGCGTGCTTGGCTTTTTAGGAAACCAACAGGCCTTCTCCTAAAGGGGCAGCCCCTCCACGTGCCCCCAGCGGCGCCCAAGGGTTCCCTGCACCCTCACCGCCACTCGACGCCATCAGATTACTTCTGCACCTTCTAATAGGGCTGCGGCCATACCTCCCCACGCTTCGTGTGGTTTCTAAGAGGCATTCACGGCCACGAGTGCCACTTATTTGTGAAAGCGCGGCGTCTCGAACGCTTTCCTGAAGTCATCCAAATATCTGCTGTGTCCTCCTCTATCGCAGAGTCCGGTGATCCTGTGGGAACGAGCCGTGAGGTTTATAGGACGTGTGTTTCCCATGGTTTTCTTCATCTGTTTTATTTTCGATGATGCTTTAGATGTCGTGTTACAGCTCCCATTGTTGCATGAGTAGCATTCGGTTTCAAAAAAACTGATAAGAAACTAAATGTTGCAATATTTGTGTTTGAACTTCATTGCAGCGTACAAAATTTATTTATAAACGATCACCACAATAGATGCGGTCAGGTTTTGCAAAGACGATACTGAATTTCTTATTCCAGGGGACCTGGGAGGGATCGGATGCATGTTTGGGGAGAATGCTGCATGGTTTGGGTAGCAGGTATTTGGAAATTCAGTATTTATTTCTGCTGCTCCTATCACTAGGCGGGTGCACACATGCGCACACACAGTTTAATAGGAAGCCTGGCGCCCTCAGCAGAGTAGAGGAGAAGAGCCGTGGGCTTCCCCGGGACGCTGGGCAGGAGTGCACGGGGGCCACGAGGCGGGTGTAGGTCTGCCCGCTTGCAAAGCCTGAGCCCCTGCCTCTCCTAGTACGTACGTCGTCATTGTACGAGTGTCCCCAGCGCTGGTGAAGATCGTGACCAACAGGCTGCTGGCGCGGGGCGTGTGCCCACCTGGGCCAGCCGATGCCTACACATCGCGTCTTGAACGGGAGCGCTCCGTGTGCACATACCGTGCGCGACAGCTGATGGCACCTCTGCGTCCAGAATCGCCTTTGAAAACTCACCGTCCTGGGACGCACGCAGGGTCCCGGGCTGAGAGGTGCACCCGGGGCTGTGGCCGCAGCTCCCCACCTGCTGCGTGGTTCCTGGGCCGGACCCACGAACGCGGCTGCACGGGGGCACAGGAGCGCAGACGCCCGTCGGAGCAGCCCGGCGTGTCCGCAGCCCCCACCGCAGACTATTTCTGGGGAACGACCAGTGAGGTGCAGAGGGCAGGCCTCCCTCTTGCCCCAGATTTAAGGCCAAAGACGAGGTGCCCCTGCACCCTCAGGTCAGCAAGGAGCAGCGCCTGGGGACGCCCGGGGATGCATTCCGGGCTGGCTGCCGCCCACCTTAGTCCCCGGCCTCCCCGGCCTCCCCAGCCTCCTTGCCTCCCCATCTCCCGGCCGAACATAAGCATTACGTCATGGCTTCTTCCTCAGGAGACTCTTAACCATGCAAGAGCCCCCAGGAGCTCGGGGCCGCCAGAGCCTCTGTCTTCCGGACCCTAGTGCCGGTTCTCTCAGCTGAAGCACATCTTCCATCTGGCGTGTTTGCCAAAGTCCCTTCGATACCTTGTCCCATTGTCTGTGGCCGACCGGCTCCACCGTCTGCAGCACCAGGGAAGGTCCGGGGAAGGTCCGGGGAGCTCGGGGCCCGGGAGGGAGGGCGTCAGCTGTGGACGGAGCAGGGGGGAAGCCAGCCTGTCCTGCGCGTCCAGGGCCCTCGCGGTGCCTCCACCAGCCCCAGCCCCCCGGGTCCCACCTCTGGCCCCTGACCCCCGAGCAGGGTGGGATCCTCGGAGGGTCACCTGCCTTCTAAAACACCGCCCCATCCCCTCTAGGGGGTGGGTCGTGCACCAAACACGTGCATTTTGAGAGAAAGAGGGTGGGCAGGGCTCCCTGCGGGGCTCGCGCTAACCCGAAGAAGCCGCGGTTGCAGACCCTCTCGTGGATGGCACGGCCGAGGCTCAAGGATGGGAGCTGCTCACTCAGCCTGGGCAGGGAGGGGACAGTGGTTCGGGGATTCACGCTGCACGTGCGCTCTCCAAAACACGTGGCTTTAATCGAGCCCCAAGTCTGCAAAGTCTAAGGGGTGACAGGCTCCACGTGGAACTGAACCTACTCAGGAAATGCCCTTGAGCTCGCGTCCCTTGTCAGGGAGGAGCAGAGCACGCGTGGCCGGGGAGCACCTGCCCCCAAGCAGCCGGGGGTGCGTATTGAAGGCGCAGGCCCTGGATCCCCGGCGGCCTGCAGTGGCCTCCCCGTGGGTGGGACTGGAAACCGCGCTCTGACACGTGCTCCAGGCACCTTCATCAGGCTGAAATCTAAAGGTCCCGACATGGAGATCACCAGGGAGAGGGGGTGACATTTGCTGATTGTGGACGCAGGATCTAGGCCCCCCGGTGCCCTGACACTGGCCCCGTGTCCCCGTGGGACACAAGGGTCACCAGAGACCCAGGGAAGGCAGCTGGAGGAGAGTCCGCTCTGTGACGAGGGGCTGAGGGTGGGGTGAGAGGTGACGGAGGGCGGGAGCGTGGCTCCCCGTGGGGGGGTCTGTGCTGGCCTCCGCGTGGACCCAGCGGCAGGTGCATCTGCATTAGGGACGCACGCGCGTTTCAGGGGGTGCAGGGGTCCTAGGCCCCGTAAACGCCGGGCGACCTAGGAACCCTCGTGTTGGAAGGAACGAGGGTGGTTTGAGACTCCAGTGGGGCATCCGTGATGATAACACGAGACCACGGGCGTTCCCGGGTGGGAGGGGGCAGCGGGGTCCTGGCAAACTGGGACTTATGGTCTGAAAGTGCAAATGTGTCCCAACCCGCTGCATTCAGTGAGGGACCATCTGAGCCCCGCACGCACTTCACCTTCACTCACTCATGATTTCATCTGCAAGGAGCACCAGGGGCCGCTGAGGTCCACGTCCTTGAGCTTGCACAGGTGGGAACACGCACCCCACTCCCCGCGGCCCGGAGCCGCCCGCCGTTCCACGTCACGCGTCGGCCTTCTCCTTGTGTGCAAAACTCTCCCTCCAAGCAGCCGCAGGTCGGGGCGGCCCTCCCGACCACCTCCTCCGGGAGCGCGCCGCGGGCCTCCTCGTGACGGCGGGGCCAGGTGTGCAGGTGGGAAGCTGCGCTCCCATTTCTCTTTGGAGCCACCGATGAGGTTTCTGGGTGTCGGGTCTCCCAGGGTTGGGGGACGTGAGTGTTAGGAACACGTGTCCCCCCATAAAAACTCCACCCTAGAGGCCCCAGCCCCTTCCCGACCCCAGCACAGGCGACAGGCAAGAAGGCTGGATGTAAGCAGGTCACGCGGACTGTAAAACCTTCACGCCGAGAGCCCAGAGTCTCCTCGGGGCCTTGATGACCGTGGAGAAGAATGACAAGCACAGTGATTTACATTCCCCTTCTTTCCAGAGGAAGTTCATGGGGAGACTAATTTAGGCCGTGTTGAGAGCAGGGCAGGGGCACGGCGGGTCTGGCGTCGGCACGTACCCGTCCGGGGGAGCCCGGCTGTGCCCGCCGGCCCCCGCCCTCCGCCACCTTGCACCAGGCCCACCCGGCGAGGAGCGCGGCGTGAAGCCCAGCCCCGAGGCTGCTGCGTCTGCACTGCAGGGGCCCGTCCGGCGCCCTTCACGGCTGGCAGCCTGGGGGTGCCCGCAGGACAGCTCTCGGCCGCGGCTCTCCCACCTGCCCTCCGAGTCCCCTGCCTGTCCGTCCGTCCCTCTTTCGTCAGCTCCATCAGCTCCATCAGCTCAGATGCTCAGGATCCTTTACAACATCCCCAGGAAACCTGTCACTCCACCTACCTACATTCCCAAGGACTTTCTAAGGAACCCCACGGCCGGGCCACGGGAGCTCCCCATGCCGATGGGAGGAGGGGGGAGGGGGAGGGGGCAGGAAGAGAGAACAAGAAGGGAAGAGGCCCCAGGGTCCGGGGGCGTCGGGCACACAGGGACCCGCTGGCCCCCCTGACGGGAGCGGCGCCGAGCACTTGCAAACGTCGCCTCGTCCCAGCTTAGGGGAGCCCGTCGAGCGGTTACGACGACCTGTCATCCACACGGAGCAGATCTAGGCCACGGGATGGAGACGCCGGGTTTGTCTGGGAAGGTGGATATTGAGGGGGGTTCGACGGGCTCCGGAGCCTCCCGTGCCACCGCCACCGGGGAAGGAGGCTGTGGATCGTGGCAGGGGCAGAGCCCTGGCTTCACACAGCTTTGTGCAGGGACGTGGCACACGCATGGGCCACCTCCCGTGGTGGGCATCGGCGCCGAGCAGGGGTTCTGGAAGCCCTGGCTTCTGGACACATCCCCCCCCTCCCCTGCGGCTGCAGCAGAACGCGGCCGCCCGGGCGCCCTCGGTGCCTTCGTCTCTGCCAGGAGGACAACCGCCCCAGCAGCCGGGGACCGTCCCCAGGGGTGGCGCGGCCCTGCGGGAAGCCCGTGCTGGGTTTCAGATCTCGAGCTCCCCGTGGACAGGAGAGGTGGCCGGGCCGACGCCGCTCAGGCCCCGGGAGCACTGGCCGCGCCTCCTCCGCCGCCGCCGGCCCCTCCGGTGACGTTCTCACGTTATAAACAGGTGCCTTCGCATCAAGGGACCTCGTAGTGCAAATGCGCCGCGTCTGTCCCCGCTGGTAACCAACTGATTCGGCCAGAGGTAACCCGAGACCTTGTCCGGGGGAGCAGGTGCCGACACGTGGGAGGGGAGACCCTTCGGGTGCCTTGGGGCTGCGGGCCCCGTGGGGTGCTACGGTCCTGCATACGAGCAGGGACGGGGGGGGGGTACAGAGGCTGCGACAAGGGAGAGGCTGTAAGATGAGCTCAGAAACCGGTGACGCCCTTAGATCATCTCAGTTGTCAAGTCCAAAGGGAAGGAGGAAGAGGCGGCGGCAGAGAACAATTAGCAGCCCCTTCAGGCTGTCACCGGTCGTCACCCGTCAGGGGCCCCGTGGGAACGGAGCTTTGCTTTGGTGGGAGCAGAGGGAGGTGACTTCCGCTCTCTCTGGACCCCGGGGGCCCACAGAGCCCATGATCCAAGGTCTGGAGAGAGCGTGTGTCGGGGCCGATCAGCCGAGACGGCATCCCTGTGCCCATCGTCGTGGGGGCGGTACGTTGGCTCCTCAGTTGTGTTTGATAGAAAAGTTGGCACCTTAGCAACTAAACGAAGCACAGGCTCATCCCCCACGGAAGGACCCCGGGGGCAAGGCTCTGGGCACGGGTGGCAGGCCTCCCGTCGGGCTGCTCGGCCACGGCCCGGCCTCGGGGCCCGGAGGGGACCGGGGGAGAGAGCCACACGCCTCAGCTCCGGGGCCTGCATGCCGGGAGCCCACACCCGCCTGCTGTGGGAAGGCGAGCAGCGTCCTCTGCTACCACGGCAGCTCCCGTGCCGCTGAGGACCAGGGGGCCGGGCACCGCACGTGCACGCACAGCGTCCAGGCTCCGCGGTCAGGCCCTGCCTGAGGCCAGGACGCCCAATATCCATCCACGTGTCTCAGGAAACACTGACCCACGGTTACCGAAGAGCCGATGGTCCCGAAATTTTTTTTCATTTTTTTGCAACAATTGACAATATCACGCAGTTGTGAGAAGGAACCTGCCGTCAGAAAAGCGTGACTCTGAGTTCTAGGTCTGGCTCCGGGCGGCTGAGCGACCTTGGCAAGGTCACCGTCTGAATGCAAAATGAGAGCAATAAAATTACCTCGAGAGTTCTCACCGGGGTTCAAGTGACACAATCTAGGTGAAGCGCCCAGCGGAGTCCGCTTCGTAGGGTGTGCTCCACAGCCACTGGACAAAAAACGACAGGTCCTGCTGCCGATCTCCTGCTCCCACTCACGGAGCAAATTCAGCGCAGGACGCAGCGGTGGGCGCCCCGGCCGGGCCCCTGACGGCCGCCTGGGGGGGCGGCGGCCCCTCGTAGCCGCGGGTTCACACGTGTGCTCCGCCTCTCAGCTCTGCACCCTGACGCTCGTCACGGGAGGCCCTGCAGACTCCTGCCCCTCCAGTCCCTCTGCTTCCCCGGACGTGTGGCCAACGTCATCGTCCTGAACGCCGCCTTCCTCGTGCACACTTCCCTGGGGACCCTGGAGGCCCCGCACGTAGCGTGCACACCAGCCAGGCACGCCAGCCAGCCCACGTCCACCCACTGCCCGGCCGCGCTGCCCTCGGGGCCTCCTCCCTGGCCCCACAGCTCCCGGCACGTGCCCGCGCCGCCCCTCGGCCACGCGACCTCTTGCTCCCCAGACTCTGAGCTCGCTGGGGCACAGATAGGGCCAGGCCCTTTAGTCCCTTTTGTAGATCTGTTTCCCCGAATGCAAATCTCAGAGCACCTGCTGGGACTCCGGGTACCCGGAAGGCCGGTAGCGTCCTCACGGACTCGCAGCTGATCCAGGGCGGTAGCCACACCCCGACTTTAGGGCCCGTACTTCAGCTGCAGCTCTTTCCATGTCTCCCCACACTTTGGGCTTTCCCCAGAAGCACACTGAAAACCCAGTGAATTCTCGCAGCCGTCTTGCTTGTCTAGAATAGTCTTTTCTTCCTCCCAGACCCCTGCATTCAAGGGGGACAGCTTCCAAGGGAGAGGGGAAGCCCTGATCCTACCCGAGCCCACTCCCCTGAGACCACATCCCTCCCAAGTCCCCAGAAGGTGACCTACAGCTCCGGACAATCTGGGGTGCCCCTGGGTACCTCAAATGAGGGTTTGCATCCAGAAGGGCTCACCCCCTAAGACCCCGTGCCCAGCAGGCCCTCCCGGCCCACCGGGGCCACACCAGGCCACTGTCAGATGCTCCCACTCGTCCTCCTTCCTGCATTGGCGGTGGCACCTCCTGGATCCAAGCAAGCTTGGGGACGGGCGTGAGGGAGGACGTAGCTCTCCACTAACTCGGGGCCGAGGAGCCCAGGCACGTCCTTCCCTCGCTCCCCCTTGTCTCTCAAGCCCTCCCGTGAAGGCTTGGAAACCCAAACACACAGCTTCCCAGCTCAGACAAGTGCTAGTGCTGTTAACGCACTCGAAGGGACCCAGGCACCAAGTCTACTTGACGGTCGTCCTCGGGTCACGGATGCGTGGAAACGTCCGCTCCTTGCAGTCTGAACACGAGAGACCGGTAACACCTCTTGTCAGAAGAGAGGTTTCCACGTCTCCAAGGCAACCCAACGTCTGTCTCCTGGGGAAGGAGACGTCCAGGAGGGAGATTTCACAGGGGCCTGCTCAGCTACTCGGGGGGAACGGCGGGAGCCCCGAGGCGTTCCCCAGGAACCGGGAAAGGGGGGCGCCAAGGACTCAGGTGAGGGCACGGGAGGGCCTGGACCTGGCCGCCTCTGCTCCGGGTGCCGCCTGGGATGAGAAGTTGGCCGGTGGGGGCCTCTACCGACTCGGACGTGGATTCGGGTGACAGCTGAGGTGGGGCCGGACCCAGGTGGCCGGGATGTTTCCCTGCACCTGCCACCTGAGGCTTCTGTGGCCTCCCCGTGCCTCATGCACTAATCTGTACAATGAGGGTCATCAGAGCATCTCTCGGATTCGGGGCTTAGAGGTCTGCGGGCCACGTAGGACGTGCTTGCCAACCCCCGCTAAGGACTGATGCCCCAGGAAGGTCCCCAGAGGAAGCTGCGGTGCCTCCCTTGTTTTTGGCATCGGTGCCCTCTGAGCAAGCTCGAGCTGCCTCGAGGCTGGGTCTGGGCTTCCGTGTAGGGCCGTGTAGGCAGCGCACTGCACAAGTCCAGCTACAGGAACACAGACGAACGGGACGCCCAGGCCCGGATTCTCGTCCACGTGGATCAGTCTGCGGGGATGGAGGATGTGCCCGACCCCAAGAACTGGGCCTGTGAGGAGCCCCTGGGAGCTGGGGTGTGGGGCTGGACAGGGGGGCCAAAGGCTCCCTGCTGCCTGCGGTGTGAGCAGGTTCAGAAGTGAGAGGGGTATCGCCGAGTCACCTGCGCCCGGGGCCACGGGTGGGGGGGGATGGGGCTGGGGGTCAGGGTCATGGGGGCCGACATGGAGCCCCCTGAAGGCTTCTCGACGTTCCCTCGGGCGGCCCAGTTAGCAGGTGGAGCGCGTCAATCCCGGGGCGTCGCACACATCCCTGCCGCGGGGGGCCGGGGCTCCCAGCTCCGGGAGGCCACACCCCGTCGGCCCCCCCAGGCTGCTCCATGGGGGAGGGGGGAGCGGCCCGCAGGGGCTTGTCTGCGCCCAGAAGAAGCACGTTGCCTCCCACAGCAGATTAGAATGAAGCGCAAAGCCCCTTCGGGTCGGTTAAGCACAGCGGGTCACTGGCTCCCGCCGCTCTCGCTCAGGACACAAGTCTCAGCTGCTGGTCGCGGGGCCCAGGGGGGCTCCCTGCGGGGGACACATCAGGCTCTGGGGTCTGTCCCAGAGCCCAGGGCGCAGAGGAGGGCGCGGGGTGCGGAGGCGCCCCCAGGGAGGGCGTGGGCACCACACAGAAACCGCCAGGCCTCTGCCACCGAGGCCCAGCCAGCTGCCTGCTCTCAGACCCCCACGCACCGGAGCGCAAATCCCGGCCCAGCTGGGAAGGAGGAGGCCGGAGACTGCACCTCTACCCCCCACCCCCCCACCCCCACCCCTGCGGGGCCATTTCCTCCCGGGCCCCTCCCACCGCAGCCCCAGCAGCCCTGCATCCACCAAGGCCCTCCCCAGCCCTGCAGCAGCTCTGCTCCCGCCCACGCCTCCTCCAGGAAGGAAGGCGGGGTTGCCACTCTGCTCTCCGTGTGGTCACCACTGTCTCCTCTCCTGTTCCTGCAAGGGCTTACAGACACCCACCCAGGGACTTAGGGCCCTAGGGTACCCTGGGAGGCTCCTCAACTGGATCCCACCTGCAAAGACCCTTTCCCAACTCAGTCCACATGCAGAGCTTCTGGGAGTCGGGACATAGGCACCCTCCCCGCCCCCCAGCCCGGCGATCACCTGCTCCAGGGCCACGGGCACCCCCATTTGGCTGGGATGTTATGGGGAGCCAGGCGCGGCCCCTCGGCCTGCAGCTGCTCCCTGCTGTCCGAATCCCTCATCCAGGGGCCTCACCTCTTCCCCCTAACAGAGGCAATTTAAATCCACTCCATTTGGTGCAAGGAAGCCTTGGGTTTGTTCTAAACCTGTGCATCTGGCTGCTGCTCCTGCGATGCGTCATCTCTCTGGTTCCGGGGGGCACCTGTGCGTGATGAGTGAGGACAAGCAGTGAACCCTGAGCCCCGCACCCCCGTCCCCCGGCTCATCCCCAGGCTCCTTTCTGGGTCCTTCCCCAGTCGGGGTGGGAAGGGCAGAGCTAGTGTGTCCTCGCCGGAGGCAGCAGCTCAGGAAGCTCCCCGGAGAGGCCGCCAGTGGACGTTCGCTCCGACCTCAACGAACAGACACGCTCAAGAAGCTACTTTCCCAGAAGGAGGCGACCAGCCTGGGCAGACACGCACGGGCTCGGGGTGCAGACACGCGCGGGCTTGGGGCGCAGCCACGCAGCCCGGCTGTCAGGGCAGAGCTCCCGCAGGCCGCCTGCTGCTCCAGGCTGGCTCCCTCCAGCAGGCGGGGGGCAGAGGCACCTGCGCCGGGGGCAGCTCCTCACATGACCCCCGCAAGGTCCCAGGGACCCGTGGAAGGCGAAGCAGTGGCCACCAGCAGGACCTCTACAGGAAATCGCCCACTAGGGATCCCACGTGGTCTCAGACCCCCAAGTGCTACAGCCACCGTCCCAGGACCGGGATGGGGCGGCTCTGGGGGGCGCAGGTGCCAGGACGTGCACGTCGGGATCCTGACCACGCAGCACAAGGAAGGATAAGGGCCTCCACGGGCCTGGTGAGCATCAAGAGCCTCTGGGCACGAGCCGCAGTTGGGACCAGGCGCTCCGTTCAGAGCATCGGGCTTGGCCGTGGCAAGTGTTCTAGAACCATCCCTAATGGATGAAGTGCTTCTGGGGGATCTCTGGAGACATCCTCACCCCGGGTTTGCTGGCGATGACGTTCATGTTGGCATTAGAACACGTGGAGGAAAGTAGAGACAAATGGCAGGGCTGAGATGAGGGACAAAGGGCCAGGGACAGGGGCAGGTGCCTGTGACCCACCAGCCTCTGAGACCGATGCCCCAGGGAGCCGGGACGGCCAGAGACCCCACTGCTCTGGGTCTCGTCGGGGACGCCCCTGGGGCTGCCCAGGTGGAGGTCACAGGCCCGTGTCAGCCCAGCGGACACTTCACGCCCAGAGCCAAAGCCTGTGGTCCCCTGGGCACCCCAGCCCCTCAGTCCATAGTCCAGCCTCCGCTGTGTTCGGGACAGGTGTGGAAGGTGCTAAAGCCCAGGGCTCCGGAGGACAACATCTGACGCCAGCCACGACAGTTCTGGCGGTCACTAGTGAGGGACGAGTGTGTGGCGGGTCGCGAGCCCCAGTGTCCGATCACAAGGGGTTCAAGAGCACCTGTCAGCGGGACGAAGAGTGAAGTGGGCTCCCCGGGGGCCTCCCACCATGGGAGGAGCAACCCTTCCCTCCAGGCTCGCCGCCTCTGCTGCACCTGCAGATGGGGACCCCATCGTCGCGGCCCGAGAGGCTCTCCGGGCTGACGGACGCGTGTGCGGGGGTCTGAGGCCCCGGGGCCCCGCCGAGCCACGCGCTCCTCTCACCGCACCAACGGCGACAGAGCCCAGCCCTTTCCTGCCCTCCTGGCTCTCCGTGCGGGGGAGCGTCAGAGCTCCTCCCGGCCACAGACGTGTCATCGCTGCGGGCCAGCCCGGCCACAAGCCTCCGGTTCCCGTGCCGCAGTCTGACTCCTGTAAGGGTAGGACGGCCCCGCAGCAGTGCTCTCTGGCCGCCCCGGGACACCTCGTCCTCTTCACGGTCCCCCTGCCCCAGGACGGGGGCGGGGAGGCCACACGTGTCACCAGCAGATTAGATCAGCACCAGCTTCGCGTTACGGTAAGACACGCATTTTTCCTTCTGATTTACTCCATCTTCCTTCTGGAAAGGACAGTGATGGCTTCAAAGACAATCAAATGGCACATTTTTATAAGAAACAGAGAGATGACAGTGAAATGTGAAAATGCTTTTGACTGATTCGATCACCAGGTTTTTTCCACGAATAAAAAAAAGTGCACACACACACACACATACATACGCACAAACATATGTATTGAAATTTTTTCTGATGTTTCTGATATTGAGCATTTCTAGCAAAATCCTAGGCACTGAAATGCATAATTCTACGAGCAGCAAACCATTCCTCCAGGACCCACGTACGTGGGTAGACTTAGGACAATTAGCTGATTTCCTCAAGCCCTCCTTTTCTTGATCCCGTGGAGAGAAGCCGTGTCCTGGGTGAGCTCATGGATTCTGCGGGGAGCAGGCTCCACCAGACGGGAGGGTGCCCAGGATCGGCGCCGACATGCCACGTAAGTCCTGCCCAGGCCGACGGCTAATGTGACGAGGATTTGAGATGCGTTGTGGTTGTCAGGGCTCGGGACGCTGGCTGGCTTGTCCACTCCCCCTGAGCGGTGCTGCGGTGGTCCAGGCCCAGACAGAAGGTGTGGGAGCCTGACTCCAGACCCGGGAGGTCGCCGGGAGCCTCATTGGAGCGGCAGGTGTGACCAGGGGAGTGTCAGCCGTCGGACCCCAGAGCCTGATCCTGTTTCAGAGCCCCTGGGTGGGAGCCGGGGCGGCAGGCATGGGCCAGGAGTCAGAATGATGCTCAGGAGCACCCAACACCCCTGCCAGGGGACCTGCCTAATTCCTAAAGAGGCTCCAGGACACAGAGTACATCACCACCACTGAGGACAGAGTGGCCACCCTGGTAAATGGCCGGGGGCTGAGCTGGGCCCCAGGCCCTGGGGACGGGAGAGGGAAGCTCTTCCCCCTGGGGTAATCCAACTGTCACCGGACCCGCAGGTATGAAGAGGTAAGAAAGGTCTCACCCGGACAGCCCAGGTAGCTCAGCGGTTTAGCGCCGCCTTCAGCCCAAGGCCTGATCCTGGAGACCCGGGATCGAGTCCACATGGGGCTCCCTGCATGGAGCCTGCTTCTCCCTCTGCCTGTGTGTGTGTCTCTCTCTCTGTTGCTCATGAATAAATAAATAAAATCTTTTTTAAAAAAAGAAAAAAAAAAGAAAGGTCTTACCTGAAGATGCCCCTCCGTGCTCATAATTCCTCAGAGGCTCCTGCCACCCACAGGAGCTGGTCTCTCCCCTCACTCAGCATCCACGGGTCCTCACATCTCCAGGCCACTGCTCCCAGCTCCAGGGTGGCACCAAAGCCACCGGCCCTGGAATGGCTGTGCCTCGCTGCTCCCAGCTGCGCCCCCTGCCTGCCCTTTAAGGCCCAGCACAGACCCCAGTCCCGTCTGACCCCGGGTGGGCTCCCACTCTGTTTGCTGTTGTTCGATATGTGCAGGGCCCCAGAGTGGAGACATGCTGCACGCCTCTGCCCCACAGCCCCAGAGGCTGGCCTGGGCTGGTGTCTGTCCTCAGGAGATGGTACATTTTAGAAAAGGAAACTCTCAAAACCTGGGCCAGTGACGTGGACTAGGATTGTGTGAGATCGCAGCATCTGTGCGTGTCGTACAGAGAACGGACGCTGAGAAACTGGAGGGGGAATGAGACCCAAGTCCTACCCTATGGGGCCTCCAGCTAAGCAGAGTGACCCGCTATTCTGAACATGACCCAGCCGAACCGACCTTCATCGCGTTTGTGATTTACTGCCGTTGTGCCCGGGGTAACAGACAAACCACCAGCAGCTTCCTGGAGCTGCTGCTGCAGGAGTGTCAGGGATGAAAAATTTTCCTCTATCCTTCAAGACTCTTCCGGCTGGCCTAGGAGTTAAACTGACATGACACAGATTAACAGGAGAAAATCAAATTTAGTATCATACTTACAGGGAAACCACGCAGAGGTGAGATTCCAAAGACAGGCAGGTGTATGTGCCATCCCAAACCACGTAGAGGGGTCGGCGTCTAGAACCTCAGAGGGCAGGAATGCAGTCCACAGGGAGATGAAAGAGCAAACGTGTCATGAACAAATGTTTGCTGGGCCCCGTGGAAACAATGGACACAGTCAGGCATTTTAACAGATGGACTGAGCCAGGGTCCCCCCATCCATCACCCCTGGCCCATACTGTACATAGTTACTTATGGCGACAGCTCCTCCATCTGCATTCTTTTAGGGAGTTAGAGGGGACGGACGTCCAATGTTCCTCCAGAGTCTTTGGGGCCTTGATTGTTTTCAACTCAAAACAATCTGCACACAGAGGTGGCCCATCTTGGATGACTGGTCGGAGCAAGGTCTGAACACGGGCACCTGCTACATTCTCTACATTCTCAGGAATTTCGTGACCCAGTTGACAGCATAGTGGTAGCTTGAAATCAGCCAAGACGGCAATATTCTCACCATAGAAATTGGCAAATGCTACAAACCAGACTATTATTTGATTGATTGATTGATTGATTTTTGGGTAGCCAGCTGTTATGCATTTACCAACGCACCATTTAATTAGACCCACCCACTAACTGGACAAGTTCACATGGATTGTTAAGTGATACTTATATGCCAAGCAGGGACCTCGCCTGGTAAGGAAGTGACTCCTCTTTCTTAAGTGGTTCACTCTTTAGCTTCAGAACCCTAAAGAACAAAGCGCATGCCTGGGAACGTGCCTGGGCACAGGGTGCCTTAGACTGTTCCAGCTGCTATAATGGAATAGCGGACACAGGAGGCTTGTCTCTCAGGTCTAGAGGCTGGAAGGCCCAGGTCAGGGTGCCAGAGGGATCAGGAGGGGACCCTCTTGCAGGCTGCAGACACTTGCTGTGTCCTCATGGAGGAAGGGATGAGGGAGCTCTGTACTCAACCCCTTCATGTCGACCCCACCCTCATGTCCTGCTTACCTCCCAAAGGCCCCACCTCCTGATACCATCACCTTGGGGATTAGGTCCCAACAGAAGAATGTGGGTGCGGCACAACCATTCAGACCACAGCTCAGGGTCCAGGGAAGTTCTCCGTACCATGAAGATGGCAGGTATCTCTCTTGCAAAGTCTTGTCAGATCTCCACCATAGCACCATAGACACCATTCTAGAAGTCTCTCCTCCCCTGAGGCTTTGAGAATGGCTCAAAGGGTTTTGCTGTGTCATAACTGCCTGTTTGCTCCTTTGTAACGAGCTATTGGTAGGCAGCTCTAGTGGTGGAGTCACAGCTTCGATGATGGGGTGTGGAGCCCATCCTCACTTCCAAACCTATAGAACCTGGTCTGTGGGAGCACCTGGTCTGTGGGAGCACCTGGTCTATGAGAACAGCCAGTCTGTAGGAGCACCCGGTCTGTGGGAGCACCCGGTCTGTGGGAGCACCCGGTCTCTGGGAGCACCCGGTCTCTGGGAGCTCCTGGTCTATGAGAACACCTGGTCCATGGAAGCATCTGGACGAGTTCAGAGTGGCACAACCCTGCATAAAGCAGCTGCCTCTCCTGGGCATTTGTTTATCCGTCTGATTTCCCAGCTGGTGGGTGAGGTGAGCCAGATCTGGTTTTCACCACAGGCTCCCCAGGACCCAGGACAGTGCTGAAAACAATGCGGGACTCGGCAATTTCTTGCCGAATGAACAAATGAATAAAATACAGATCCAGAGGTGACAGACCCAACGGATAGCTGAGTGTGCATACTAGTGAACCATCCTATAGAAAACACTCACCAGATACGCCGTACTATCTGCGGATGGAAAAAGGAGAAGAAAAGGAGAAGAAAAATCGTGATTTTCTGTACCAAGAATGATTTAAAATAGAGGTGGAAAGAACTTCCTTCCCCTAAAGTTGGCTTTTAAGGAAAATAGTGGAAAACAAATACCTAAATAAAAAAGTTGTAACTATATTTAAGATAAATTTCTGAAAATTTGAGGGTTTTTTCCCCTCTGAGGACAAAGGCAGTGATATATTGAACTTTGTGTGGGCAAAACAGAGTCTCCCTCTCTCCCTCTCTCACGCACGCCTGACTTTTCTCTCTAGTCATTAGTCCCACGGTCACTACAAATTCTCGTATCTGACAAATGCATTCAGATCGGGCCCCAACTGCAACCACATAAAACAGTTGAGAAATTAGTGCAAACTCCCCCAGACAGATGCCAGGACTCTTGGGCCTGGTGCCTGCAAGTATCCCAAGCCACCGCCAACAAAAAGACAAAAATGACGGGGTCCAGCATGGAAAACCTTTTATTTCAGGGTGCACCGGGGAAGGGGCGCTCGGGGACACCGGGACTGCAGCAGCCCGCACTGACTTGCACGACAGCCCATTTTGCTTTTACCCAGAAGCCAGAAAAGACAGAACAAAGGTCAGAATATGCCCGTGCCTGGGCCGACCCCCCGGGCGGTGCCGGATGCATCCTCGCCTGGATTCATGAAGTCACGAGCACTGAGGCTATGCTCAGCAAATGGAAAAAAAAAAAGTTTTTAAAGACGTGCCTTGCCGCCTCGTCCTGTTTTCAACTGGACCATCCGTGCTGCTGGCAGGAGGGCAGGGGCAGGAGGGCAGGAGGGCGGGAGGGCAGCCCTGGAGCTGCGCACAGAGCCCCCAGCTCCCCGCCCCGACGCCGCAGCGCGGCTGTGCAGCCAGCTCGTCCCTGTCCAAAACGTGCACTTCCAAGTGGCGTTTGAGTCCTCGCCTCTGCCTTCATAGCTTTGATTTCCTCTCGCCCGGAGCTCGCCCGTCCATGGGGGGCTCCGGGTGAAAGTCCGTGGGGGGCTCTGGGAGCTTCACCGACATCATTTGAAAGCGGCTTCGGCTTCGGTGTCTCCTCTAGCTCAGGATTCAAAGGCTAATTTCTCAGCTCCAAAGGCACTATTTGTTTCCACGCCCAAGGCAAGAAGCCAGAAACGCCCTGCATATAATTAGAATCGTCTCTAACGCGGGCCAGTGTAGACCAAGCACATGCAGCTTTTCCTTTCATGAAAGACCGGTGAATTCCTTGATTTAACATAATTAGGAAATACCCACATTTCAACTGTTGTGTGTGCACACATACAAACCAATCATGATGCGTCCTTTAAAACAAATTTTTCTTTCAAGATAAATTTTCCGAACACTAAAATATTTCCTTTTAAAGGTCTAAGAAAATCTCAGGAGTTGGTGGGAAGGGGGTTTCTCCACATGATTAACAGGATGTGACAAACACACACAAGTGCATGTGTATATGCACATATGTGCATGCATCTCTGCACACATGTATGTGTAGATGCACATGTGTGCCACTCGGACAAGGAGCAGCCCAGGGGTGAGTGTCCCGCGATTGCATGTCCTTTACCTTGGCTCTGCAGCCCTCCCCTCTGTCAGCTGCATTACCAGCTCCTCTACTTCTGCCATCAGCTCCTTCCCAAACATTCTGCACACCAGAGGGATCCTTCTGACATTAAAATAGGCGTAACCCTTACACACACACACACACACACACACACAAAAAACAACAACAACAAAAAAAAAACCCTGAAAATGTACCATATACTTGAATCTAAAACTATAAAAGCTTTAGGAGAAAAAATTTCCTGCCCAAGGATCATTTCCTTGACATGACAACTAACGTATAAGCCCCTGGAGGAAAAATTGGAAATTTGGACTTCATAAAAATTTAAAATATTTTTCTCTGCAAAAGCCTCTCTGCAATTGATAAAAAGATAAGCTATTGACTTGAATTGAATATTTTTATTCACAAATTCTGCATATTTGAGGATGTGTACCTCGAATATGTAAAGACCTCTCAAAACTGAGCAGAAAGAAACAATCCAGTCAGAAAATGGGCAAAACCCTTGAACAGGCACTGCTCCAAAAGAGATACAAAGATGGCAAATAAGCGTGTGAAAAGATGCTCAAGATGATCTTAGCCACCAGGGAAATGCACTCAAAGCCACAGTGAGACAGCGGGACACACCATCAGGCTGGAGGCCACAGCAGCTGCTGGTGGGGACGAGGAGCATTTGACGTCTTGCGCATCAATGGATGGGATGCAGCTCAGCCACAGCAGGAAACAACCGGGCAGTGTCTACACTGGTCCATACGCACACATGGGACCCGGCAATCCCACTCCCGAGTATGTAACCTAGAGAAATTAAAATGTAAGGTCAACACAAAACTTTTGGAAATGAATGTTTATAGAAGTTGTGGTCACAACCACCAAAACATGGGGAGGCAGCAAGTGTCCTTCAACAGGGAATGAATAACAGACTGGTCCATCTGTCCAGGGACTGGCTGCCCCGCAGCGCCAGGGGTCAAGTCCACACCCCGGGGGCCTTGTTGCTGGGTGCAAAAGCCAGTATCGTATGGTCACATAGTGTAGGATCCTGTCTGCGTAATGTCCTCGATGGGAGAACCTCTCCCAACAGGGGAGGTAGTCAGGGTGCAGTGAGGCTTCCAGCAGGAGGGCGCGGCGGCTGAGGGCAGAGGGGTGGCCTGTGTCGTGTCCTTCGAATATGCTCATGCCCTAAAATGTCAGAAGACTCTACGCCACCCCCATCCCAGGAGAAACACTGTGTCCAGAGGCTGCTGTGACCTGGATACTGGACCCACATCGGTCTCCAGCGGGGCCCCTGTCCTCTGGTTTGTGAGCTGTCCTCCTGCCTGGGGCTCAGTGAGGGGCACACAGGGGCTCTGTGCTCTCCAACAACTCCTGTGTGACCCTAAAACTGTCTCAATATAACAAAATTCTTCCTGGATCACCACTCTGATTAAGGTGCTTTGGGAACATCAAGCCACCCACCCTCCACCTAAGGGCAAGGACACTAGGATGGTGTAGGGAGGCCCAGGATCTGCCGCCGGCTGGCTCACCACCCTCTGGCTCACCTCTCCGCCCCCATGACTTGGCTCGGCTGCCTCACCAGCTCCTGCAGACCCTTCCGGCCTCTTCTTGAAGACTCTGCTGACCGCCCCCCACCCCTGGCTGACCCTGGTGCCCTTCCTCTGCATCCACACGCCCTTGAGCCCATGTGGTTCAGGTGCTGGCCATGGGGTGGTGACCTCCCTGAGCACCTGAATCCTGGGCTGTGCACGCTCATGCGGACAAAGGGACCCAGACTCTCACTCTGCCACCACCTGGTGTGAAACTTGCTCTCGGCAGGTGTGCACAGATGTGTACGCATGGAAGGTGCCCCCGGAACACTTGTTTTTGATTTTGTTTTGGGAGAGAGAGAGAAAGACACGGGCTGGGGGAGGGGCAGAGAGAGGAGAGAATCTCCAGCAGACTCCGTGCTGAGCGAGGAGCCCAACACGGGGCTCGATCCCACGACCCCAAGATCATGACCTGAGCCAAAATCAAGAGTCAGACACTGAACTGAGCCCTGCAGGTGCCCCTCGGAGTCCTTGTGGGATGAACAGATTGACACCTGCAGCAGAGCCATGATGCAGACGCACGGGCGAGGGAGGCCAGCGGTGCTCCCCTTCCCACCAAGAGGCTACCCCCCCCCAGGAGGGGACAGATGTGGGTGGACGCAGTCCCAACAAGGACCCGCAGGACGGCCTGTCTTCCTGCTCCCTGCGTCTCTCTTTCCCTTAGCCTGATGGTCACCTCCCTGCCAAGCCCGGTCCCAGCCCTGAGACGTGGACGTGACTCGGGCAAAGCCCCCGAGGTGCCCCGAGTCCGTGAGCGGACGCCTGAGATGGGCTGTGGCAGCCGCCCCCCCACCGCACTGTCTGAAATCTGTGGCTCCGCAGCAGCTCTTCCTACCCGACTGAGCAAATCCCATGTCCTTTTTTTTTTCTTTCCAGATTGTTAAACTATTTTCAGCTGTTTATTTGAGAATCACTAAAAGCATACGCGTCTAGGGCATTTGATTAATATTCCATTTCATTATAAAATTATATGTGAAAGACGAATGTGGCTATAACGTGACATGTGATTATAACAAGATATCTGGGGACCTTGTCTTTCGACGTCCGTTGTCGACTCAAATGACTAAAGAATTTGAAAGTGACGGGGAATCAACCGCCAGCAGGGCACAGGCCGCCGTGACGAGGAGCAGCCTTGGGTTCATGGCGTGCCCCTGCCGGCACCCATGGCGCACCCCGAGTCCCTGCGGCCACGCAACCCCACAGCTCCCCAGCCTTGCCGTGGGGACTCACCTGGGGCCTTTAGCAAATGCTGGTGGCTGCCCCGCCCTGTCGAAGGTTGGCGCAAGGTACGGCACCTGTTCCGTGGGCAGGTGATGGGCACCACTGGTTTTACGATGCCCACAGCCCACCCGAGAACACTGACACGCGGGCAAGTCCTCGTCCCCGGAGCAGTTTCTGATTTCCGACACCGGAGCCGCGCTGCTCTGTCTCTTCCCCCAGGTGGGCCCCCTGTCCCCCGCTCGGGTGGGCACCGGGTGGGCAGGCTGGGCGCAGACGCCGATGCTGTGCTCCCCACCACTAACTCGTCTTCAGTGTGGATTCGCCAGACCTTTGTCATCTACGTCCTTGACCATTCGGTGTGCTCAAGCGATGAGCATCGCCCCGTCTTTGTTTTTGATCTCCTGGTGTGTGTTCCGGAATCCTTTCCGCCCAAGATCACTGTGCCGGGAAAAGCAAAGGAAGAGAAAGGAACGAGCATTTGCCAAAGTTTGAAAGAAACGTCCGGCGTCAGAAGCGACTGGCGCCCGCAGAGGTGGGCTCCAATCGTGAATGGGTCACGCGGGCGGCCGAGCTTGCAGGACACGCAGCGGCCGGGCCCCGGATCCCCCCGGGCCAGCTCCCGTGTGGAAGGTGAGGCTGAGGACGGGGCGCAGGGGCCCGCACCCCACCCCGATCCGTGCGGGGCTCCGCAGGCGGGTGCCCCTGCCCTCCGTCTGCCCTCCCGCGGGCTGAGCCTGTCCTCCACCCGGGAAAGGACCGGGGGGCCGTGCTGCGGCGTGGGAGGCACCGCCCACAAAGGGCCGTCCTGCTTCCCAGCGGGTGCACCCGAGAGAGCCAGGTGTCCCCTCCTCCGTAGCAGGACTCTGCTTGCCATGGGGGGACGGGGGCTGAACGCAGCAGCGGCTGGATCTTCCAGAAGCTGCCGTCCAACATGCTCAGAAAGGCCCGCCCTGAGCCGGGGTGCAGAACCCGCATAAGCGGGGCAGGCCTGAGACCCCGGTGCGTGGGCCCGGGCAGGGACGGCACAGGCGGCCTCCTCACTGCCTGGCCGCTCAGCAGCACCCGCAGAAGGACTCTTCTCAGGTGCGGGCGTCCTGACACGTCGCACTACGTTTCAACCACGTGAAATCAGGGGGGACCTGCACGGGACCTGAACACCTGGTGGTGGGTCAAGCTCCGGTCCTGCCAGGAGCCCGTGCTCGCACTGGTGTCCACGCACATGCCCGCGCCTGTGTGTTCGTTCACAGGTGACCTGACCTCTGCTTGGCGTCTGGCAACAAACTGGCAGCTGACACGCACTCTGGGCTCCAGGGGACGCCTCCAGGCCTAGGATTGACGTGTGCACCTAAAAGGAGGGTGATTCCGGTTTTCCTTTTGTAAAGTACCCGTTGCTGTTACTTAGCAACCAACAACCACACTCGGCCTTTATCCGGCGATCTGGGACCCTCGGGACTCACGGGCTACAGGGGTATTCTCACGCGGGAACAGCGAGTTTCAGGGCGAGCGTAGGCTCGGGGAGGGACCGACGGACGTGTGTCTTGTGGGAAGAAGAGGCGACCTGGTGAGGGGAGGAGCACAGGCCCTGGGACTTCCGGATCCATCACCTCCATCCGGGGACCTGTAGGGGGTGACCCTCCCTGCACCCTCCCATGGTGAAGCTGACAGTAGACTTGGAACCAGAGCCACTCCCATAGCACAGTCACCCAACGTCTGGGCATCCAAGCGTCTCCTCAGCTCTGTTGGGTCCCTCCACGTGGGGACCCAGGTGAGACCCCAGTAGGTCGCTCTTCTGCATCCCAAGCCCTACCGTACTGTTCTCACCTCCCTAGACTCCGCAGCGTGGGCCCCGACGCCGAGCTCCGAATCTCCTCACCTACGTCCCTGACGGTCCACTAAATCCCCCCAGCACACTTGGCGGCCCCTCAACACATAAAGCACAAACCGTCCACGTCTGTGACCCTTGCACACCCTCGACCTCACTGTGATCTTGATTCCGGCAACAGCTCCAAAAGCAGCCCCAAAGGAACTGTGTGTCCCCCCGTGTTACAGAAGGGGACGCCACGGCGGGACTTTGATGTCGCCACCGAGGGACGGGGGACGGGGAGGGTGCGAGGAGGTGGTTAACCTAACAAGGAGGCCCAGCCGCAGAGCACACACGGCAAACGTACTTGGAAGGTGAATCTCCCCCTTTCCGCTCCCTCCCTGGGTTCCCTTGGCCGTGTCACTGAGCCTCTCTGCTTCCCAACAACTGCAGGTGGCAAACGGGTGTGAGGATGCCTCCCTGCAGGGCTTTGTGGGGCCTGGTGCCGACTGGTGCGGGGAGCGTGGCTGGCACACCCCAAGCCCCTGCCTTCCCCCGTCTGACTCCCCTCGTCCCTGAGGGCAGGTGCTCCTGCCGACCACCCAGATCCCCGTGTTTGCTGCCCTTTCAGCGGAGAGAGGAGACTCGTGGGTCACAAACTCAGCTCAAGCCTCGTCTTGAGAACTCCTGGCCTGGTCTCGGGGTCATAGGTGACGCCGGCTTGAGGGCAGGCAGCCGTGACGGCAGAGGCGAGCCGGGCGGCTGAGGAAGAGCACTACCGCGACCACCGTGAAGAAGTCGGGCTGCAGCAATTTCCTGGCCTGTTGTATGTGCATGTGTGTATACATCTGTGCACGTGTGTGCATGCGTGTGTGTGCATGTGCCTGAATGTGTTTGTACAAGAAGGTCTGAGCTTCAATTTCATAAACCTTGATTCAAACCCCAAACCCACCTCTCACCTCGCATGTGATCCAGCAAACAACCCTGCTGTCTGCGATGAACAGGTGAGAACCATCACAGGCCACACCAGCTACGCTCTATACATCTTTCCTTTCCTTTCCTTTCTTTCATTTATATTTAAAAAAAAAAAAAAAGCCATAGAGGACATCTTCATGGCCTGGACATCACGTTTTTTTTTTTTTTAATTTTTATTTTTTTAATTTTCTTTATTAGAGTTCAATTTGCCAACATAAAGCATAACACCCAGTGCTCATCCCGCCAAGTGCCCCCTTCAGTGCCCGTCACCCAGTCACCCCACCCCCCGCCCACCTCCCTTTCCACCACCTCTTGTTCACTTCCCAGAGTTAGGGGTCTCTCATGTTTTGTCACCCTCACTGATATTTTCACTCATTTTCTCTCCTTTCCCTTTATTCCCTTTCACTAATTCTTATATTCTCCAAATGGATGAGACCATATAATGTTTGTCCTTCTCCGATTGACTTACTTCACTCAGCATCACACCCTCCAGATCCATCCACGTCGAAGCAAATGGTGGGTACTTGTCATTTCCAGTGGCTGAGGAATATCCCACTGTATACAGAGACCACAGCTTCTCTATCCATCATCTGTCGATGGACACCGGGGCTCCTTCCACAGTTTGGCTATTGTGGACATTGCTGCTGTGAACATCGGGGTGCAGGGGTCCCGGTGTTTCACTGCATCTGAATCTTTGGGGTAAATCCCCAGCAGTGCAATTGCTGGGTCGTAGGGCAGGTCTATTTTTACCTCTTTGAGGAACCTCCACACAGTTTTCCAGAGTGGCTGCACCAGTTCACATTCCCACCAACAGTGCAAGAGGGTTCCCCTTTCTCCACATCCTCTCCAACATGTGTGGTTTCCTGCCTTGTTAATTGTTCCCCATTCTCACTGGGGTGAGGTGGGATCTCATGGTGGATGTGATCTGTATTTCCCTGATGGCAAGTGATGCAGAGCATTTTCTCATGTGCGTGTTGGCCATGTCTATGTCTTCCTCTGTGAGATTTCTCTTCATGTCTTTTGCCCACTTCATGATTGGATTGTTTGTTTCTTTGGTGTTGAGTTTAAGAAGTTCTTTATAGATCTTGGAAACTAGCCCTTTATCTGATAAATTATTTGCAAATACCTTCTCCCATCCTGTAGGTTGTCTTTGAGTTTTGTTGACTGTATCCTTTGCTGTGCAGAAGCTTCTTATCTTGATGAAGTCCCAATAGTTCATTTTTGCTTTTGTTTCTCTTGCCTTCTTGGATGTGTCTTGTAAGAAGTTACTGTGGCCGAGTTCAAAAAGGGTGTTGCCTGTGTTCCCCTCTAGGATTTTGGTGGAATCTTGTCTCACATTTAGATCTTTCATCCATTTTTAGTTTATCTGTGTGTCTGGTGTAAGAGAATGGTCTAGTTTCATTCTTCTGCAAGTGGCTGTCCAATGTTCCCAGCACCGTTTATTGAAGAGACTGTCCTTTTCCAGTGGATAATCTTTCCTGCTTCGTTGAATATTAGTTGACCATAGAATTGAGGGTCCACTTCTGGATTCTCTATTCTGTTCCATTGATCTATGTGTCTGTTTTTGTGCCAGGACCACACTGTCTTGATGACCACAGCTTTGTAGTACAACCTGAAATCTGGCATTGTGATGCCCCCAGCTCTGGCTTTCTTTTTCAATATTCCCCTGGGTATCCAGGGTCTTTTCTGATTCCACACAAATCTTCAGATTATTTGTTCCAACTCTCTGAAGAAAGTCCATGGTGTTTTGATAGATAATGAACACAGATGCAAAAATTCTCAACAAGATCCTAGCCAATAGGATCCAACAGTACATTAAGATCATTCACCATGACCAAGTGGGATTTATCCCCGGGATGCAAGGCTGGCTCAACACTCATAAAGCAATCAATGTGATAGATCATATCAGCAGGAGAAAAACCAAGAACCATAGGATCCTCTCATTAGATGCAGAGAAAGCATTTGACAAAATACAGCATCCATTCCTGATCAAAACTCTTCAGAGTGTAGGGATAGAGGGAACATTCCTCAACATCTTAAAAGCCATCTACGAAAAGCCCACAGCAAATATCATTCTCAATGGGGAAGCACTGGGAGCCTTTCCCCTAAGATCAGGAACAGGACAAGGATGTCCACTCTCACCACTGCTATTCAACATAGTACTAGACGTCATAGCCTCAGCAGTCAGGCAACAAAAAGAAATAAAAGTCCTTCAAATTGGCAAAGAAGAAGTCAAACTCTCCCTCTTGGCAGACAACATGATACTCTACATAGAAAACCCAAAAGCCTCCACCCCAAGATTGCTAGCACTCATCCAGCAATTCGGCAGTGTGGCAGGATACAGAATCAATGCCCAGAAGTCAGCGGCATTTCTATACACTAACAATGAGACTGAAGAAAGAGAAATGAAGGAGTCGATCCCATTTACAATTGCACCCAAAAGCATCAGATACCGAGGGATAAATCTAACCAAAGAGGTAAAGGATCTATACCCTAAAAACTACAGAACACTCTGAAAGAAATTGAGGAAAACACAAAGAGATGGAAAAATATTCCATGCTCATGGATTGGAAGAATTAATATTGTGAAAATGTCAATGTTTACCCAGGGCAATGTACACATTTAATGCAATCCCTATCAAAATACCATGGACATCTCGTTTGTGCCAGAGTTAACTTTTCAGAGGTGCCAGGAAGGGTGTTAATGCACCCAGGGACATAGCTGTGGGGCCTGCCGTCTTCTCCTTTGGGTCAGGAGTGCTCTTGGCCACAGCGGCAGGAGGTCACGGGCTCCACCCAACTGGGTCCAGGTCAGAAGAGGCTTCAGGGCCTCAGGATCCACCCCGTGGAGTCCTGTAACTCTTGGAAGGAGAGACCTTCCCATCTGGGAGATGGCTTCACCCAGCTCCGCACAGATGAAGCGTGCCAACCCCTCAGCCAGCAACAGGTGCCAAGAGGCACTGTCCCCTTGACCATCGAGATCTCTGTCCGGGCAAGGCTCCTACCAGCTATGTGACCTCATGCCTGCCAGGAAGGGACCAGGACACAGAGGTCCTTGCACACTAGGTCCCCAGACCCTGAATGAGAAACTTTCCAAGACATGAGTGACTCACCCAAGGTCACCTGGAATTTGTGCTGTAACTCTGTGGGCTAAGGTAGGCCTGCGGGGACTGCCCTAATGGCCCCCAGACCCCGTCAGCAGCCTCCTGTTGGTCCAGTGTGGCTCTGGGCCTGCAGCTCTGGCCCCTCCTCTACCTGGAGTGTTTACACTGCCCTGAGACTCACCCCTGGTTGTGGAACGCGCTTGGTGAGACGCGCACCTGGTTTCCTCTCTCGGTGGGCGTGAGAAGGGGCCTCGGCATGTCGCATCAGCAGGTTCAGTTCTGACTTCTGAACTTTTCCACAAATAAATTTTCATCCCTAATAGAGATGTGTGCATTTCATTGTTTTAATAATTTAGCTCTGAGATGATTTATGGTTAGCATGTTAATTATGAATACATACATTACCATTTTTATAGCCTATTTGGATATGGATCAGCAGAGAATGAACCGTTACCCTATTGTTTCCATTTATCACTTGCGTTCAGTCCTGCATATTTGTGAAACAGAAGCTGAGCTCCAAACAGCAAGGATTAACCCAACCATTGCTCAACGTCCCTTTGATTCCATCAGATGCATAGAATGTCAAGCTTCCATTTAAAAATTGTGTCTGGCTAACAACCCTTGACAGAACCTTTTCCAGTTTCCCCCCAAAATGCATGAAAACACAAGAAAAGGTGAGGAGACACATATATGTTGCAAATGAAGGCTTCTGTGCTTCCTACTTCCGCTCACTGAGATTTCCAATCATGGAAAGGACCACAAATATTTAGTGGACGGAAGAGAATTCTTTAAGGATCAACATCGCCACCTCAGCCGTCCCACGACAGCCCCAGGACCCTTCTGTCCCCCAAATCCTACGTCTCCATCCAAGCGACCCCCGATGGTCCTCTTCCAGTAAGTCCCAGCACTGACCCGCCTTCGTGTGAGCTCCTCACCTGTCCACTCTCACCCATTAGCACACCCCAACCTGCGCGCTGTGACCTAAGAGCAGACATCAGGTGTGCGCTCCAGCCCCAGCACAGTGTTCAGCAAACTGGGTATCATGAAGTGTCTGTTTTGAAAACTAGACAAAAGCCTGAGTATGAGGCATGGCCTCCTTTGGCAGGGGAAAGAAGCTGAGAGTGCCAGAGTTGGGAGAGGGGGCTGACGGCTGGGGAGGGGGCCATGGAGGCCTTGGGGCCTGCACTGGTGTTGGGAAGGGGGTCCTAGGGGCTTTGAGGGAGGCGACAGACGGATTCAGAGGCTGTGCTTCCCGTTGACGACCATCCCTCCCTCTCTGAGATCCGCTACTTCCCCGGGAGAAGCGCCACTGGCATTGCTCTAAAGCAGAGGAGCTGCTCCTGTGAGATGCACATGCTTCCAGGAGAACAGAGAGCTAAGGAGACATGGTCCTGGGCATGGGGAGGAGCACGGGGGGCAGCACGGTGAGGCCACAGACAAGGGCAGTGGGGCCGCGTGGAGCCTCCACCTGGTACTTGGCCGTGGCCCAGCGGAGCCAGGAGCCGCCCGGCTGTCCTTCACAGCGCACTGTTAGGGCCCAAACCTCCGCTGGCTCATCTGGGACCCGGGGAGAAACACGTGACCGTATCTCCACCTGACGATTTGCGCCCTGTGTGGTACCAAGTGTCCATTTGAATTGTGTCTCCCTGTCCGGGTGCTTCCCTGCTGGGCGACGCACGAGGGGACTGGTGCTCACGAGGCCTCCACATATGCTGGGTTTCTTAGTGGAGTCGGGCGCTGGCATGTGCTTATTACAACATCACAACAACCAGATTAACACCATCATTCCCCAGTTGTTCCTCATTGTTTTTTATAACAATAAAAATGAAACCAACCTAAAAATAACCTCTCAGGTGATGGCACAGACATAGAGATGACCTATTTTCAAGTCCTCTTCTCTAGGTTTCACTGCTTTTGGGGGCTATCACCTTCCAACCTGGTCCCAGCACCCCTACTTCCTGGGGCTCACACCCGTGTCAGCCCCTCCCACGGATGCCAGGTGGTCTGACCCACAGCATACCACCAAGGTATGAGACGTTGCGACCAACATCCCATTATAAAGATGTGGCTTCCATCTGGGGGCTCCCTCTCCATCTCATCCCCTACCGTGGGTAAAGCCAGCCGCCATGCCATGAGGGTGCTCAAGCAATTCTAGGGAGGCCCATGTATGATTCCTGATGATAATAAATGTGTGCCATTTGAAGAGCCTAAGTTGTGAATTAAATTGTGCTGCAGCAGTAGATAACTACAGTAGCTGTGTGTGATGAAGAGCCTGGATGTGAAGCTGCCTTAGTGCTGAGCCAGAGCCATGACTGTACCACCCATCGGCTTCAAGAACCGGAGTATTTACTTATCTTTGTGACCCTTTGTAATGTCCTGTGTAAGATGGAAACGTGCCTCTGGGTACAACAATAAGGACTCAGTGTGAACATGCATAATGGCACCTGCAGAATGTCCGGCACACAGTAGGCAATCAGTAAATACTCAGCAAGTCAAAAGGTATTGCTTCTGTCATCCTCACACCTCTGTGTATGCTGTACTTGAGATATTACGATTGAGACATGCACCTGAAACACCGAGAGTCCTTGGCACTCTACAGCTTTGAGTGATGGTCACTGTGGTGACTGAGTCAATAACCTCACAGGATTGTTTCCTTTGATGAACGTGACTGCTCCACGTGGCTGAGAGCACCTTGACCCCCTGGCCACGGCCGCTGCCCTGACAGTCAGTGTCAATGGCCCATCACAGGGCTTTCTGGGGAAAGTTACCCGATGGATGCTTTCTCTACACTGTGGGCAACCAGCCCCAGTGCTATCAGTAGCAAACATGACGAACCCATGGAAAGAAGGAGAAAAACTTAAACTGGGGGAAAGTATTGTCCCTGAATAAACATAACAGAGACCTGCTCTATGCTTTGGTGGGAGGACAGCACAGTGGGGAAAATCTCAGAGCTGGCCATTTGGAAGCCTGCCATGTTTGTTCTTCCAAACGGTGAAGTTTCCCAATTTATGATGGTTCAACATACGATTTTTCAACTTTATGATGGTGCAAAAGCGGTACATTCAGTAGTAACCACACTTGGAATTTTGAATTTGGATTGTTTCCCCAAGCTGGTGGTCTATGGCCCCATCCTCTCTTATGATGCTGGGCAGCAGGGGCGGCCATGGCTCCCCATCAACCACACGATCACCGAGGTCAATGAGCAACACGCTCGTGACCATTCTGAGCCCACACAGCCATTCTGCTTTTCACTTTCAGTACAGTATTCAGCAAATGACATGAGACATTCAACACCTCTTATAAAACAGGCTTCACATTAGATGATTTTTCCCAACTGTAGGCTAATAAAAGTATTCTGGGAATGCCAAGGTAGACTAGGCTAAGCTTTGGTATTCAGCAGGTTTGGTGTATTAAATGCACTTTCTACTTAGGATATTTTCAACTTGCAATGGGTTCATTGGGATGTGACCCCATCATAAGTCAAGGAAGATCCATATATGGCTTCAGGCATGCCAATGTCCTCACTGGATCTTACTTTTCTCATCTGAAAAAAAGACAAGGCATTCTCGTTGTTTAGGGACATTGCCTTCACTTTCAGAAGAGCACACAAGAACTGGAACATGATTACATCAGAGGAGGGAAGAAGCAGGAACAAAGGAATAATCCAAATGGGAAAATGGGGAAGGAACTGGACTCACTAGGAGCTCATTCACTTTCATGGAATTTCTGAAGGGATGCCCTGAGAAGTAGAAGACAGGCTTGCTCCATGAGGGTCAAAGACGGGATCCAAGATGTGTAACACAAAGCTCCAATTTTGCAATCATATATGTAAATAATACATAATTGATAATATCTTCATGATCATCCTTGTCAGAAAGCAGAGGCCTTTGTTCCTGGGTATGTGCAAACATGTCACAGGACTCTTTGGAGGGAATTTGAACTTTAAATTGCTGTTGGGCCTTGGGAGCATGGCAGGCACACCCGGTGGCAGTCGTGCAGATGCCGGGGCACTCCTCACCATGTCTGCCCTGGGATGGCGCCTGCCGATCCCTAGCGGCATGGCCCCCAGACCAGTCAGTTCTCTTCTGACCTGGAGAATATCTAGTTCATTATTATATCACTTGACAATCTCTAGGCTGCCTTATAGCCTCTCCTTCCATGAGGCTATGAAAACATTTGCCACCAGAAGCCTGTACGGGTTGTCATCAGCACTCATTAAGACTTTGCATTTTGATAGGTCTTTTTTTTTTTTAAAGATTTTATTAATTCATTTGGGAGACACAGTGGTGGGGGGACATGAGCGGGGGAAGGGGAGAGGGAGCAGGAGAAGCAGACTCCCCACTGAGCAAGGAGCCTAAGGAGGGGCTCAATCCCAGGACCCTGAGATATTGACCTGAGCCGAAGGCAGATGCTTAACCCACTGAGCCACCCAGGTGTCCCAATATATCCCTACAATTAGACCTATAAAACCGGAATTAATAAAATCTTACTGATTCTAAAAGGAGTTAAATGTTATTTTTTCCTAATAAAAGCAAATAGCTTCCGTTTGTTGGGACTCTACCATTTGACATGTGAGTGTGTAGTTGAGCACGTTTGTGTGTGCATGTGAGTGTGTATGAGCATGTATGTGAACATGTGTGTGTACGACCGTGTGACCATGCATTTATGTGAGCATGTATGTGGGCATGAATGTGCAACCATGTGTGTGAATGTATGAACCTGGTTGTGAGTGTGTGAGCACATATGTCTTTATGTGGGCATGTATGTGAGCACGAACATGTAATCATGTGTGCATGTGTGTGAGCATGTGTACGTGTGTGAGCATATGTGCACGAGTGTGCCGGCATGTAATTGTGTAAGTGTATGGGTGTGCATATGAGCATGTATGTGTGAGCATGAATGTGAGTATGTGAGCATATGTGTGCATGAACATTTATTGAACAAACATAATTCATGTCATAATTAACTCAAATATATCCTGCTTCTTTGAGAGATTTTCTTTTTTTCTTTTTCTTTCTTCCTTTTTTTTTTTCTTTGAAAGATTTTCAATGAGAATAGTCTTTATTTCTCCTAGGGGAAAACTCTAGAAAGCCATGGCTATCTTGCTCACCTTCGGTAATAGATAATACAAGGATCACTTAAGTCAGAGAAAGAGTCTCAGTTCAGAGGTTAGAATATTGTGACCAAATATTAATTAAGACAGAAAATTCGGTTTAACTTCACAATCACCTCAGGGCCCCTGACAGGCTCACTGGTTAAGTATCTGACTCTCTCTCTCTTTTTTCTCTTTTTTTAGTATCTGACTCTTGATTTCCGCTCAGGTTGTGATCTCCGGGTCACGGGATCGAGCCCCACGTGGGGCTCCACACTGAGTGTGGATCCTGCTTGGGATCCTCTCCGTCCGCCCCTCCCCACTCGCTCTCTTGCTCTCTCTCTCCCTCTCAAAAAAGTTGAGGGCTGTGTGGCTTCGCCAGCCCCCCCGCCTGGAGCTTGTCCGTCCCTCCTCCAGCTAGCGACCCCCTCCCACACTGCCGCAGGGGCGAGCAAGAGTGATAAAGGACAGAGCCCCTCATCGTGAACGTGCGCCCTCGTGAGCTCCCTCCCAACTCTGTGTTGGCTGCGACGAGCCTGGAGGAGTGTGGCCTGGTCCCCGGGCAGCCGCAGAGGCTGCTGGACGGGCCTCGGGCCCAACAGGTGCCCTCAGCATCCCTTCTCCCCCACGGGGGGCCGCACCGCCCGCTCCCTCGGAAGCCCCTCTGCCTGGGACGGGAAAGCACACATTTTCCCACACCTGCGCCTCCGGCCTCGCTGGCGACTGTGTACTCAGGGCTGCTGAGAAGGGTCAGGAGTGGAGGTGTGGCCGCGGACGGCGCCTCCGTGGAGTCTGGAACCCGGGAGCCCGCCCGCCGCTGCTGGCCGGCTCCACGCGCTGCCCCCGCGCACGGAGCAGGGAGGCTGCCGCGCCGACAGCCTACTTGGGATACCAGGCACCGTCTCCCATGAAAGGCGTTTGAAAAGCCTGCCCGAGCTGCTGAGTAAGCCCCGGACACAGGAAGGGCCCCGACCGCGGGGTGAGGCCGCTTGCTCCAGTCACAGGGGTAACAAGTGGCACGGTTGAGGCTCCGTCCCCATGAGCAACCTCATGTACGAGACCCACGAGTCCCAGACATAGGGGGCCTCACCATTCCCCGGATGGATGGGTGACATGCAGGCCACGGGGCCCCCACCTGGAGCTTCAGCAGGTGTGGGCTGGGGCCTGAGGGTTTGCATTTCTAGCACGTTCCCTGTTGGTCCGAGGCCCACTGCACTCAGCTGCCCCACCTGGGCTGGGCTTCCCCAACGACCCGGGGGCAGGCCTGCGAGATCAAGATTGCTGGGGGTCCCAGGGGCACGGGGTAGCACAGCTGACGGGAGGCAGCTAATTGCTCTCTGCGATGGGGAGGAACTTGTTAGGGTTTCCTCATGGGGAGGCCGGGGGCTTACACGTGTGGTTAAAAGGTCATGGTGGAAATAGGATACGCAGTTCATCCAAACAAGCGTTCTCTGAGGAAGGCACACCCCGGCCAGACGTTTCCCCAGGTTTGCGAGTTGATGACAGCGTAACGCAGTTTCATTAAACATGATCCTCTCTGTCCCTTAGCAGACCTTCGAACACACGCATGCACGGGAGACTTAAACTTTCTGCTTTTGCCCACTGGCTGGGATATGTAAGGGCCACGTAAATAGGTTGGAGGTGAAAAAAAAAATTAAATGAATTAAAAAAAAAAAAGAAAAGGGTAATTTTGAAAACTGTGAGTATTCATTTAAAATAAACCAATTTATAAAGCTGGAAGTGACAAGCTAAAATTAAATGCACTTCCCTTTTATTACTGTTTTTCTACACCCTCATCAGCCAATTACACTCTTAAATCATTTAGCAGAAGGATCATCTTTACTCTCTTTTAAAGTAGATAAATTCTTCTTAAAAATCCATTTTAATGTCTGATTGACGGATCATTTACATTCGTATTTATCACGTGTGCCAAGTTTTCTCTATAAGATTTCCACGTAGAATCTGTGCATCTGGACCCGCCCGGGGTTACGTGCCCTGACATATAGGGACCTGCAGACCACGAGGACCTGAGAAACCCCAGGCTCTTTCCAAAGCCTGGCCCCAGTGCTTAGGTCTCCACATTCAGGAGTGTTTGTACATTTACAAGTGTCTGAGCCAGACATGCGCTCGGTCTCCGAGGGCACAAATAACCTGTGCCAAACCGGATGAATGTCTGTCTCCTGGCCTGGGTCCTGGCCACTGGGGCAAGTTTTAGCCCATGCAGCGGTTCAGACAGCGTTCATTGCCTGTTTACATCAAAGCAATCGGATCTAATTTCAGAGGTAAGATTTCAGTCGGATCCAATGTGCATTCACTCCCATCCGGCTCCTTTGTCCACTCTGGAATCCCACTTCTGGGGAGCAAACCGGGAGCGTCACCTGCAAACCGTGGATTGAGTAGGCGTACGGTGGTGTGCAAGCAGGTTGTGCTCGCTGCCCTGGGCACACTTCTTGCCACCTCTGTGTCTGCCAGCCTCCACCCTGCCTTCACTTTTGGGAGGCTCCTCCACGGTGGGGTGGCAGCCTGTCCCTGACCTCTGGGGTCCGCCCAGCGTGGGGCCGGACGGCAACGCCGCGTGCTGCACCTGCAGGTGGGGGCACACGCACAGCCAGCGCAGGCCCTGCCGGGAGGAGGGGGAGCTCCGTCCGACAACGGAGCTGGGGGTCCCCAGCTGAGCCGGGCCGCGGCTCCCGTCAGAGCTCTTGCCTGGCTCCTCTCGCCATCCTCAGCCATGCTGGGCTCCTGGGTGACCGCAGCCAAATCATGCAAACCCTCTGCGCCCCTGCTTCCCCGTCTCCAAATCGGGGATGGTTAAACCTGTCACATGCAGTTACTGGGATAACGACGATCATGTCCAACAAGGGGCGGCGCATCTGCATCAACAGCCCCCATCAGGCATGGATTCTAGACCCTACGCCTCAGATCCGCCCTGTTTTCTCTCCACTTGTCCCCATCACTCAGGGCAGAGCCTGCCTGCCCACTGTTCTAGGTGGAGATCCTGCTTTCTGACTCCCGTGCTGCCGGCTATTTTTCAATGGAAGTTACAAAGGGAGTGGGCCGTCGCCCCAAAGGGCATCCTCCTTTCAACAGGAGTCTCCTGGAGACTGGGCCCCCACTTGAATAACGAGTCCCAAGGTGGGACCGAAGCCGCGGTGGTCAACCTGCTGAAGACACCATTTGAAGAATTCCAGGGGACCCCTGGGGGGCTCAGCGGTTTAGTGCCACCTTCTACCCAGGGCATGACCCCGGGGGTCCTGGGATCGAGTCCCACATCGGGCTCCCTGCATGGAGCCTGCTTCTCCCCCTGCCTGTGTCTCTGCCTCTCTCTCTCTGTGTGTCTCTCATGAATAAATACATAAAATATTTTTTAAAAAGAACATAATATTCAAATATTGAACAAAAGTTTCCGAGTGACATAGCCCATAAGATCCTGTAGGACAGTGCTGGCATATAGGTCTTGTCTTGCAGGTGGAACCTGATGGTCGGACCACGGTGCTGAGCCCCGCATTGAAGGGGAGCTGCCATGGAGCTGGAGGCAGGTGCCCACCAGGTGCTGACAACCGAGGTGCCGAGGAAGAGCAGGGGGTTCCTACAGGTAGGGCACCCTCCAGCACAGCTAGGGGCGGGCGGCCCTACACTTGTATGGGATGAAGAGCAAAACCCCTGGTGTGATCAGTGCTGGACCTGTTTCAGACGAGGGAAATCCCTGGAGAGGGCACTGGGCGGAGGGGCCTGAGCCAGTACTTGCAGGACGTGGGGAACGTGGGGAAGAGGCACAGTGACCAGAGGCCTCCACGCAGAGCCACAGGGAACCACAGGAGACCGTGGAGGAGAAGGAGGAGAGCCCTATTTGAGGTCGGTGAGGACATTCCTTTGACTGGAGAGGAATTTTGTAACAGGTAGCGAGTGAGGTGCCCAGAGGGCAGCAGACATCCTTTAACGGAAACAAATTTTGTTTAGGTCAGGCTGGGTGCATGCAGGTGCCTCAGTGTGTCTGGGGTGAACAGCCACTTTATGACCGCAGCATCCCCCAAATGACTGAGACCTAAAAAAGCAAGGAACACACAGAACCCTGAGGCTCATCCTGGAGTCTGGGGCTTAGCGGGGAGCGACGCATCCAGGATTCACACTGCCTGACTCACCTCCTTGGAGACCTGGCAGGGAGCTCTGCAAGGGAAGCCACGGAGACAAACGCCAGAAATAGAAGTTGTGGTGTTGACACAGCCTTGTGCTTATCCAGGAGAGGGGTGGATGGCTGCTGGGATGAAGGGGGAGGCGGTGCTGGTGACCCCAGACCTGTGCAGCTGCCCAGCTCCATATCCTGCAGGGGAACCCCACCCCATCTACGCAGTTGCCCTGCACCCATATCCTGCAGGGGACCCCCCACCCCATCTATGCAGCCGCCCCAGCTCCATATCCTGCAGGGGACCCCCCACCCCATCTATGCAGCCACCCCAGCTCCATATCCTGCAGGGACACCCCCCCCCCCGTCTACACAGCTGCCCTGCACCCATATCCTACAGGTGTACACCTGACGCTGGCCCAGGAGCACAGCCCAGCTGCTCCTGACCCACAGACCCTGACCTGCTCCTGTCCTGCTCTCTCCTCTCCTGGCCAAGGACTCTCGGTCCTGTTCATGCCGTGAACGAAGCGGGGGTTTCCTTCCCTTCGGTTTGCCATCCTGCCTCCCCGTACCCCTCGTTCCCTTGCCTCTGCCTGTCTTTCCTCACAGGCTCCCTGTCCCGTGGAGCTGGAGACCCCCTCTCCTGCCCACCTGCTCCTCTCAGAAACTAACACCCAGGGAAGCTTCTAGAAAAGTCTGCCGCTCGGCCCCTTCCAGGGCAGAGCCCAGCCATGTGGGACATCTCTCTTGCTTATGCGTTGAGGCTGCTGTGTCCTCTCTGATCTGCCTTAGACGCTGCTTTGGAAAAGGCGATGTGTCTGCCTCCCGCCGCGTCAGACGGAAGGTGACAATGTGTTCAGAGGGTGTAGGGAGCTCAGTAGTGTTCTCATTGTTTCTCTGGGGCTGTGTCAAGGAGCCACCTCGGTGCCTACAGCCCTGGACACCCTGTCAGAATGCTAAGAAGGCCGTGGCCGTTCCTGCAGGGCGCAGGGGCAGTGCTGTCACGGAGCCCGGGGGGCAGGACCAGGCAGTGACACGTGGCCCGAAGCTCCCTCTGGGGAAGTGGGACCCCCACCTGACTCCCTACGGAGGGTGCTCTGCTGTGTTATGAGCTGTAGGCCACCTGGGACCCTCACACAGGGCCACCCAGCGCCCCCACTGTTAGGACTCTGGTGGGAACCCACGAGGCAGACACGGAGATCAGCCGGTTGCAGCCACGAACAGGGGTCCACAGAAGCTCAGGACTCACCGGGTCTCGTGGGAGCAAGCGGCAGACCCAGGCCCCGCACAGACCGAGCCAGAAGCCGGCCCAGGTCCCCGGAGGAGGTGGCCCTGCACCGACAATCAATGGGTGAGCCAATCCATCTCCAGCGGAGGACGGGACACGTGACGCCGATCCCGGGGCCTTGCACGGAGGGAGCGGATTCTGGACGGGCAGCCAAACCACGGTGCGGCCTGGGCAAAGCCACTGCCGCTCCCGGACAGCAAGCGGACTTTCCCCCAGAGGCCAGCACGGAAGGCGGCCCTGGAAGGCTACCTCGTGTTGCATCGTGTTTGCAGAGCACTCACTCCGGGGGGGGGTGTGGACCAGAGGCACTGGGCAGCTGCCACTAGCCTGTGCTGAGCAAGCCCTCAGGGCTCTCCCTGTCACTCGCTGGCCCCAGGGAATCGGGGACAAGAGGCCAAGTGGGGGTGAGAGCCGAGTCCACGCGGGGACCGGATCCTGACACGCCCGAGAGCTACAGCTGCCAGAGTAGAGGCCTGGGCTCCGGGGGGCCCCAGGGGAAGGCACAGGGGAGGACGGGGCTCTAACACCAGACACTTCTCTCCAACCTCACAGAACAGGTCATCTTTTCAAAGGACATCCCTGTGTGTTTAAAGAAACACACACCCTAGAGGATGCTAAAACTTCAGACACGTTAAAAAAAATTAAAATATTCTCAATCTCATACCAAAGAGATCCTTAATATAATATTTTGGTATATTTTCCCCTCCAGGAAATTTCCCAAGAATAGATACTTTTTAATGACACTCAACCAGACTTCTGAAACTGGTGGTAAGTTCTGTTTTCTGGAAAGACTGTTCCAGGAGTTTTTCTTGTATTTCTTGTATTTTTCTTGTATTTCTTGAAGAAATTGGTTCTCAAATTTATTTTTTATTGGTGTTCAATTTGCCAACATATAGAATAACACCCAGTGCTCATCCCGTCAAGTGCCCCCCTCAGTGTCCGCCACCCAGTCACCCTCACCCCCTGCCCACCTCCCCTTCCACCACCCCTAGTTCGTTTCAAGAAATTGGTTCTCAATTTATTATATTAGTTAATCCAAGCTGATTTTTGTCCTCATCACTTCCAAGGCAGATTTTAATTCTGGTATTTAAATTTGTGTTTCACTGCAGGTTTTCCCTCCTCGAACCAGCTCTCCTCTTGGCTGACTGCCTGTTCATCCGTCTGGACCGGTGCTGGGGGCGCGGGCTCAGGGAACAGCCTGGGTTCAGATCTGTGCTTCTCACTGGCCACGAAGCTTCGGGAAAGTCACTTCCCCTCTCTGACCTGGAGCTTCGTCATCTAACCACGGGGAAGTGATGGTGTCTGCCCCACAGGTGCCCTGGGAGGTCACGCAGCACATGCTGGAGTTCCTGCTACAAACACCCTCAGAAGGGGACTGTGACCCCACTTCCTGCAGGCAGTTTCCATTGAGGAGAGCACCCCAGTTTTCTAAATATCTGTATTTTGGGTTCAGACGTCAATGGTCTTGAGAGGTCTGCTGTCCTCTGGGTCCCCAGGCTGAGGACCTCCTTGCTCTGTTCAGCAGTGTCTTCTTGGGTCCCCTGCTGGTACTCTTATTCTTCTCATTTTCCTTCCATTTATTTTTTATTTTTGGATCATCGCTCCCCATGGAGAACCCAGGACTCCAGGCTTGGTGCTTGGCACTGCTGCGTTGTTATGCGAATGAACCTTGGCTCCACTTGCCCTCCCAAGGGTTCATGAAATCACCTTCCTGGATGTGCAGCCAGAGCTCAGGGTGTGTTTCAGACGGAAACTTGCAGCTGTGGCAGCTCTGCGGGACCAGAGGGGCATCTTCTCCAGCCCTGCACCTTGCTCACCCTCCTTGAAAGATGGTGCCCACCGAGGACTACAGTCCCCGGCATGCACTGCTCCAGAGCCCTTCCTGCCCTTCGAGGGAAGGTCGTGGTACTACAATCCCCAGCACGCACTGCCCCAGAGCTGCTTCCTGCCCATGCGGAGGGTCGTGGGACTACAGTCCCCAGCAGGCCTCGGGCCACGTGCAGCCCACACCCGTATATCCGGGTTGAGTCGTGTGCTTGGACTGAGCACCCACCGACCGAGCGGTGCTGGAGCCCTGGGAGGGGCAGACTGCGCGCTGGCTCCCGAAGGATCCGCGTGGCTCGGCTGCAGCAGGGAAGCTGCTTCTCTCCTGGACACGCGACTTCGCGTTCTGAAGCACCGAGCGCCCAGTGCTGCACGGATGCAACGTCCAGGGTCCATCTTAGAGAGAGCGCGGCAGGCATTCTAAAGTATGGCTCCAGCAGCCTTCCATAAGAATGCGGAGCGCTCATCTGGTGTGGCCATGTTGATGCAGTCGGTCTTTGTTTGGGGGAGTCACACATTGTGTCCCTCTTGCATCAGGGACAGCTAGCCAGGCATTGTTTCGAGAGGAGCCCTTCCATGCGGGATTGTGCACCGGCATCTGTAATTCTGTGCATGTCAATGCACGTGTGCGGGAGCAAGTCCTCCGGAATGTGTGTGTGTGTGCGCGCGCGTGCTACGTGCACTCCCTCCGACAGAGAATGTCTGCAGGCTGGTGACAGTTTTTACAAAAGAATATTCTCAGGCTCCCCGGCTGCAGAGGCTGTGACTGCTTCTCCCCCAGGGCTGACTGTCAAGATAGTCTGGCCACTGAGCCGGCATGCCCTGCCTGTCCCCTGCCTGTCCCCTGCCTGTCCCCTGCCTGTCCCCTGCCAGCTGAGGATTCCCGCTCCCCACCGACAGCAGCTCGGCTGAGGCTCAGCGCTGTGGCTGTCAGGGCTCCCCCAGCCCAGAAGACCCCCGAGGCCAGCCAGAGCCTGTCCTAGTCAGGGAGGCATGAGCCTTCAGAGCCCCGCTGTCACCCCAACAGAGACAGCCTCCAGCTGCTTCTCCAGGACAGGATGAGCCCCGCACAGCTGGCAGTTACCTGGAGGCGCCGCTCAGCACCTCCACTAGAGCGGACAGGGGTCAAGGTCAGCCCTCTTCCTCCGGGCTCCTCTGCATCCAGCTGGGACACGTGATGCTCCTGCGAGCTCTTCCCCCAGGGGTTATGTTCTTGTCCTTGGCTCTAGCTTATGTGCAAGGACAGAACACTGAGAACAGCAAAACTAAGAAAATCTTAGTTAAGCCTATTATGTCGCAAGGCAGGGAGCCCACGATCAAAATTTCTACTCAGTGTCGGAGCAGTCCTAGCTCATCATGATTGGAACCTTGTGTCCTTGTGCCGGACACATGGGCACGCGGTCCGACCAGTCACATACGGTCTGCTCTCAAGAAGGCCTCACACTTGGCCTAATGCTCTGCTTTCACTGTCTTGAAATACTTAATTTTTGAACAAGGAGCCATGCACTTGTATTTTGAACTGTTCTCTACAAATTATTTAGCTGATCCCAAGAGACATTTCCTCCTAAGAACATTACTTTATCCTCTGTAAGATGATGCCGTGGCCAACTCGGACTGTAATACAGGGCCCTAAACGGGACCACTTCAACAACAGACATTCATTTCTCACAGCTCTGGAGGCGGGAAGTTAAAGATCAAGGCGCCAGCAGATTTGGTATTTGGTGAAGGCCCTCTTAGAGGCTGACTGGGACAGACTTCCTGCTGTGTCTTCACATGGCAGAGGGGTAGGGACCTCCCTGGAGTCTCTTTCATAAGATCACCAACCCCATTCATGGGGCTCCACCCTCACCACCTAATCACCCCCCCAGAGGCCCCACCTCCTAATACCATTGCATCAGAGGTTAGGATTTCAACAAGTGAATTTCGGGAAGACACAAACATTCAGAATACAGCAGTCCGTAAAAACACTAAAATGGTCAACTCTTTCCTCCAGTTTGGCAAAATTGAACCTAAGGCAAAGGGTGTTCTATGCCTGCCATAATAATACTTACAAACAAGCCTTGAGGGATTAAACTGATCTTAACAGAACCCAGACACCTGCTAAGCCAAATATTCTTCAAAGGAAGAAAATCAAAGCCAAATTCTCAACAATGTAGTGTTCACAGTGCCTGGCAGCCAATTGGATATTATGAGGCAGGTAGAGTTGCTACAAATGGTTGAACATATCCAAGAGGAAATGGGTCAATAAAAACAGATCAAGAAGTAACAGATATGCTGAAATTAGCAAACACAGACATAAAAAAGCTATTATAAACGTTATAAATACACCCCATTATTTAAATGAAGACACAGACATAATGAGGGAATAAGCATAAGCCTTCAAAAATAATCATTTGTGCATCAAAAGACAGTACCAACAAAAAAGTAAACTCACCAAATGGGAAAAAAATATTTGCAAATCACGTATCTGATAAAGGATTAATAATGAGAATATATAAAGAACTTTAGAATCCAACAACAAGACAGAAATGACACAATTAAAAATTAGGCAAAGCACCTGAATAGACGTTTCTCCAAAAGAGATCCAGGAACAGCCAATAAGCAAAGATGCTCCACATCACTCTTCATCAGAGAAGCACCAACGAAAACCACAATGAGACACCACTTCACACCTGTTCAAAGGAAAATCACAAGTGTCACAGAGGGTGTGGGGTAAATTGGAGCCCTTGTGCACTGCTACGGGATGTAAAGTGGTGCACCTCTGCAGGAAACAGTCTGGCAGTTCCTCAAAAACTTAAACATGAAATTACCATATGATCCTGAGATTCCACCTTGGAGTAAACGCCCAGACGAATTGAAAGCAGAGACTTAAACAGGTATTTGTACACCTACTTTCATAGCAGCATTGTTCACAATGGACAAAAGGTAGATACAACCTGAGTGTCCACCTGTGGATGAGTCAGTTAACAAAATGTGGTCCTTCCACACAGTGGGAAATGGAGGGACATTCTGACACCTGCCATGGCACGGATGAATCTCGAGGATGTTACGCTAAGTGAAACAAGCCAGACATAAAAGGACAAACACTGGATGATTCCAGGAATCATAAGTCCCTGGAGGAGTCAGGTCCATAGAAGCAGAAAGTGGATGGTGGGAGCCAGGGGCTGGAGGGGGATGTCAGGAGTTAGTGTTTCCTGGGGACACTGCTTCAGTTTGGAAACCTGAGAAAGTTCTGGAGATGGATGATCGGGATGGTTGCACAATAATGTGAATGAGCTTACTGTCACTGAGCTGTGCACCTAACAATGGTTAAAATTATAAATTCGATGCTATGACTATTTTATCATAATAAAAATTAAAGTGAAAATTATCAAATAGAACTTTTAGAGATGAAAAGGGCAATATCTCATTTGGAAAACATGCACACACACACACACACACACACACACAATCCGAGATGGCAGCAGATTATATGTTGCAGAAGAAAAAAGTAATTAATTTAAAACATGGTGACCGGGGCCCTTGGGTGGCACAGCGGTTTAGCGCCTGTCTTCAGCTCAGGGCCCGATCCTGGAGTCCCGGGATCGAGTCCCACGTCAGGCTCCCTGCATGGAGCCTGCTTCTCCCTCTGCCTGTGTCTCTGCCTCTCTCTCTCTCTGTGTGTGTCTCTCATGAATAAATAAATAAAATATGAAAAAATAAAACATGGCGATCCAAATGATCTGAATGAATTGTGGAGAGAAAAAGAAAAGCCAACAAACAAGATGGTGAGAGGAGGGGCAGACAAATTATTTGAGGAAACTATGGCCAGGAGTTTCATGAATTTGGTGAAAACTATAAGCACATATACAAGAAGCCCATTGACAATAAACACCAAGAAATCCACACAAGGGACTCTACATTCACGTTGATAATAGACTTCTCAAGAGGATCCAAAAAAAAAAAGCCAGAAAACAATGGAAGTGTTTTTAAAACAGTGAAAGAAAAAAAAGAAAATCCTGTCAACCTAACATTCACATCAAGTCAACGTATCCTTGGAAAATGAACACAAGACAAAGAAGGAAAAGTGGAAGGGACTTCCCTCGAGGAGCTTGACCCTACAAGAAGAGATTATAAAACAGGTGTTTCAGGGGCAGGAAGTGACGTCAGTGACATCAGATGGGGAACTGGACCAACGTAAAATACACGAGAATAAAGTTCCAGCCGTGGAAGACATCACAGGCTAACTCGATGCACAAAACAACCCCCCGGCTAGCGGGGCGGCGCTCCGAGCTCTGGAGACTGCACAGAGTGCGGTGAAGATGCGATTCCTCACCACATTAATTTATGAATGTAAGTGTCTTTCATGAAAAATTCCAACTGGGTGAAAAAATTCAAAGTATTTCTGGAGTTCGTCAAAGAATAAATAATTTCAATGAACACATAGCAGGGAGTATTCGTTCCTGACCATGAGACGAACCGTAGGAAGCTGTGCTAATGAGGATCGTCGGGGGAGGCGAGAAGGGTGGTCGGAGGGGAAGAGGAGCAGATGCACCAGAAGAGGCCCGGTTTCGCAGGTTGGTGCCTTGCAAGAGTGCTCTTGGCTTTAAAAATCAGTAGCGGAAAATGAACTAAAATATTTCAATAAGCGAATGGCCACATTTTCAAAAAAAGATATTTGCTTATTTGAGAGAGAGAAAGGGAGAGCGAGTGAGGAGCACACGCAGGAACCAACTCCCCACTGAGCGGGGAGCTGGCTGTGGGGCTCCATCCAAGGGCCCCAGGACCGACCGTGACCTGAGCTGAAGGCAGATGCTTAGCCCACTGACCCCCCCAGGGGCCCCTGAATGGCCACATTTAACTGCAAATATGTCACAAACTCTCAGAGGCCAGATATGCAGCCAGATATCAAAAGTCTCAGCATATATCTCTGCTTTGACGCATGCATTGTGTTTCTAGAAATTTTACCCGTGCACAACGATCCAACAACATGCCCACAGAAGAATGCCATAAAACGGATGCTCACGACCGTGAAAACTGACCCACCTTAGATGTCGTACGGTGGGGGGGCTGGCGGAATGACCATCTTTGTACCTGTCAATATACCGTGAGAACGTAACTGCATATAAGCAAATGTGCCACTACAGTATCTTTTTTTTAAAAAAAAAAAATCTGTTTATGATTTTATTTGTTGGAGGAATGATGTGTGCCAAGCAATCAGCTGGACGCCAGAAACACTGATGAGAAAGGCGGGTACTTATTCTTGAGAAGCTCAGCCTGTTGGTCAGACAGACACACGGGGACACGGTGTGTCCGGCAGCGCCGCCCGTGAGCGAATGCCGCGCCGCTGAGAGCCCCCCCGATGGCGATGGCACAGAGGGGACCGTTGCCCAGCATCGCTCTTCTAGTGCACGGCCGTCAGTAAGCCCTGCCGATCCGGGGGACACGGGGGGCTCGGGGTAGCTGGGCTCACCGGGATAAGCAAGTGACAGTAGGTGGCCAGTGCCCACGAGAAAGTCTGAAGCCCCTTCGTCTCCCCGGCAGTTCAGGTTCTCCCACGTGGGGAACCCGTAGGACTCAGCAGCCGGATACGGATACGGCCTGGGAACTCGGATGGCGTCACCTGCTTTTGTTTCCGTGTTGACTCCGGCCAGTTGTCCCTCTGCAGCCGCGATGGGGAGCGGAGTCTGTCGGTCGGCCACGGCCTCACAGGTTCCCCACCTGGACCCCTAGCCCATGCCGGGAGGAGGCCCGGGGCCATCCGGGGGTCGCCCCACGCCCGGGGCCCTGGGCGCTGTGCCTCCTGAGCACCACGCGAGGGGCACAGACGGGGACCCTGGCCAGAGACAGGCTGCCTTCGCACCGCTGAGCACTCCCTCGTCTTCTCTACAAGCTCTTCCAGGGGAAAGCCTCAGCCACGGGCACGTGTGAGCCTTGTTCACCTTGTTCACCTGTCGTTTGTTTCGCACGCACGCGTGTGTGTGCATATGTTTCTGTTGCCAAGGAAATTATACATGGAAGTGTTTGGAAGTCATTATGCTCAGAAACCGAAGCACAGTGAAATCCGGGAGTTCGAAATGATGTTCCAGACAGAGAGCAAAAGTTCCATGGCCTCAAACTTGCGAACAAATGGGTAAACAATGCACCTCTTTCCGTGGTTATTCACGTGCAGTCTGTGTGGCCCGCGTGGTGCTGCCTCTGGTCGGTCACGCGGAATCCCCACCTTTTTCCTGCGTCTATGAAGTAACGTTGGGGAAGGAGAGATGGGCTCAGCGCTAGGAGGCGGCCGCCTGCTTCATGTGTGATGTTTTTGCAGATCTCCTTATACTTAGAGATCTTGCTGAGAAGTCGGATCAGAGAACGTTCCTCAGCAGGTTACGGTGAAGGAGGCAGAGAGCGTCTCGACGGAAATCTGCGAGGTCGTGTGCTGGAGGCGGGTTGGCCACCGCCTGAGAATCGATTGGTAAACTTGCAGGCATTTCACGAGCCCGTCGTTAAAAGCAGCCATCATGAAAAATGAAATCATAGAAGCTTACAATCAAATCATATTCAAAAACAAAAATAATACAAGAACAATGCATCTCAAAACTCCGTATGTCCGGGGATCCCTGGGTGGCTCAGCGGTTTGGAGCCTGCCTTCGGCCCAGGGCATGACCCCGGGGTCCCAGGATCGAGTCCCACGTCAGGCTCCCTGCAAGGAGCCTGCTTCTCCTTCTGCCTGTGTCTCTGCCTCTCTCTGTGTGTGTCTCATGTGAAAAAATAAATAAAATCTTTAAAAAAAAAAAAGCCTCCATACATCCTACTTATTCTGCTCGGTCCTCTACTCTCTCCCCCCTGAGCTCATCGGCATCTGCTGCACCCGACGCCGTGTCCGCGGCGTGACGGGCTGCTGCCTGCCTCTCCCCGGCTCTGCATCCGGAGGAGCTACGCTGGCCCCTGAGGTCCACCGCGGCGGGAGCGGCTTCACGCGCCACAAGTCGGGGCTGGAGGCGCTCATTGTGCCGTCGATGGTCTAGATCTGAGACGCTGAAAAATGCTAGTAAAGCAGAGTGAACGTAAAGGTTTGGTTGGGGCTGCAGTCGTTGCTTCGTGAGAAGTGAAACCACGGAGGAAAAAAGTCTCCTCGGGTCCGCGGACCGTAATCTGATTCGACAAAGAGGCCACACGTCACTGACGACGGAGTCGGTCATGGCTTCACTCCGTCTTGTGTGGTGTGCATCACCCACAGGAACACACGTGCCGTAATTGTGTTCACTTGGGGATGGCAAACCGCAGCTTGGCTCTGGCTTAAGAGTTTGGGGGGGTGGGAAATGAAGAGAAGCCTTTTGTGAGAATCCATTTTTCTCTACACATGTATAATAATTATGTATTTATCATTATTTGTAAATATTGTGCAACACATCCCTTATCGCAATCTTACTAACGTGCGTGCGCGTGTATATGCGCACATCAGTTTCTGTGGACATCCAGGCGTCAGACAACCGTCAGCACGCCACTGTCCCCTGCCTCCCAGAGGGGTGGACGGTGGGTCCTCAGGTCCTCTGGGTCAGATCTCCAGTCCCGGCCGTGATTCCAGAACAGACACTAAAGCAGTTGCTCTTATGGGAAAGTTGAGGCCGATGGACATCATCCTGCGAGCCCTGGTGACACACATTTTTGCTGGTTCTCTGTTTGGTGGTCGGTTTTGGCAAAGCCAAAGCACAGGTCGCCAGTGTCTGCGTCCAGGGTAACGGGACAGAAAGTCCCCGCGAGAGATGAATGTGCTCGCGCCAGCCATGGCCTAGCTCTTGCACTTTTCTGCGCCTGAAATGCTCTAGCACCTTCTCGTTGCCCGTACGATACGTTCTTATTCCACAGGACTCAGCCCGAGCTCCACATTCTTAGGAAAGTCACCACCGGTTGGATGCGCCTTTTCTCTCCTCGCGTGGCGCCTTACGGTAACGCTCAACATGCTGTGTTTTGTCTGCCGGTGTCCGAAATTGACTGTAATATCCTCAGGGACACGAACAGAGATTTACTCATCTCTGTTAGCAGTTAACCACAATTTCCCATTGACTTGAATAATGGTGATGTACAGAAGATAAGCTCGAGGATATGCCCTTCCGCAGTGACTCGGGGCTGTTGTCACGACACCACGGAGCGAACAGGCCGTGGGGGGACAGCGGTGTGAATGCCTCGCTGCAGACGTAGGGGAGAGGGGGTCAGAGCTACGTCAGGGCTCTTAACAGCAGGGGCTGTAGATGAGGTTGGGGAGGTTTGTCCACGGGCTACAGAGGAGTCGGGGTTGGTGTGAAACTCAGTATTCAGAGATGTTTTAGGAATTGAGGACCCAAATACATGATTAAAAAATTGTCCAGGCTTGAAGTCTTTTTAAAAGTTTTTTAAAGGGTTTATTTATTTATTCATGAGAGACACACAGAGAGAGGCAGAGACACAGGCAGAGGGAGAAGCAGGCTCCCTGCAGGGAGCCCTATGTGGGACTCGATCCCGGGACCCCAGGGTCACGCCCTGAGCTGAAGGCAGACGCTGAGCCACCCGGGTGCCTCCAGGCTTGAAGTTTAATGTGAAGTCCTGTACAGAAGGGACACCAATGTGCAGCGCAGGGAAAGAGGAGATCTGGGTTACAGAAATTCCTGGGGCAGTGGGAGTCTCGCCTCTGGGGACTGAGTTAGGTGCACGCGGACAACAGTCAGGAAGCCCCCTCTGATTTTCATTATTGTCTATTGAAGGACAACGCAGATGAAGAAGTGCACAGATTATGAATATACAGCTTGATGAGGCTTGTTTGTTTAGTAAATTAACAATTAATTAATTAATTAATTAATATCCGATCACTTATTTGGGATTTTTTTTTAACATTCAATTCTTGGGTGATACTGTAATGTATGGCTCAGGTTAAATGAGATATTATAAAGCACAGCAAATTTAAGGTCAGAAGTCCTGGGTTCAAGTCCTGGTGTGACCCTGACTGGCTGCGTGGTCTTGGCAAATCACCTGGCACGTAGCAAAGATGATGATACGAATCAAGTGAAGTCATATGTGCAAGAGGTTTGTGAACCACCAGAACTGTACACATAAAGCAAGGTGATTATTTTCCCCATGCTCTCCCATTTCTAATACGTTGGGTTTTTTTTGTTTTTTTTTTGTTTTTGTTTTTGTTTTTTAGGACAACAGATACAGGCCTATAGAAATACATTTCACCAGAAAGATACGTGTAAATGAGAGGAAACTCTGTAGGACAGAAAGCCCTGCAGGTTCTGCATGCAAGTATCTCCTTCTCCATGTGTGTCTGCAGACTTAGGGCAAAAGCTAGACCAGAGGATGATTGGGGAACCTTCAGAGCAGTACCTGTGACCCATCCCAAAGTCTGACAGGAGCGTTTCCCTCTTCAGCCGCCCAGCTAGGCGGCCCCCGTGACTTCTGAAGCACAATCCCCGAGTCGACGAGCCGAGAGTCCCTCTGCGTAATCGAGTGCCCGTCCTATCTATAGCTCCAGAAAGCAAGATTGTGTTCGCCAGAAGGGCAATGACCTGCCAGGTCTATTTTTTTTATTATTATTTTCATTCCAGTGTGGTTAGCATACCGTGTTATATTAGTTTCAGGCCCACACTGTAGTGAGTCAATGCTTTTATACTCGGGGCTCCTCATGATGCGTGTATTCTCAATCCTCTTCACCTGTTTTACCCAAATCCCCACGAGCCTCCCCTTTGGTGACCACCAGTTTGTTCTTAATAATTAAAAGTCTGTTTTTTGCTTTGTCTTTTTTTTCCTCCCCTTTGTTCATTTGTTTCGTTTATTAAATTCCACACCTGAGTGGGATCCTATGGTATTTGTCTCTCTCTGTCTGATATCACTTACCATTATATGTTCCAGCTCCAACCGTGTCATTGCAAATGGCCAGATTTCATTCCTTCTGATGGCTGAAGGATATTTCATTGTATACACCCCACGTCTTCTTTATCCGTTCATCGGTCGATGGACACTTGGGCTGCTTCCACCGTCTTGGCCATTGTAGATAATGCTGCGGTAAGCGTTCAGGGGTGCACGTATCTCTTTAAATCAGTATTTTCCTATTCTTTGGGTATCTAGTAGTGTGATTGCTGGATCTTAGGGTAGCTCCGTATTTAACTTTTTGAGGACCTTCCATACTGTTTTCCAGAGTGGCTGCTCCAGTTTGCATTCCCACCAACAGTGCGTGAGGGTTCCCATTTCTCCACATCCCTGTTGTTTATTGTTTTGTTGATTTTAGCCATTCTGACAGGTTTGGGGTGATATCTCATTGTAGTTTTGATTGGCATTTCCCTGATGGTGAGTGATATTGAGCATCTTTTCATGTGTCTGCTGGCCATTTCTATGTCTTCCTTGGGGGAAATGTCTGTTCACAACTTCCACCCATTTTTTAAAAATTGGATTATTTGTTTTTTGGGTGTTCAGTGGTATATGTTCTTTATATATCTTAGATACTAACCCTTGATCAGATACGTCATCTGCAAATATCTTCTCCCATTCTGAAGGTTGCCTTTTGGTTTTGTTGGTTGCTTACAGTTCAATGAGTTTTTACCAAGTGAGTGCACCGGTGTAACCACTACCCAGTTCAAGATGTAGAAAACACCATCATCCAAGAAACTGCACACACCCTCCATGTCAGCACGGCCATCTGACACTCATCCCCAGATGTTAGGTTGCTTCTCTGCTGTGTCTGGTTTCTTTCACACAGTTGTGCGTGTGGTGTTCACGGATACTCTCGCGTGTGGCAATAGGTTGATTTCAGTATTGCTCTGTGGTGTCCCATGTCATAAATATACCACGATGTTTATCTATTCTACTCTTGATAAGCAGTTTCCAGCTTCGGTTATTATGAACAATGTGTGCACGTTTCTCTGGAATACACCCTCAGGAGCAGAATCATTAAAGGAAAGGTAGTTCCTTTTCTCTATGTTATCTTCTTTTAGATTTAACTAATTTTTTTAAAGATTTATTTATTTATTTATTTTTGAGACACAGAGAGAGAGAGAGAGAGGCAGAGACACAGGAGGAAGGAGAAGCAGGCTCCACACCGGGAGCCTGACGTGGGACTTGATCCCGGGACTCCAGGATCATGCCCTGGGCCAAAGGCAGGCGCTAAACCACTGCTCCACCCAGGGATCCCCAGATTTAACTAATTTTTTTAAAAAAACTTTACAGGTATCATCTTATACATTTTATAAATTTTCCTTTTTCTTTAAGAGACTAGAATGAGGGGATCCCTGGGTGGCGCAGCGGTTTAGCGCCTGCCTTTGGCCCAGGGCGTGATCCTAGAGACCCCGGGATCGAGTCCCACGTCGGACTCCCGGTGCATGGAGCCTGCTTCTCCCTCTGCCTGTGTCTCTGCCTCTCTCTCTCTCTCTGTGACTATCATAAAAAAACAAAAAGAGAGACTAGAATTACACATTGAAGATTTTAATATGCATCTTTGATTAATAACAGTCTAATGGAAATTAATCCTACTACCATCACCGCTTAGCCAATGATACAACCTTGGGAGACAAATTCATTTATTTCTCTCCGTGTTATTATTGTTATGCATTTTTAGTTTCCACGTACTTCAGACCACATCAGATATTATTATTATTGTACAGTTAATATTTCTTTGTAATTATCTCCCTATTTCCCTTTCCTTATTTCTCTTGCTTTTATTCCTCACTAGATTTCTGTGTTTGTCTTTGGTCTTATTTTCTTTCTTCCTAAAGAATTCTCCCTAAAAAATTCTTCTTAAATTTTTTTTTCTTTTTGTGTATATTTGCTGGCAACAAAATCTCTCAGCTTTTGCTTATGATGGAAATGTGTTTGTTTTGCTTTCACTTGTGAAGGACATTTTCTCTGGATATAGCTCAGGCTTCGGTTTCATCCTTCCAGCATCTTAAAGGCGTCATTCTGTTGTCTTCTAGCTCCCATTGCTTCTGTGCAAATGTCAACTTTCAAGATTTTTGTTCCTCCTTTGAAGGTCATGATTACTTTTTCTCTGACCATTTCTATGATTTCCCTCTTTGTTTTCGGGTTTCAGCAGTTTCCTTAGGATGTGTCAGGCATGGTTCACTTCATGCCTGTGCTGCATGGGGTCCACGGAGCTTTTCTGTCTGTGGCAGGGGTTCCGTCGTCCCTGTTGGAAAATCCTCAGCAATGTCTCTTCAGAGGCTCCTGGGCCCCGTTCGCGCTCGCTTCTCCCGCGGACGCTGCACTTGCATCACTACTTCCCCACCTTCCACGTCTCTCCTCTAGTTCTCTGCTTTCCTCCTCTGCTCGTGAGTCTGGGTATTTTCTACTACCCACTGTCCGGTAAACTAATCCTCTCTTCCAGGTTTTAAACTCAACTTTACTTAATTGAATCTTAGTTTCAATTATTGAACATTTTGATGCTAAAATTATTAATTGGTTCTTTTTTGTGGATTTTTTGATTAAATTCCTCATCTTTGCTTCAACTTGTTAATCGACGGTATTTTAAAGGCCGTGTATTATGACTCCGATAAATGGACTGTCTGGGGTCTTTCCCCATTGTCCTTTTTTTCTTGTTTCCCCTTCATGGTTACGTCTGGTAAACCTTCAGGAAATGCTGGCTATCTTGAACGAGAAGTCGCAGAGGCTCTGGATGAGGTTGTCTTCCTCCAGAGCTGTCCAGACGGGGCCCCTGACCACGGGCTGCCGTCCTTCCGGAGTAGGATGCAGGGCGGCTTCCTCACCTGCTCACTTCCTTAGATGCGGCTTTGTAAGGATCCACAGTGCTCTTGTTCACCTTTCTTCTAGGAGGTCCCCACCCCAAGGTTTCCAACTGAAACCCTAAACTATCTGCTGAAGTCCATCCATCTCCTCAACTCCACTTAAGCCCCAAGACACCAAAACTTCCAGTGCTCCAAACCACAACTGCAAGGTTTTGTGCTCAGCTTCTCAGCATCTTCCTGTTTGCTCTCAGGATGCGGCCAACGCCTCCGGGGAAGCTGCACATTTAGGACAGACCCGCGGCACCTGCCTTTCCTCCGGGCTCCCGGCTCCTACTGTCCCTGCAAGCACCAGGAACTCATGGGATCAGCACTTTGCTGACTCCAGAGGGTCCTGGCTGGAGCCTAACAGGTTTCTCGGACTCTCTCCCATCTCTCTGGAATCTTCCCATCTCAAGTCTTGGCTCTATGTTGGCCCTCCGCTGTTTTCCAACTCACTTTAATTAAAAAAAAAAAAAAAAATCTGACTTTTCTACTTGTTGTAGATGAAGTGTTGGTCTGTGGTAGCTTCTTCATCTCAGCTGCCAGCAGAAACCCTCAGTTGGGTTACGATGACACAGCTCGGGGAAAGCCAGCCCCAGCGGCCGCAGGTCGCCCCATGTTGTTTCCAGTAGGGGTGGAAGCAGGGCGCTGAGGCTCCAGGCTCGTCCCTGCCAGCCCCCACCCCCTCGGCACTTTCCGGGTGACATTGCTCCTTGAATCCCCAGCACACGGCCCAGGACTTCCTAAGGAACCAACACCCGCCCCCCAACTCCGGCCTAAGGCCTAACCTGTGCTTATGTTTAGGAGGGATGTTCCTTGGTCATTTTGGTCAAACATCTGCCAGCTTCACACAAAAAGTGGCATGGAGGTTGCCTGACTGGATTCCACCGCGTTTTTCCTGAAATCATGGCTTTCCTGGATAAAAGCAGACTGGCTCCATGTAGTGGAATAGTTTGTGTCTCCTCCCCCGGCCTCAGAAATGAAGAGAATAGTACTTGTGACTGAAAAAGAGGGTCATGGAGACTAAGCAAATATTTGTAAAGCAGCATAGTTTGAACACTTGAAAGAAAAGTGCAATATGAATGATTATTTTTTAAGGCACCATATGTAGGAAATGCAATCCAGCTTTTTGAAAGAAGCGTTTTGGCGTTTCATCCCAATTTACTGATGAATGGTGACTAATGAAATGTTTGTCTGGGATTCTGAAGAGCAATTCAACTGGCTGCATGTAGATAGATAACGTCAGTTGCTTTTGATCTTGCGGACCAAAGCATCTTATATAATGATAAATTATACCAGGTTTCAAAAATCCTCCAAATGATGTTATCTGCAACACCACTGCCTCTCCTTACTATCTCCCACTTTTTATTTTCTCCCCGTGAAAGAAATAGCAGTTTGTAAAGGCTTATAAATTCCAACTCTTATCTTTTAAAATGGTTGTTCTTTTCCCTCCTCTTAACATGCAAATAGACTCCCTTTCTTGAGCCTTTGATAAAGAGCCAGAAGGAAGTTCACAAGGTGGGGCTTCTCCGTCCCCAGAAGCCCAGGAGGAGGAGAGTGGGGAGCTCATTACCGGCCCCTGCCACACGCGGGCCGCGGGTGACACCCCCAGAGACAGCGAGCGCTGTCCTAGGAGATGCTTCCAGGAGATGCTCGAAGGGAAAGAGGTAAATAAGCTGCTCCCTGGGGAAGGATGCGGAGCCTCAGGCGTTTTCCTCACTGCCTTCAGCGTCCTTGACGAGACGTCGGGCGGGGCGGCCTCCGGGCCCCGTCAGCCTTCCGTCCTGGCCAGTGCCCCACCGGGCCGCGGGTCGCTGAGTGACCTCGGGAAGGAGCCAGCCGTCGGGCGGTCAGTGCCCGAGGGATGGTGGCCGAGCGTGGCCTCGGATTCGCCCTCGGCCGTGCGTGCCGAGCCACAAGGTTTGGGGTTTCAGTCCCGGCGGAGCCACGGGGGCAGCCGGGCGCCCAAGGGCAGGCCCCGGCACCGAAGCTCCCCCTCACCTCCCCCGGCCACCCCGCCGCTCCGCTCCTGCCGCTTCCTGGAGCGTCGATTCATCACTTCTCTTCCCTCCTTCCCGCTCTGCAGCCCGGCCCCGCGGTTGAGAAGCCCCGGGCCTCCCAGGCACCTGCTCCTGGCCCACCGCACACCTGCAGCCTTAAACTGCTGCCCGCCGTCCCCTCCTCCGCGTCCCTGTCCCCTCGGGGTCTCTTCTGCAGCTGCCCCCCCCCGCCCACCCGCCACCCACCCCTTCTCGTCCCCTGCACCTCCCACTGCTCCGCTGCTGACTAGCACCTTGCTGAGTCCGGTGTGTGGTGCGTTATCACCCGCTGCCCAAAGGGGTGGCTTTTAGAGAAGCCCTTCTCATCCCAAGAAAACATAAGAAACGGGACTCGACTCGCTGTATGTTGTACCATTTATTTTACAGTGAAAAGCAATATTCGGAACCTCCAGGAGGCGGTCCCCGCAGGTGGCGTTCTTCATCTCTGCTGACACTGAAATCCTTCTGGGAGCCAGAGCTCTGTCTGGCCCGGGGTCCGGGCTGTGGTCTTCCTGGGGCGCATTGTCACAGGTGAGGTGAAGACAGGGAGGTGTTGGCCTCCAGCTTCTGACTGTTTCCATCCGAGAAGCGCACGGCGGAGGTGGTGGAGGCAGCTGTTAGGACCCGCCTGTCGCCCTCGGCCAAGCAGCAAATCCACAGCTCGGCCCTGAACACAACTCGCCTGTTACCTCCCAGGGTCCAAGGCCACAGTCTGCTCCGGGTCCCCCAGGCCAGTGGACAGCAGCTCACTTCGCCAAGACCAGCAGGTGCCTCCACTGCTTCCGGTCTCTGAGCTCGCAGAGACCCACACCTCTTGGGAAGGCTCTTCTGATTAGGTCTGGCCCACCCAGGGCGCCGGTCATTTACCCGAAGTCAACCCCACCAGTGATCTTATTACACCTGAAAACATTTCATCTTTGCCCTAAACCACAACACGATCCCGTCGCCTTCACCACATCTGCTGGCTGGAAGGAGTCACGGTCCTGCCCACCCTCAAGGGGAGGGGCTATTAAACAGGGGGCTCACCGCGCCGCACCCTGGGGTGCAGCTGTGACAAGAACTGACTCAGGTCACTCGGTGTGGGCGGCACACGTCAGTGAACTCCTGGGGTCAGGAATGTGAAATTAGGAGAGAGGGGGGAACCAAGATATCTGGGGAGACTGCCAGGTCCTGCGCCGCCCTGGCGAGCCTCCTCACACGGATCACCGCCTGCCACTCGGCCCGACCCTGGACCCGGCCCTGGCACGGGTCGCCTCCCCGAGGAAGCAGGTCATTTGGAAGCACACAGCAGAGAGCCCCTCCCTGCCTGCCCCCGCATCCGGCCGCCACCTCTTCCCCCACTGCCCCTTCCCCTCCCCTGCTGCACCCTCTCCCCCGTCCCCTATGCCCTCTTCTCCCCTGCACCCTCTTCCATCCCTCCCCTTGCACCCTCCCCCTTGACTCTCTCCCCCTCCCCCCTTACCCTCTCCCCTTCTCTTTCTGTCTTGCATCCCCTCCCCCTGAACCCTCCCCATCCCTCTCCCCCCTCGCCCATGCCTTCTTCTCCCCTGTACCCTCCCCCATCCCTCTCCATCCTCCTGCACCCTCCCCCTGCATCCTCTCCCCCTCCCATCACCCCCTCCCGTTTCACCCTCTGTTCCCTCATGACCTCTTCCCTGCACCCTCCCCATCCCTCCTCCTTCCCCTTCACCCTGTCTCCCCTCCCCCATCCCTCTCCCTCCCTGCACCCTCTCCCCTGCACCTTCCCCCTGCACCCTCTCCCCACCTCCCACCGCCCCTTGAACCTGCTGCCCCAGGCTCCCAGCACGTCACCCCCTGTCCTTGCCCTCTCCCTCACCGCCCCGTAGCCCCTTCCCTGCTTCTAGTCTTCCCACCACCATCATCGTCATCCTGTCTCCATGCTGGGGCAACGGAGGTCATCTCAAGGGCAGCCCTGACCACACTGCTCCCTGTGAAATCCCCCCCGTGGCCCCGCTTCCCTCCTGGCGGCATCTACTCCCTGTGGCCCTTTGTCTGCAGAGCCTTGATCCCGGCTCCTGCCCGCCCGCACTGCCTTCCTCCCCTCCTTCCCTCTGCTGACACCTCCATTTGTCCGCTGGCATCCTGTGCACAGCGGGCCTCTCGAGGCGTCCTCAGGGGCCATGGCCCCGTCCCTCCTGGCCTGACCCCTCAGCATGTGTCCCCGGACGGGGTGTGGAAGCCGCACTGAGTGGCCTTCGCTGGCTCTCGGTGGGAAGCGCTCCAGGCCTCAGGGCCTCATCATTCCCCGGGCTGCTCTGGGCCCGGCTGTCGGCCTCCGCTCACCAGGCCTGGGCACAGCCCCCGGGCACAGGCAGTCCTGACCTGCGGCTCCTTTGGGAGTAGCTAAGCCGACTTGCTGGGCCCCGGCGAGGAGCACCCTGGCGGGATTCGGGGACCCTCTGTCCTCCCTGAGCCCCTCCCTGCTGCCCCTGAGGGCGCCCTTCCCCGGGTGCAGGTGCAGAGCGTCTGGAGGCTCAGATGGACTCCCCTCCCGGTCCCCTGACGCCCCCCGCTCTGCCCCGAGGAGCCACAGAGCAGCTGCAGGACATGGAGCCCCAACCCTGGCTGAGGCCACTCAGGCAAAGAGGGAGTTGTGTGTCCCAGGGCGGCAGGGCTCCCATGGCAGCTGTCGTGTGGCAGCCACCCCGGGTCACCCCGGGCCACCCCGGGCCACCCCAACCCGGACAATAAGCAAGGCATGAGAACAGGGCCAGCCACCGTTCTCCTGGAAGCCCCAGCCCTCCTCTGCTGAGAGGTGTCAGCCTCTTCCAAACCCCAGCCTCTGCCCGAAGCAGCAGGGAAAGGCGGGAAGGGGAGGAGGCGGGTGGAGTCCCACCGTGCGCCTCTCCGGGGGGGCCGAGGGCTCCCTCCGTCACCTGCAGGGTGAGGCACTGCTGGATGCTGCCTCCGAGATGCCGCCGTGCAGAGCTTTGCAGGCCTGAAGATTCCAGAAGGCTGCTCTACACGACGGTTATTACTATTTTTATTGAGGTGAAAGCCACACAACGTGATACTAACCATTTAGAGGAGAACAGTTTGGTGGCGGTTAGTAGCGCCACGGTGCTGTGCAGCAGATGGCTTACCTGTGCGGACACAGGCCCCTCAGCAGGGCCCCCAGGGCACGGTCACTGTCCCCAGGGCAGCCGTGAGCTGGGGGGACACTCACTCCCGACCACCCCTGGGGAGGCCTGGCGACAGCAGGGACCCAGGGCCTCCTGTGCCCGGGTGACACCGTGGACACCAGGAGAGGCTGGACGGGGGGGGTGGGGGGCGGTGGGCTCCAGGCCAGGGAGGAGCAGGGGCACTGCAGGCCGGGCCCTGAGGGACGACGGGGAGTCCCTGGAGAGCCCAGGCCGGGCGGCAGGAGGGCGCGGGGAGCCCTCATCCGCGGGGCTGCTGGCACGGCGTCCCAGCTGATGCACAGCACCGTCTGCTCCGTGCGGAATGATGCTATTCATTTTCTGGAGAGGAGCAGAGCTTTGGGGGGAATAGAAATGAGAATCTGGCGCTGTGGCGGGAGGGAGCGAGCGCAGCACACCAGATTTCTCACATAATCTCAGCAGCGTGGAGTCGGAGACCAGCACCGACCTGACCTCCCAAATTCCTGTGCTTTTTCCTGATCTTGTTTCCAGTGGATGTTATTTCCTGTTTTCATCTTTATTTTCACCTCCACCCCCTTGGTACGAGGGGTATATGTTAGTGCCTGTCAATTTGCCACCCCGGTGCTACGTGTGCCGGGAAAATCTGTGCTTCTGTATTTATTACATTCTCTGTAGATGTAGAAGCTATGCCTTTTTTAAAATGAGGGCTCTGAAGATGGAAATAAATATACGCATAACATATATTCTTGGCTCAATATGCCAGGTGCTGCGCATTTGCCGTTTCTGAGCCCTGAAACACGGAAGGCGGCACCCGTAGCCCTGCGGAGGCGGCCGTGGGGGGGCTGAGCCGCTCGCTGTGGGTCGCGTGGAGCAGGGGTGAGACGGAAAGGCTGACCCCGCGACCACCGGGCCTCCGGGGCCAGAGTCTCATTTCTTAACGAGGAGGCCGTCGCTCCCAAGGTCGTCCCGGAGCAGCCCGGGTGGAGGCGCGGCCCCGCGTGGGGCCCAGAGGTTCCCTGCAGAGGCCCCGGCCTGCCTCCGGCCGCCTCCTGGCCCCTCCACTCCATCCATGCGGATTCTCTCGCATGACCCCTAGCTTGAGCAGGGGAAAGATAATTTTTCCCCGAAGCACATGGAACGTGGTTTATGGTCGCTGCAGAGAGTGCTCTCCGAGAGACTCTAAATTACTGCGCTCTCTGAAACATGCGTGCATGAATAATAGATCCGGCCCAGACGCAGAGCGCCGCGTGTGCAATTTCTCAAGGCGCCTCAAGAGCCTCTCGAGGGGCCTCGCCGAGGTCACAGCCTACTTGAGCTATTCCGGGCCGGGAGAGGCAGGACTCTGCAGGTGGGGATGAAATGCTGGCGAGGAAGTGCTATTCCTCACCCGTGTCAGCCCCACGCTGGAACCGGCCGGGGCTGGAGAGCAGCCGGGAGCTGGCGCTGGTTCTGCTTCCCCTCTCCGAGCGCAAAGGGTAGGGCTGGGCCTTTGTGTCCTTAATCCGAGCAGCTCGGCGGGTGGGCACGTCCCCCCCAATGGCGGGTGTAGGAGGGAGACCCTACAGTCCCCCGGCCCCAGTGCCTGGGTTCTTTCATGATCACACACCATGGCAGCGCCCTGGAGGACCGGGGGGGTGGGGGGGGCTGTGACCTCGACCCCGACCGCCTCCTGCACCGCTGGAGCCTCCCTAGTGTCAGGCTGGGTTCATGGCTCAGTGGCCTTGAGGAGAGGTGACCGTCTCTGGAGTGCAAAGTCCTTGAAGCACAAGGGTGCTTGGAGCAGCCACCCGCGGCACCTCACAAGCCATCCTGGCACAGGGGTGGCACAGAATAGCGGAAACACGAGGGCCCTTGGGGCGCTCAAGCCTCCAGTTCCCCGGGGCGGGCACCGGAAGCCCTTCCCTCACCCCCGTTCTTGCGGGCCAGCGGTCGGCCGGGTGCCCTGTCACGAGCCCACTGCAGCCAGGATCCTTCCCCGTGGACTCGAGCTCTGTGACAGCTCCAGGGGCAAATGGAGTTAGGGGTGTCTGTATGGCGCCTGTGCTCCAGCAGGTTCCCCGAAGTCTAGGGTCCCAGGGAGGGAGCGCCCCAAGGATGTCTGCATCCAGCCATGGAGCCCGCGGGCGTGCGACCTTGCATGCAAAGGGCCTGCGGACGTGATGAGATAAGGATCCTGAGATGGGGATGGCCCTGGACATGGGAGGCCTGGCACAGCCACTGGGTCCCACTAGGGGGAGGTGGGGTGACAGAGGACACGCAGGGAGCAGAGGGACGTGGGCCCTGAGGCCAGGGCAGCGAGCACGACACGCCATCCTCCGTTGCCCTGGCGCACACACTTCCCAGGAGCGACACGTCGCTGCACGGGGTCCCCAGGGCCGGCGCTGTCCGCTTGGGCTTCTCTGCGGTGAACCTCCACCCACGGCCCCAAACCCCAACCCGTCCCTGCCGCCCGGTGCCCATGCCGGTGCCAGGCCGGCTGTGACCACACGTAGGGTCAGCACGGAGGCTGCCCCCTCGGCCCCGGTCTCTCCGCATCTCAAAGCCTGGCAGGCCGGCTGGCATGTGAGTGCTCGCCCAGCGGGGCGCACGCCCCCAAGGCCCCGGGAGGCAGGTGCTGTGCAGGGGACAGAGCACCCAGGTGCCCCCCGAGGACCTGCCAGGTGCGGGCAGGAGGACGTCCCCACCCAGACAGTCGAGCTCCCGGGGACCGTCCTCCCTGCAGTGAGGGTTGAGGTCTGACTCCGCCCGGGCTCCTGGGGACCCGCGCAGGTCCCACCGCCCCGTCGCAGCCCTGGCTCTGCGCCACCCGGTGCAAAGCTTCCCCCGCTACTCTACCCGCGTCCTCGGGGTGCAGTCCTTCCCCAAACCACAGGCTCAAGAAGCTTCTAGAGCAGCAGCCACTGTCGCTGACGCCCCAGCTGGAGCCCCAGGTTGCCCCTAGGCGGACGGACCGGGTCGCTGGCTGACCTGTGAAGAGACTCACCGGCCCGGGGAAGGGCAGGTGGCAGGTGTCTGTCTCCGAGAGCAGGGGCGAGGGTGGCAACCGTAGGGTGGCTTCCCTCCTTTGGGAGGGTCGGGCTTGCTTGGGGTCATCTGCGGGAAATGGGGCAATTGTCCCTTTGGGGATTTCACGGACCCTCAGCTAGGACACAGGAGGAAGGGCCCGGATAAAGCCCGACCTCGCTGAGGAAGCCTCAGTCACCCTGGGAGCTGGGAGGGGCGGCGGTCACGGGCTCACGGCGCGGGTGGGCTGGGACCTGACGGGTCCCAGTGACAGCAGCCTCTGGCGTGGAGGCTCCGTGCAATGTTTCTGCGCCACAGGAGGACGCGGCCGAGGTCGGGATGCCTCTGCTCCCAGGATTTAGACGCGACTCCCGCTCACCTTCCTGGGGACGCCCCGCCCTCCGCTGGCTTCGCTGCGAAGCTCATTTTGCTGCGCGCCCCGCGCACTTGCTAATCACCCCAAAGCGGGGGAAGCCTCCCCGGGCCTGCTAGAACCAGGACAAACTTCAAGTGGCTTTAGTTTTTAGAGCAAGTCAGTGTCATGTCAGGGTTAAGTCACAGGCACGTGTCTCGCGGTTAAACGACAGTGGCGGGAAAGCAGGCACCAGTCTCGGAAATTCAGAAAGGTGCACCAGGGAGGGCTCATCTGTTAGAGAACCTGTTTCAGTGAGAAAGAACAAGGGGCAGCCCAGGGGGCTCAGTGCTTAGGGCTGCCTTGGGCCCAGGGCGTGACCCCGGGGTCCCGGGATCGAGTCCCACATCCCCGCAGGGAGCCTGCTTCTCCCTCTGCCTGTGTCTCTGCCTCTCTCTGGGCCTCTCATGAATAAATAAGTAAAATCTTTAGAAAAAGAGAGAAAGAGAAAGAAAAAAAAAACCCTACAATGTACTAATTTTTGAAGTAACACCTTCAAAGCAAGGTCCAGCCGAGGAACGCTCAAATTAAAGTATTTCCTGTACGGTTAAGAGGACGAGTCTCACTCGTGATTCCGTGGTATTTGCCTGCACTTCATGCAGCCCAAGCCCGGCCGGCAGCAGCGGAAGACGCCAGCCCTGAAGGCTCGCGCACACGCTGACCGACTGCTTTATATGCGCCCGGGGAATAAGACGTTTCTGTGACAATTTTTCTTTGGCTTGAACTTGTAAGACTTAATGGGACGTAGGTAAAGCAGAGCGCACATTTTTAGAAAATCCCTGGGGAAAAGACTACGGGAGCCCGTGCGAACGCAGCCCCGTCCCGTGTGACGCGAAGTCACCCCCTCGCCACGGCTCGGCCCACACGGAGGCCCGGGCACCCAGCTCGCCGCCTGTGCCCGCGGCCCCCACAGCCCGACCCGAGGGCGCGGTGTCCCGGAGGCGAACAGGATGTCCCCACGGACCGGGTGCCCGCCACCCACGCTGGTGGGCGAGTCTCCTCCCCTCAGCTCACCGATTAAGATGAAATCAGCTTAAAATGCTAACCTGCCCTCCAGACACACCCCGACTACGCCCACCAGCCCCCGCCCGCCGGGGGTGCCTTGGGCCCTCAGGTGGGCATGGAGAGCCAACACGCACAGGGACCCAGTCCCTCCCAGCCCTCCCAGGGCGCCCCGGCCCGGCCCCCCGACCCCCGGCCGCAGCCCCCTCGGCCCTCCGCCCTCCGCCCTCCCTCCAGCCTGGAGCCGCGGAGGCCCAGGTCTCAGCTAGTCAAGCTTAATCGGGATTTTTGTCACCTGCACAGGTTCTATAAATCCTCGGAGGTGCCCTTTATTCTATTTTATTAACAGAAATCCTGACAACCGGGATCCCCGTCGCGACTCCCAGGGCTGGTGTCAAACACAGCGACCTCCTTCCTGTCCCGCTCGGCGTGCTCCCCCCTCCGCCTCTGCCTCTCTCCCTCTGAGACTTGCTCTGAACGGAGCCGACTCTGACGACCTTTGCCGGGGACCCGGTACCCCGTTCTCCTGCCCTCCTGCTTCTTATCAGCGCGAGACGTTCCCTCGCCCCAGGTCCCTTATTGCAACTTATGAGGATGTGATCGGTCTGTGTGACGGTCGCCTGCCTCTCCTTGTTATTTGGGGGGGTCTCGGCTGTGGGAGAAGCTTGCGATAACTGCGCTTTGATAAAACAGAAGTTCACCTTTTCCCTCAAATCACGCGAGCTCGGAGGGGAGCAGTCCGGGGCGGGTGCGGAAGCCCCACGTGCCCCCGGGACTCCGGGGCCGCACAGCACGTGTAAGCCACACGTCAGGAAGGCTGCTGGAGGCCTGCCCTCGTCCTCGCATTCCAGCCAGCGGGGAGCAGGAAGGGGCTGGAGACATCCAGGCCCCCTGTGCATGGCCCTGCTGGGGCTTCGTCACACGGCCGCTCTCGGGATCAAGCAAGCAGGGAAATAGGACCTTGATATCAGACGGGCGTGTCCAGCTCCGAGTGTGCAGCTCGACCACTAGGCAGGAAGGGGCAAAGGGCTACTGGGCAAGACAGACCAAAATCAAGGTCTCCGAGCTTGTCCCGGGGAGACAGTAAGAGCCCGGGGAGGCCGGAGGCGGGGAGGCCCGAGGGAGCCCCGAGCCCAGCTCCTTGGAGCGGCCGTTTGCTGTGCTGTGTTCAGTGTGGGGCTGACGCGCCGCCAGGTGAGACCAGGACAAAACGGCGAGGACCCCAGTCCCGTATTTGGTATTTGGAGCCACCCTGTGTGCAGCAATGGGTCCCCCCCTCCCCGGCCGTCTCCCCTCCTATCAAACCCGCCCAGCAAGTCCCACAGCCCCAGACCCTGACCCCCAGCCTCCGCGTCCCTCCCTGACCCCGGTGCTCACGGACACCAGACGGTGCGTCCAGGCTGGAAACGGGAACTGCTCTCGGCCCGCGTCCCTCACCCCTGCGCCAGCTCCTGGGTGGGCAGCGCCGCTCCCGCTCGGGTGCTGTCCCTCGGCCATGGGGGCACCTGCAGCCCACGGCCGCTGAGACCTGAGGGCTTGTCGGGGGGCTGCGGCCCGACGCCGGAGACAGTCTGACCTGGACTCTTGCTGGACGCTCCCCAGCCCCAACATACTGATCCCCTGCTTCCCCCCGCCCCCCACCCCTGGTTTCCCGCGAAGCCGGCACTCTGAGTCCCTCCCGGCTAACCCGTTACTTCCCCGCATCCTCTGTGGGTCCCTCTGCAATTCCCTCCGTGGGTCTGCCCGTGGTCTCCTTCTTGGGGCCCTCCCTGGGTCCCTCCGTGGGTCCCTCTGAGCTCCCGCCCCACACGTGCTGAGGTTCCCCGGGCTCCACCCTGGCCTGTATCCTGGGTCCCCACCAGGTCCAGGGAAGGTCTCCTCCAGGGCTGCGGCCCCACAGCCCCCCCACCCCTCGCCGCGCCCCTGGGTGAGACTGGCCGGCCCCATGAGGACCTAGAAGCCCATTTGCCCCACACTGACAGTCCTCGCCTCTGTCGCTCCGAGCCCTGTGTCAGGGAGAGGCCTGTCCATCTGTCCCAGGGGCCATGACGGCCGCTCCTCCCGGTTCTCCCCTCTCCCAGCTAAGCGACCGTCCTGCCGCGGTTCGCACCTCCGCCTCCCGTCGTCAGGCCCCTGGCCCTGACCCTCCACCCTGTCCCGCCAGGTCCCTTCCTAAGCGGATGCCCATCTCACGGGCTGGAGGCCGCCCCTTCCCAGGCCCCGGCGTCTGGAGCCCAGGGCCAGGTGAGCGCCACTGACCCTCCACCCCCCCAGGCTCCCTGGGGCTCCTGCAGCGCGTGCTCCCCCGGCCCTGAGGCTCTCCCTTCATCCCTCCACCCACCTGGCTGTCCCTGCTGGGCGGCCTGCACCCCACCCGCACCCCTGACGCCGGCCCAGCTCCCCTTGCTCCTTCACTGTGTCACGGGCTGTCGGGGTAACTGGGTGCTCGTGTGATCGGGACCATGTGCACCTCACCCAGTGTGCGGCCCACCCTGGGAGGCCCCTGCCCAGCAGACACCACCCGGTGCTCCCTGCACCCCAACCTCCTCCTGGGCGTCCCTGGCGCTGCCCACCTGACTACTGGCCTCCTTGGGCCCCCGCCTGCCCCTCGGCCACCCTCCATCAGCCCCTGACCCACTATGGCCGTCACGGGTGTTCTCCTGCGTGTGGTGTGTGTGCATGTGCTTGTGTCTATGCGCCGTGTGTGTTGTGCATTTGCACATACTCAGAGGTGGGACCAGGGAGTCCTTAGGGCCGACGCCCTCAGCGATAAACGTGGTGACCCGGAGGGGGGTGGATGGGGAAGAAAGATGCCCTGCGGGAGGGTGCTAGAGGCCACGGCCCTGAGAGCACCCGGAGGGCAGGGCCTGGGCAGGACGGAGCCTGGAGCCTGCAGGCCACAGGGGGCAGGAGAGAGGCCTTCACTGCCAGCTCGCCCCGCGAGGCCTGCCGGGCCCCCTGCTTCCCGCTCTGGCCCTGAGCCTCCTCCATCGAGAACGACTCGTTTTGGGGCTTGGGAGGCAGGAAGGGAGGCAGGGCTGAGCTGCCGTCCCGGGCCTGGGCAGTGACTGGGGGACGAGGCGAGGAGGGGCAGAGGGTCGGGAAGGACGGTGGGGCCAGGAGTCTCTAGGAGAGCACGAATGTGAGCTGCTGTGGCGTGTGCACACGTGTGCTCACAGACACCCCCACGCCCCTTTCTGTAGAGACTGTTCCAGAAGGCCTACTTCCCTGGATGCCAGCCTGGAGAGTCGGTCTGGGCCCGGGCAGGGTCGCCTGCAGGAAGGCCCCGGCACCAGGGACAGTGTGGCTCCTCCCAGCAGGGCTGCCAGGCCTGGTCTCTGGCAGGAAGCGTGTTTCTGGAGGAGGAACAGTTGAGCCGTGAGTGAGCAAGTGGCCAAGCCGACCTCCACTGGCGTCTTGGAGGGCAGCAGGGCCAGCATTTGGCCCTACCTCTGCTGCAGAGGTGAGGGGACCAGGCCCTGCAGGGGAGCACAGGACAGGAATAGGGAACCGCTCCCCAGGTTTGCCAAGAGCCACATCTCGCTGGGGCTTCCCAGAGCTCGGGAGGTGGCCCCACCCCCCAGCTATGCAGAGGGAGCTGGGGTGCAGCTCGGGGCTCCCGGTGGGGGCCTCACAGCACAAGCAGCTCCTTAGCGTCCTGGCTGGAAGCTGAACCGAGTCCCTAGCTCTGGGGCCTGGGGCCTGTGCATCCCAGAACATGTGACACGTGTCCTCGGCGAGTCTGTGCATGTGGATCCAGTGGGGAGGCAGGATGTGCGTGGGGTGGGCAGCCATGCTCGGGGGGCAGCGCTGGGGCCCAGCAACTCCCTGTCTTGTCTGGGAGATGCATGGGCCCTTCCAGGGCCTCCCCCCCAGGGCCTTTCCCCCAAGGGCGTTCCCTCCCAGGGCCTCCCCCCAGTGTCTCCCCACCCAGGGCCTCCCCCCCAGGGTCTCCCCCCCCAGGGCCTCCCCACCCCAGGACCTCCCCCACAGGGCCTCCCCTCCAGGGCCCCCTCCAGGGCCTCCCACCCCAGGGCCTCCCCACCCCAGGGCCTCCCCACCCCAGGACCTCCCCACCCCAGGGCCTCCCCACCCCAGGGCCTCCCCACCCAGGGCAAGCCGAGGAGAGGCAGGCTAGTCTGCGTGCTTCTTTCCGAGCTGCTCAGGCCGCCCGGGTATGTCTGCAAGCTGCAGCCGGCGGCCAGTCTCCACCGTCTGACCCGCAGCTTCCACTGCCAAGTCGCCTCTCGGACCGTCACAGGTCACCCCAGCTACATCACACACCGTGTGTCAGACTCTAGTCAAATGCCCAGTCACTGTTCGACAAATACTGATGACATTGGTAAGTTAGGGCCTCTGCCAAACAGTGCTCATTGCAATGATTAACCAGCCGATTTGGCGCCTAAAACTCATCCCAAAAGCAGTTTAAGGAAGCTAAATGATGCACGAAAATTCAATGACACTTCTTCATAACTTAAATTTCAGGGAGTAAATTAGGTCGTGTGTTCCCTGATTGTTATCTGTTACCTCCTGTTCTGACATCGTGCGCTCCCTTCAGTACAAAACTAGAAAACTCAAGGCCACGTTTCTTGAAACAGAGGAGCCGTCAGCCGAACCTGGGGCCCAGATGCCCGTGGCCCCCCCCCCACCGCTGCACGCCTGCCGCCTCGCCCACACTGCTCTCTCCTGATTGCTGCTCCAGGCTGCTGGGCTTCACTTTTTTTTTTTTTTAAGATTTTATTTATTTATTCATGAGAGGCACAGAGAGGCAGAGACATAGGCAGAGGGAGAAGCAGGCTCCATGCAGGAAGCCCGACGTGGGACTCGATCCTGGGGCCCCGGGGTCACACCCTGGGCTGAAGGTGGCACTAAACCGCTGAGCACCCCAAGCATCCATTTATTTATTTATTTATTTATTTATTTATTATTTATTTTATTATTATTTTTTTTAAGCAGCTCCACCTCAGTGTGGAGCCCAGCATGGGGCTCAGACTCAGGATGGTGAAAGCACGACCTGAACAGAGATCAGGAGTCAGACACTCAACCGACTGAGCCACCCACCCGGGTGCCTCTAACTTGTTTTAAATGAGAGACCTGGAGACGCCCGGGTGGCTCAGCCATTGAGCATCTGCCTTGGACCCAGGGCAGTCCTGGGATCGATTCCCCTGTTGGGCTCCCTGCATGGAGCCTGCTTCTCCCTCTGCCTGTGTCTCTGCCTCTCTCTCTCTCTTGTCTCTCATGAATAAATAAATAAAATTAAAAAAAAAAAAGAGAGAGAGATGTGAAGATGCAGAGAGCAGGCCCAGCAGACTGTCCCTGGGGCTCAGATGGAGAGGACGGCCTGACAGAGGAGGAGGACACCTGCCTTTCCCTCCCTGGGGCAGAAAGTGCCAGAGTCCCACATAAGGGTTCCCCCCCACTGCCGTGCATCCAGGCAGAACTTCCCGTGGAAGTAGAGGAAGAATGCAGGCCCTCCTGGCTCCCAGGGGGATGGATGGAGCAGGGCCAAGGGCTGGGAGCTCAGCCACCAGTCCAGACCCGCAGACCCGCTGCCTCAGTGGCCCCACATTCCCTCCAGTGGGTCCTTCCCCACTGAGGCGAGGTCCAAGGTCGGGCTTTCACGACATGCAAACCTTGTTCCGGGGAGACGTGGCTGTGGCGTGAGTTGGCGAGGACACGGTCCACTGGGAGATAGCTCCTTTTATTTCACGGGTGTGAAAATAATAAGGCTTTTCAAAATTGCTCTCATTTCCTTGAAAAACCCTAGAGTTGGAGATGATATCAGTAGAGGGATTAATAAGGACAATAAAGCATATTTTGTAGACCAAGGTAAAGAAATAAAAACCGGGGCGTGCGAGGAAGGCGGAGAGACTCGGGCAGGAATGGCTGCGCACGGAAGGTAATGAACATATGGAATAAATGAAGAGACAAGGCAAATGTAGCAAAAAATTAATTCAAGCCCCTGACTTATTTCTAGGGAGGGGAGGCGTGGCGACAGATGGTAAAACATCAGGAACGGAGGATTAAGATAAATTTTAAGAGGACAGGTGTGCAGGACGGAGTGGCCTTTTCTGATTCTGAGATGCTCCCCTTACTCATATTTCACCGCCGGCTGCATCCCCAGGCACAGCCCCCGAAGGTCCCCGGTCCAGCGCGCCCCGACGCACGTGCGATATGTCTTGTCTCTGCTACAGCCATGAACTTTAATCCAATCTGAGGAAGATGTATGGCTCCCTCTCCTCTTTTCGGCGCGGATGTTCAGGGTTCTCAATTCACGGAGGAACTCCTCATTTAGAGGCCCCCGCTAGCATGGCTGGGCTGTGATCAAGAATCCGAACGACGGGTCTGCGAGGTCCGTGGGGCAAGACCTGGACGCATCTGACTGTGTACAGAGGCAATAATAATCGTGCTGCACAGCCAAGAATATCACGGCGAAATTAAGGGACACATGACGAATGAAGAATCTTTGCTGCACAAAACGGATCGACATCCCTAAAAAAAAAAAAAAAAAAGAAGAAATCCAACAAAGAAATAAGAAATAGCACAGATAAAGAACGTAAGCAGGCAATTTAAAATACAAACGGTCAATAAATATGTGAACGTTCCCCGTTTCATTAGAAATAAAATTCACATTAAAAGTTGTACAGCGTATCCATCCAATTGATAGAGATGCAAATAAATGCAAATGAGTATTTGGGAAGAAGTGAAAAATATAATTCTCTCCTGTGCTAGCGGTAAGAGTGTAAGTGAGGATACCCTGTCTGGATGCTAATTTGGCTTTTTTTTTTTTATCAAGAGTCATGTGAATACCAGTACTTTCTTGCCTAGAAACATCACCCGGAAGAATGTGCCCTAAGTTAACAGCAAACGCACCCTCAAAGGTACACACGGGGTGGCTTACTGCACCACGCTCCTAATGTCTGCCAGATTGGTTAAATCCATTGATTCACCAATATTTGTTAAGTGCCTATTACGTGCTACAGAGTATTCCGTGCTCTGGAGATAGAGCAGCGAGACCCTGGCAAAGCCGTGTCCTGCTGGGGCTCCTGTTTTGGCCCAGGACACAGACGAGAAGCAATTAAGCTCATCATAAACCATCAGCTAGCCTACATGCCATGAAGAAAAATGCAAAAAGGACAAGACATTGAGAGTGTGGTTCTCAGCAGAAATACTGAGCAGCCACTGAAATAATGTCATAGGGAACATTTAATAACGACGTGGAAAATAGTCCAGGATCTCTTAAAATATAAAAGGATATTGGAAAGCAAAAAAAAAGAGAAGATGAAAGAAAGAAAGAAAGAAAGAAAGAAAGAAAGAAAGAAAGAGAAAGAAAGAAAGAGAAGAAAGAAAGAAAGAAAGAAAGAAAGAAAGAAAGAGAAGAAAGAAAGAAAGAAAGAAAAAGAAAATAATAGGTTTGCATTAAAACACCCAGAGATGCTCAGCCCAGGCGCAGGGACAGGTGCGCTCACCGCAGGGCTCACGTCGTCTCCCTGGTGGAGAGCTACGGATGATCTCTTTTTCTTTTTAAGCTACTGCTTGCATTTTCCAGAATCTTTGCTTGGTTGTGGACTTTTCCAGTGGTACGTGCTCCTTTGGTGGTAGACGTGTTTCCCACGTCACACGGAATTTTACTAGGGGGGCAAAAGACAAGCACAAAGAAGCCCTGAGTTTTCTTCACGAATCCTAATAAGCTCCCTACTCGGCGGCGTCTGTGCGTGTGGCACCCGGAGGAGCGCCAGGGGCCGGGTGCCGGGGGCTGCAGGGAGGACCCCTAGCACCCCGTCTGTCTGTGGGGGGCTCAGCGTTCCCCCCAGGTGTCGGGGAGCCCCCGTGAACTATAGGGTGCAGCTCAGCCCTGTACCTGCACGTGTGGGCGGGGGCTGGGCCTCCCAGGTGACCATGACCTGGGTCCCGGGGACACCTCGACTGGGGACATCTAGAGAGCTCTGCCTTGCGGGTGGTGGAGAGCCTTCGTCCAAACCGGCCGGCGGCTTTCAGGCCGTGGAGAAGTGCGACCCACGGAGGACGGTGTCGACGGAGACCGGAGGCTCTTTTCACACGGCAAACAGGCAGCGGCCCCCGAGTCCTAAGAATAGAGACCCATTCCCGAAGCGAGTGGCAGCGACAATACCCTGAGGCCTCCGGTCGCCCCAAGGACAGGCTGTTGGCATCCACGACCCGGTTTACCTCCCAAACACCACCGCGTTGTCTACCCTGGACCGATGTAAGGGTCCAGAGAGCCCCCAGCCCGGGATCCTCTGCCCACACGCGTGGCGGGTCGCACGGAGCCCTGGAGAGGCTCTGGGGCTGGGCTCGCGGGAGAACGGGTCGGAGGGCGGCGGGGGGGGGGGCTCCCCCCAGTTACAGGCCCCAGGGCCGTTTATCTTGTACTTTCAGTTCCAGTGGGTTGGATTTGGGGTTTAAGCCTCGGTGACAGCCTGTCAGGGCTCGGGGTGAGGTGACGGGAACCGGCTCTGAGGCCCGGCGACACTGGCCGTGTGCATAGGAAGAAGCATCCAGAAAACACTCCCCCCGCCCCCGCCGTCCCCTGCTGATGCCTCGACCAGGATCACCACCGTGTCCCCTGCAGGGCCCCCAGCGCCTTGGGAAACGGCCACCTCTGCAGCTACGGAGTGACCCCGTCAGCCCCACAGACCCTGGAGGGAAAGACAGGACTGTAGGCTCCAAAGCCGGGGCTGAGGGGTGGGGGGAGCTCCCTGCAGGGGACATGGGTGCTGCAGACACGCACGGCCGTCCGTGGGCAGGAGCGGGCGTAGGGGCAGGACCAGGACAGGGTGTGGGCCCCTCCCCACGGAGCTGGGAGCCCCAACCCCTCCTTCCTGCTCCCCTGGGGACTCAAGTGTGGGCTCCGCAGCTGGAGGGGTGCCCCGCTCTCTGGAAGTGCCCGTGGGATTGTCTCCCCGCTCTGGGCACGGCCTGCTTCCCCCTCGGCCCTGACCCCTGCTCTAGAGAGCCCCCCCCTGGACTCTGCCCACGCCCTTTCCCCAGCTGCCCCCCCCAAGCTCCGACCCTACCCTTGCTGTACGTGAGCCCAGGGCACTCACTGCTTGCAGGGAGCCCCCCTCAGTCCTCAGAGCACCCCCTGAGGAGGAGGGGAGCGGGACCCAGAGTGGCTGCCCTGTCTGTCCGACGCGGCACAGCCAGGGGAGGCCGACCCCGGGTCCAGCGCGGCCTGACTCCGTGCACTTGGCCTGGGTGTCCCCCCCCCACCCCGCCCCCTCCAGGGCGCCCCCCAGTCCCCCCGCAGACCCGGCTCGGCAGGAGTGAGCCCCACCTGCCCCCAGCATGGGGCACCCGTCCCAGGCCACAGGCCCCCTCCAGGGTAACAACCGCCCTGAGCCTGCCGTCCTGCTGCCCGGGCCGTCCACAGCCCAGCGCTGTCGTGGGCAGGTACCCCCTAGGATGACTGCTCTGTCCCTGGGACCCTCCTAGGACACGGCACCCAGCCAGCCCTGCCCCCCACCCCTGTGTGCGCCCGCAGCCCACATGCCCTGCACTACCGCGTAGTGCCAGCACCATCCCTGTACGCGGACCGTGGGACTGTGAGCCGTCGGAAGGTTCCCGATCCACCACGGGGAGCACGGCGGTAACCGCTGCGTGGGCTGCTGCGACCTCATGGGGGACAGCGGTGCTGAGTGCTGCAACGGACACCGACCTGCCAGCACCGTCAAGGTCAAACGGTTGCTTCCAAATTGAGTCAACAACCTGACGCAGAACGAGCCTGCACGGAAAACAGAGATGCTGACGACGTCGTTTGGTTCAGACCCACAGAGACTATCTACGAACCGTGGTGGGAAGTGGTCGGTCCCGTGGCTGGAATCATAGAAACACACTGAGGTTCCTCTGGAGGCACCGTGGAGCCCAGCGGTGAGGCGGGTGCCCATCCGGTGATCGTGGCCGGGGCACCGGCGCAGAGCAAACCGCATCTGGGCACACGGCGGTCCACGTGGGAGGTCCACATGGGGATCCATACCTGGTGGTCCACGCAGGGATCCACACGGTGGTCCACACAGGGATCCACAGGGCAGTTCACACGGGGATCCACATGGGGCGGTCCACATGGGGATCCACACCTGGTGGTCCATGCGGGGATCTATGTGGTGGTCCACACGGGGTCTGCCCAGTGTGGTGCCACCGCCAGGCGCTTGTGTCAGAGAACGAACACACAGGCACGGAGTCCAGGACCAGAGCCGAGCCGGGCGGTCATCCCCACACAGCCCGGGAGACTGCAGTTGGTGGCCATGACCAGGCCGGCCGGGGCTCCAGCCCAACTCTCAGGGCCACAGGACAGGACGCGTCGAGGGACAGGCGACCACGTGGATGACAGCACCCGGTCTAGCAGGGAAGCCGCCACCACTGACATGTGTGCGCCTGTTTATGACGCTTCGGTCTTCCTGGTCTGCCGCAAGCCACGCCAACCCCCGTGGACCTGAGCGTCGCCCGTCTGAGGAGTTGACCCGTGTCCCACGGACACACCGAACCCAGCACCTGTGCGAGGGGCCCTCCCTGCTTGGAACCAGAGCCTTTGCAAATGTGGTCGAGACACGGGGGCCCACGTCCAACGGGGACTCTTCAGAGGCAGTTGTGCAAGGCAGAGGCAGCTGGCAGGGAGGGGGGCACGGGACACACACGCACCCACGCACACAGCTCACACGCTCATGCTCACACTTGCACACACACGCACAGCTCATGTGCTCACGCTCATACCCACACATGCGCCCACGCACACAGCTCACGCGCACGCTCACCCACAGGCCCTCGCTCACATGTGCCCTCCCTGCCCCTCTGAAGCAGTCACAAGGGGCAGATCTGAAGGAGTCACCTGTCCCCACCCCAGAGCCCACCCAGGCCCCTGCAGCTCCCTCCCGGTGGTGATTTTGGGGGTTTCACCTCATTTCTGGCAGGAACGGCCGCCCTGCCCTCGGGGCTCTGTGGGCTGCCCCCAGCCCTGCATCGCACAGGCCTCGGGATGAGCGCCCGGCCTGGGGTGTCATGGGCAGCGGTGGGTACCCCAGAGCTGCGTCCTGGACCCTGTGCACCAGGGGCTGCAGGTTCCCACGCCCGCCCGCGGCTGGGGAGGAGCCCCCGGCGGCCTCACGGCCGCGCCCCAGCGGGAGGACCAGCACCCTCCTGCCTCCTCGGGTGGAGGCCCCACCCGCTCCTCCCCGGCCGGGGCGGCTGCAGTGGCTGCTGGACTTGGGCAGCGGCCGATAGGCCTCTCCGCAGGTGTGGCTCGCTCACCGGGCTGGCGGGAAGCCGGATGTGCAGGTGGGAACCGGGCTCCAGGTCGCTTCCTAGTCTGTGAAAGCTGCACGGAAACGGGTCTCGTCCGTGAAGCCCCCACGTCTCCGCGGGGCTGCTCGCGGTGAGCCGCCGTGGGCTCCTGAGGCCCCAGCCGCGCAGGCCGGGAGAGGGGGGCCGCGGCTCCCCAGGACGGTGGCTCGGACGTGGCCGCCTCACCCCGGGCCGGGCTGTGGGGCGGCCTGCCCTGCGCCCTACTGGCCGGGTCGGCCCGGCTGTGCCCTGCCCCCTGGCTGCGGTCCGGGGGCCACAGGGCCGTCGCTGTGATGGGCAGGACGGGGGCGTCCAGTGAGTTGAGGGAGTGTGTGGGCGACACCGGAGATCTCAGGAGCCTAAAAGACGGAGCCTTTACAGGAGCAAGATCTGGGTCACCCTGGATCGTTCGTGAGCCCCCGCTGCGGCCATGGGCTGCAGACACTCATCCGTCCTCCAGGAGGGGGTAATCAGCCCTGAGGGCTGGGCTCACCATTCACTCCCCTCTCTCGGGGCATCTGATTATTTGGACAAGTGCCCCCAAGTCCAGATCGTCTTCAAGTTGTAACTCGAGGACCCTCCGAGCAGCTTCCTAGGAGACCCTAGGAGGGGTCAGCCCAGCACTGCGTCCGGCGGCCCCCACGTGAGGACCCGAGGTCACGCGGCTCCCCTCCACCTGCACCCACCCCACTCCCTGCCTTTGGGGCCTGGGCTCCTGCAGAAGGGAGCTGCCTCCACGCCTCGAGCCCGGCCCTGGGGCCCCGGGCCGCCGTTCCCGCCCCTGGACACCCTGTCCCACACGGTCCTTCGGGGGCGTCTGCCTGAGGCTCTGGGTTCATCCCAGCGGCTCACGCCCCGAGGTTCCGGGCTCGTGTGAGCTCCCGCCCCTCACTGGGCGCGCCGTGGCCGGCTGTCGGCCCTCCCGGCGCATCTGCGGCCTCCTGCAAGGTTCATATGAAGCCTGGTATACGTTAGCTGCTGCGCAGGTGGAGAAGTCGGAACACAGACGGCGGCGGGCGGGAACGGAGGGGCGCTTTGCACGAGGCCGCGGGAGCCGTGGGGCAAGCGGGGGGGAGGCCCAGCGCCCGCAGGTCAGGCCCAGGGACGCGGGCATCTCGGCCTCGTGAGCGTCTCCATGTCCGCGGCAGCCCTGCCACGTGGCCAGCGGCCCGGGTCCCAAGGCCTCTGCAGTCGGCGCCCCCGTCCCCCCGACGGCGGCCTGCGTCAGCGCTGCTCCCAGGACAACTTTCCCTCGGTGCCAGCCGGGTCCCCGCCCCCCGGCTGCATGGGTGCCCCAGGGCACAGAATCAGCCCCGAGCTCCCGTCTATACTCCCGAGGCCGTTTATACCCGCCTCCCACCTGCCGCGCTCACTGCCCCACGTCACCGCCCCCGACGTCGCCGGCCAGCCCGAGAGCCCAGGGTGCTCGCATGGTGTCCGAGGCGTCAGGGACCACATGGCAAGTCCCCATCTCGTGGAGTCCATGACGCACAACAGAAGCTAGAAGAAGAGGAGGCCTGCACTGCTTGTTCCAAGGTGATGCGTGCCATGGAGACAGAGGAGGTGAGGACGGGAGGTGCACAGGGTGGCGGGGGAAGAGAGCCAGGGTGTCAGGGGGTCCCCATCAGGGTGGACACCAGCCATCTCCCGGGGAGACGCTTGCAGAGGCGGGGGACAGGGCCATGGAGATGTCAGGGGTGGGGGCTCCGGCCAGACAACCAGGCACAGGGACATGCCGAAGGTGGGCCGCGCCCGACAAGGTGGGGGAGCAGCCAGGGAGTCAGGGCACCAGCCCAGGGGTGGGGTCAGGGGAGCGACCGGAGCCAGAGCACAGGGGTCCTGGCCACTCGTGGGTTTGGGTTTGTTCAGAGTGAAATGAAGACCACGTAAGGACGTTGGGCAGAGGTGTGAATGGACCTGGCTTATGTTTTAGGGAGAGCTCTCCGACGGACGGCGGTGAGGAGGGGAGGCCGCGGCCCGAGGGGAGGTGGCACGGGTGGCGGTGGGGCCGGGCGATGCGGAGACGTGGGCCAGCAGGAGCCCCTCCTGCCCGGGTCAGAGAAGGGGCCGAGCCTCCTGAACGACAAAACAGCCATGTCCGAGGGCGGGGGCACGAGGGTGGAGGTGTGCTCAGGGCGGCAGGGGGACGGTCAGCCCAGATGCCCCCCAGCATCCAGCGCTCCGGGGGACGTGCTCAGTAGACTCAGAGAGCAGATGGGGTTCAGGACGCGGGTGAGCTGGGGAAGGGCCTGTAGTCCCCATCGGAGAAACCCCACAAGCAGGCAGACGGCGAGGGGCCAGGTGAGGCCGTGGGGGGCCAAGGAACGGGCAGCGAGGGGGGTAAACCAAGGCAGCCTGGGCCGGCTGTGCCCTGGGAGGCTGATGTGCACACGCGGATGTGTCGTCCGGGTCACCATCATGTGCGTCGGCGGAGGGGAGGTGCCAGCGCCCAACGGCAGGTGTCCCGGGACCTGACATCACGTCGGGCCGGGCCGGAGCTGGGAGCACAGATCGCGCCGTGACAGCCCGTGAGGACCCGGGGCAGCCGGCGCAGCACCGTTGTCGGAGGAGCGCGAGCATATCCAGCCGCAGGGGCGCTGGCCGGGCCACAGAGCAGAGCCCGAGCTCGGACGCAGGCCTCCGGCCGCCACGGAAGCCGCGGCTCTGACCTCAGCCCGGCAGCCAGACCGGACGGGCTGTGCTCCCCCGGCATCCCGGTTGCCCGGGAGCCTGCGGCCCGAAGGAGAAACGCGCCCCGCGGGCTCCCGGGGGGCCTGGGGAGCCCCTGGGACTCAAAACTGCTGCCGGCCCGCGTCCTTGGGGCCGTCTAGACCACCGCTGGCTCATCACGTTTCCTTCTGGGTCACAATGGACCCGTCGGGGCGCTGGCCGCTCACCAGCATCCGGGAGGACGCGGGCGACAAGGCGAGGCGGATACCTCTGCGTAATCGTAAGATGCGGAGATTTTTGACCTCTCTTCCACCGTCCTTCGGCTTTGTCCGCGCCCGCCCCACCTTCTGCTGGGCAGGAAGCTGCAGCTCCCTCTCGACTCGCCGCCGTGGAGGTGATCATCTTCTGAGCAATCAATGCCGGGCAACGGCCCAGGTGCGTGACCGCTCGGTCTAGGACCGTTCCTGTGCGGAGAGCCCGGGACGCGATTTTAAATAAATGTGCAGATTTAGGGAAAGGACAAATATCAAGTAAATCTTGTCTATAATGGCCCATCAGGTAATGCTGGTGAAGATTAGCTGCTGGAGCCTGTGAATCTCAGAACATACAAATCACCTGCTTTTGACAGGCAACACATATACATTTTGTTTAAGAGCAAAATGTCAGGAAATTCATTTCTGGAGATCTGCAAGGAGTCATGCACATCAACATGCCGCCACCGCCGTCATAAATTTGGGGACGTGAAATGCAGATCATGCCTTTGAATTTTTCACACCCTCATCAGCAGCCTCCAAGAGTCACAGCCGGGGAAGTCCTCACCGTCGACTCCTGCAGCGTCCCCGGGAAGCGATTCCCACCGCGGGGCCCTCTGTGCCCGACCCCGGGCTCCGGAAACGGGAAGGGAATAGGGAACACGGAGCTGCCGGTGTGAGAAGAGGGGGCGGCCGTGCACCGCAGCGCCCTCGCACGTGCCCGTCACCTTCCGCGGTTACGTGAGCGCGTGTGCGTGGGCCACCTTACCGCGTGCACAGACGGGAGGCCTGGGAAAGTGCGGGCAGGCATCATTTAATCAACCACCCAAGCTCACGCGTCCAGATTTTTGAACCTAAATCCATATGGATAACGTTCATCCTCCACTTAAAATTCGGGATAGTTGCTAATTCTTATGTTTAAGACTGAAATCCCTGACATCTGCCCCCCCAAAGCCTTGGCCTTCCCCCTCTTTCTTCGGGGAAGAGATGAAGGCTCTACAGAAAGGCTTGTGAGGGACCCTCTAATGGGTTAATAGGGGACGCGCTCACTTTTGAACAAGACGTTTGTACGAGTTGCTAATGGAAGTTAGATTAATTGGAGCACGGGCCGGCCGCTCCCGGGGGTTTGTTGACTTGCTCCTTTTGTTTGTGCTCTTCCGACCTTCAGGAGTTTCTGCACAGACACTATTCACCCACCTGTCCTTCCATTTACTCATTTAACGAACGTCTCTCGCTACTATTGCTAATGACAACGGTAGCGGTGGCTGTCATTAGGGAATTCCTGGAATGGGCCAGACACCGTGCTGGCAATTTCACGCAGGCCGTCTCCCGCCGGCCCGCCAGGCTGCAGACCGGTGTCCGTCCCATTTTCCACATGAGGAAACCTGCGGTCAGACCAGCCAGGCGCAGCCGGCCAGCCGTGGGGGGGTCACCCCGCGAGGGGTCCGCCCGGCTGGGCCATGTGGGGACGCAGAGACGGACACGAGCTGGGGCAGATGGAGGCCACTGTCCTGCAAGGTCAAGGTGTCCGGGACGTGTCAGTGCCTGGCCCTGGCCGCGGAAACGCGGAGGAGTGGGGGCCCGGGAGGCCGTGAGGGAGGGGTTGGACGTGAGAGGGACGGAGCCTGCGGCCGAGGCGCGGAGGCCCGGGGAGGATGACCGAAACCGGCGAGCGAAGGAAGCGTAGGACATTCCAGGTCTACGAATTCATCCCGACAACGTCCTTGGAGCGCAAGGATGGATCCGCAAGGGGTGTTTTCACCAGTGAAGACAACACCTGGCCGAACCGTCTGATCACAGGAGAAGATTCCCATAAATTACAGCAGATTCGTGGAAGAGGCTGAGGTACAGCCCAGGGCCCCGGCGAGGAGGGGCGCCCCGATGAAACAAGCCGGCAGCGGCCGGAGAGGTGGGAGGAGGCCCGGAAGACGGGGACGTGCGGGGGTCACTGCGGGTGACGGGCCGTCGGAGACGTGGTGCTGCCTTTAGGGTCGTCCGGGAGGTCCGTGGGCGCCGCAGCGTGCAGCAGCGAGCTGGGCAGGGAGGAGGGCCACGAGCCAGACTAGGTGGGAGGGGAGGAAGCAGGGGGAGAGCGCAGGGGCCCTTCGGGAAGAGAGGACGACGGCATCACCTGGGGCCCGGGAGCCAGGGCCAGTCCTGACTCTGAGATGCTGCTCCTGTGGGGGCGCGAGCACATGGAGGCCGTCCTGGGACGGGGCCCAGTGGAAAGGTGGTGAGATGTGAGGGGGCAGGGTGGCACCTGGGAGAGGGCAGCAGGGGGAGAGAGGGCCGGCCAGACAGGGGACCCACCCAGAGCAGAGAGGGACAACCCCCCACCCCCCCGCCGACCTCACAAACCCACACGCCCACTTTCTTCCGTATTTCTGATGAGGTCATTTGGCATCGAGTCTGAACGATCCGCAGCTGACCGCCCCTGGCTGGTGTTCCTCTGACCGTGGAAGCCCCCAGGCTGGTCCCCACAGGATCCCCCAGGGACAAGGCCCCTGCCCCCCACTCCTGACACAGAACCAGGATCCTCGGGTGAGCGTGCAGCACGCGGAGGCTCTGCGACGGGGAGAGCAGGAGCTCACGGGCAGCAGAGCCCACGGGGGATCGCAGGGAAAGTCCCTTCGCTGGGGGAGGGCAAGAGCGTGGGACCCACGTCAGCACATCAGCAGGGCTAACAGGGACGAACTGTTTACATCCAAGGAGATGATGTTCTTTAGGAGCCAAACTCCAGAGGAAATGGAAGGCTTAAAATACACTATTCCAACTTAAAACATAAGCCTGTGATTTAGGCGACCCAGGGTGAGCCTCAGAATCGTTCTGGGATGGACATTTTGTGGGATTGGTGGACAGACACGCCCGGTGAGACCCCCCTTCTGGAGTGAGGATGGACCGTGCCTCGGTGGTGGTGCAGCTTCTGTGATCACAGCACCTGTGTGACACTCCTTCCTGCTGCAGACGTTCTGCAGGTGACGCTGCCGGCTTCATAAATGTGGGGAGTGCCTGTGTCACAAGGAGCCGCCGAGGACCTTTAGGAGCTGCGGATGACCTCTACAACCTTCACTGACCTCTGGGGGCTGCAGATGACCTCCAGAAGCTGTGGATAATCCCCAGGAACTGTGGATGACCTCTAGAAGCTACAATGACCTCCAGTACCTATGGATGACCCTTACAAGCTATGATGACCTCTAGGAGCAATGGATGACCTCTAGGAGCTGTGGATGACACGTAGAAGCTGTGGATGACCTCTGAGACTTATGGAGGACTTCTGAGACCTATGGATGACACCTAAGAGCTGTGGATGACCTCTAGGATCTGTGGATGACACCTAGGAGCTGTGGATGACCTCTAGGATCTATGGATGATGTCTAGAAGCTATGGATGACTTCCAGGAGCTATGGATGACACCCAGGAGCTATAGATAACCCCTAGAAGCTACGATGACCTCCAGCACCCGTGGAAGACCCTTACAAGCTATGATGACCTCTAGGAGCTATGGTGGTCTCTGGGAGCTGCAGACGACCTCTAGGAGCTATGGATGATGCCTAGGAGCTATGGATGACCTCTAGGATCTATGGATGACCCCTAGGAGCTATGGATGACCTCTAGGATCTATGGATGACCCCTAGGAGCTGTGGATGACCCCTAGGAGCTCTGGATGACCCCCAGGAGCTATGGATGGCCTCTAGGAGCTATGGATGACCCTCAGGATCTATGGTTGACCCCCAGGAGCAATGGATGACCTCTAGGAGCTGTGGATGACACGTAGAAGCTGTGGATGACCTCTGAGACCTATGGAGGACTTCTGAGAGCTATCGATGACACCTAGGAGCTGTGGATGACCTCTGGGAGCTATGGATAACACCTAGGAGCTATAGATAACCCCTAGAAACTACGATGACCTCCAGCACCTGTGGAAGACCCTTACAAACTATGATGACCTCTAGGAGCTATGGTGGTCTCTGGGAGCTGCAGACGACCTCTAGGAGCTATGGATGACCCCCAGGAGCTATGGATGACCCCCAGGAGCTCTGGATGACCTCCAGGAGCTATGGATGACCCCTAGGAGCTACAGATGACCCCTAGGAGCTATGATGACCTCCAGGAGTGGATGACCCTTACAAGCTATGATGGTGTCTGGGAGCTGTGGATGACCTCTGGGAGCAGAGGGTAGTTTCTAGCTGAGAGTCAGCAAGAGGCTGGCCTGCTGGTCCTACAAACACAAAGAAAGGAATTCTGCTGACACTGAGTGAGCTGGGAAGTAGACTCTCCCACAGTGGAACATCCAGGGAAAGGCAGCCTGGCCAGATCTCCACCGCGGCTCCGTGAGACCCTGAGCAGGAGACACGGCTAAGATCTATGGACACCGTGAGACAATAAATATGTGTTGTTTGAAGCCACTAACTGTGTGGTGATTTGTTAGACTGCAGTAGTGTGTGAAGGTTCTCCAGAGAAACAGACCCAGGAGGAGGGGTGTGTGTGTGTGTGTGTGTAGAGAAAGATTTGTTATCAGGAATCGACTCACAAGGTTTTGGAAGATGCGGAGTCCCAGGCCTGCAGTCAGCAAGCTGGGGCCCCCAGGGAGCCCATCGTCTGGTTCCCGTCTGCACTCGTGTGAGCGGAAGACAGTGGCCCACCTTGAAGACAGGCGGGCAGAGACGCACCCCTTCCCACCAGCGCTGGACCAGAGTTTCATCGTCTTGGGGTCGTCAGCGGGTCGGAGGAGGTCCCCCACACTGGGGAGGGCCCTCCGCGTTACTAGTCTGGCCTCCAATGTTAATCGCCTCCAGAAACACCCTCATAGACGCGTCCAGGGAGATGTTCGGCCCCACACCCAGCACCTGTGCCCATGAGGCCGCACGGTCGGCCACCTCAGGCAGGTAAGTGGTACCGCTGAGAAGGGCCCTAGCAGGTGTCCTCACCCTCTGCCTCCCATCCGACCCCGCACCCCTGATGCACAAGGGGCTTGCGCCCCTGCCAGGCTGCCTGGTCCAGTCCGGGGCCATCCCCTCGTCCTGCCCTGCTGTGCTGAGAAGGGCCGTCCCGCTTTCTCCCTCTGTGTAGATGGGGACGGCCTGTCTGCAGGACTCACTGTTCCCTGTGGCCGTATAGCGACCGCACAGCACACAGGGTCCCTCGCGGCGTGAGGCTGGTTTGCGATGACAGCTCCTCCGGCCGCTGTTCCAGTCCAAATCCCAGGGGCTCCTGTCGGAGAGTAAAGAGAAGCCAATGAGCCCTTTAGACAAAGTCTGCATCTGCACCTGTGTCTGGTGGTCTTCCAGGCGGGCACAGCCATGCCGTCCCTGGAGATGGCACGCCGGGGTCTGGGGTCACCTGAGCAGGGGGTCCCACTCCGGGCAGTGCAGGGACCGTCCAGGCTGCTTCCAGTGTATTCCACGATCGCTGTCGGGATGCGTCCCCTCCCTCTCCGTGGCCTGGACCCCGCCGTACACCAGCGACAGCAAGGCGCTAGATCATCGGGACCATCACTCTGCCAGGGTGGAGTTGACCCTGGAGCCTGGAGTTGACCCCGGAGCCTATTAGGTCTTTACCTCTGGTCCCACCGTCTCAGGAAACACCACTTCTCCCGCGAGGCCTTCCCGCCCCGCAGGGCTTGCCTCCTGCTTCCCGACTACCAACTGTCGCACCGATGTCACACATTCCACCGGGCCCCTTGACCGCCAGCGGCACCCCCGGCTCAGGCATGACGACCCCGCCCCCTCCCGTGTACGCGCCCTCCCAGGGCATGTGACCCCACTCTGTGGTCAACTGCATCATCGTCCGTGTTATTTATGCCCACTGCTCCTCCTGGAAGCCGGGTCCGGTGGCGGTTAGCGGTTTGGGTAGGAGAGTGCCCCTAACCTGGAGCAGGGCGTCTTAAGCGCCCCTTCGGAGGACGGCATAGGTCTGCTGTCTGTGTGGCAACGACACTTACATTAACACGTCCACTGTGGTCGGAGCCTACGAGTGGGTGGGGGCACCGTCCAGGGCTGGTCAGGGCCCTACACAGGGCGGAGGCTTCACCAGAGCCCCGTGGGACCCATCTCCACACAAGTGGGAGAAAGGAATTACCCCAAACACACGTCATGTAAAATTGACGTCACATGATTTCACAGGTGATGCCAGCCACGAGGGCCTGGGGCAGGCGTGGCTGGGGGGAGATGGGGCTGGGTGTTGGGGGCTAGGGGCAGGGGCTGGGGCACTGGGGGCTGTGGCAGGTGGGGCTAGGGTGCTGGCCACTGGGGGCCAGGGGCTGGTGGCAGGGGGCTGGGGACAGGTGAGGCTGGGGCAGGTGGGTTGGGGGGCAGGTGGGGCTGGGGCGGGGTGGGCTGGGGCTGTGGAGCCCCTCGTGAGCTCTCCCGGAAGCACTGCCCCTTCCCAAGCTCTGACAGCCGCGCCGTTGCTCACGTCTTTGCCCTCGGACGCGGTCCCCGGGGCCAGACACAGGATGCCCGCGCCGTTCAGACTGGCCCCAGGAGCCCCGGAGGCACGTCTCCAGGCCCGTGGTCCTTGGGCCCAGCCCGTCACTGCGTCTGCTCTGCTCGCTGCGGGGGCACCTTCCGTCTCCCCCAGGCGGGGCGGGCAGGCGTGAGCCGGGGCCACCGAGCAGCCGGCCGGCGTCCAGCGGAGGTCCGGGTCAGTCCGCCTGCAGGCCCGCTCCTCTGCGTGCTGTCCTCTGCCTTCCCACCTTCACCGCGAACGCCGCTCTCGCCTCGGGCAGCAAGTATTTATGTCAAGCCCCTTGGGATTACCCCAGCGACTCTTTCTACCATTAAAGCAAAGGCTTAACCTCCAGCGAAGGGGTCTCTGTGTGGCCAGGGCCGTGAGCGCAGCCCAAGGACCCTGAGGCCTCCCCGGTGGCTCCGGTCACGCAGAGCCACCTGCGGCAGCGGGCGCCAGAGGCGGCACCTCAGAAGCTGCTGGCGCGGGCCCGGCCGGCCTCCAGGGGGGACAGGGGCCAGGCGTCGCCGGGTGCCTGTGCGCACGGCTTGGGCACCCCACCGGCACGGTCCACTGGCAGCTGCTCAACCGGCTGTCACCCTCCTGGGCGCCTCTGTCCACGGGGACTCGCTCCTGGCACTCTAGTGACCTTTCCCCGCCTTCACCACGAGCCCGATCCTCCTGGCCAGCCCTGCGGAGCCCAATGGCCAGACTGCCCGGCCTCCCCGGAACCGCAGCTGCCGCAGCCGCCGGCCCAGCACCACTTGATGACGTCCACCGAGAGGGGACACAAGGGCCGTGCTGACGGCACTGGATGGACCTGTGGGTGTCCGTGCAGGACGACCGCGACGACTCACACCCCCTCACCTTTCACGCCGGCCCCCGCGTCACTCAGAGGCTCCACGCTCTCCGCAAGGCCACCCCGGCTCCCGGATGCTAGAGACGAGCACTGCCCTGGGGCCGCAGCCTGTCCCACCCTCCAGACTTCACAGTCAAGGCCCAGCCCCCAGCACCTGCGCCTGTGACTGTCGGGTCAGGAGATTAAGGTTCGGGGGGTACCTAGGGGGGCCCTGATCCCGTACCCTCCGTGTTCTTGTAAGAGGGATGGGCACACGGGCCTGCCAGAGGGACCGCGCGGGCTCGCAGGGGGAAGGCCTCAGCCCCCAGCCCATGCGGGACACCTGTCGACCGCCCACCTGCGGGAGTTGCTTGGTGGCCCCGGGAACCTGGAAGGCAGCCCGGACCCGATCCTCATCGCGTCCCTTCCCACAGTGTGTGGACGAGGCTGGACTCCCCCCCGCAAGTCAATGCAGGAGGCACCGCTTCCGTTTCACCGCTGCTGCATGAGGGTCGTGCACGATCCCCCGGCCTGCACATCCCCCTCCTTCTGTCTTCTAGAACTAATGAAATAGCTGCAGCTTTTCCTGCAGGTGCCCCGGGGGCCTGGGCAGGTCTGCGGGGCCCCCACCCCGTAGGGACTCGAGTGCCCGGCCGGCTCCTCTGCATACTTGGGCTCCACCGCGCACAGAGCACCACAGAGCTGGGCCGAGGCCCCTCCCACGGGTCCTCAACCTGCCCCTCCTGCCCGTCCTCCCGCATCACTCTGGGGCCGGGGTGGCCCACTCTTCCTGATGTGGTTCACGGCCTGGCGTCTTGGAGCCCGTCCCCCGGCACCCACACCCCGGGGTGACGAGAGTGTCCTCTGGCGCCGCTGCGTCGGCGGCTGCCGTGTTCTGGGGGCTCGAAGGTTTGTGGAGCGCGTTGCCTTGACAACCACCGAGGACCATGTGCTCCGTGGTCTGACCTCAGATGAGAGGATGGAGGAAGGGCAGCAGGTGCCAAGGGCTCCCCTGAAACACCTCCCACTGAAATCCTTTTTTTTTTTTTTTAAGGTTTTTATTTATTCATGAGAGACACAGAGAGAGGCAGAGACACAGGCGGAGGGAGAAGCAGGCTCCATGCAGGGAGCCCGACGCGGGACTCGATCCCGGGACTCCAGGATCACACCCTGAGCCCAAGGCAGGTGCCCAACTGTGAAGCCACCCGGGCGTCCCTGAAATCCTTTCCAATACAGGGGCCCAGCTCCACCCGAGCCCAGCTTCATCCACCTTCCGCGTTTCCTCCCTTCACGTGCCGGAAGCAGAGCTGCTTTCTTGGGCTTTGGGGGAGCGGGGGTCCCTGTTCCAGCAGGTCTCCCTCCCCGTGGCGTGGCCCCTGCCCCCTGGACACTCGGCGGCCGCAGGGCATCCTCCGGGACAGCCGCTGCCCATTCCCCGGCTTCTGTGGAGCCTGGCACAGCCTCACCAACCCGTGCGGCACCGACTGTTCCTCCAAGTCCCCACGACGAGCTGCCCCGAGTGACACCCTGCGGCGTCGTGCTCGGCCTGGAGAGCGGAGCCTGGACCAACGGTGTTCTGAGAGCCAGGCCAGGCCCCCGGAGGCGCACCTGTTGGAAGCACAGAACAGGAGAAAGAACAAAATGAGGGGGTCAGCGGCGACCCGGCCCCCACAGCGGCCCTTCCCCGTCCTGCTGCTTCTCCGGGGACCTGGGGGCCCTCATGCTGGCCCCAAGGCGACGGGTCTGTGTGCGGGTATTGCAGAGGGACAGGGACCCGTGTCAAGTTCAGTTGGGCTCGTGGCTCTCCGTGCTCCACGATGTCCAGGAAAGCAGGGACGGGGTGGAGGGGGGCCCCAAGGGGGGGGGCAGTGTGGTGGATGCTGATTCTGGGGCTTCCCGGGGCCTCTGGCAGCCTGGTCCGGCTCGGGGATTGCCCGCGGGGGGGCAGAGGTCCCCCGGGGGCAGGCGACATGGGGCGTCAGGGAAGCTGGGGCCTGGCCCCGGAGGCGATGCAGGAGGACGAGGAACAGTGGGTCTGTCCGGCCACGGGCTGGTCCCGGGACCAGCGGGGAGAAAGTCCACGTGCAGGGCAGAGGTTCTGCTTCCTCCGAGACTCCCAGGGCCCAGCCCGGCTGCGGCAGGCCCAAGCTCTGCTGTGCTCCTACGGTGCTCCCGGCCAGAGCGGTTCCGGCCTCTCCGGGACCTCAGCTCGGACTCTGTGCGGGGCACCCACCGAGGGCTGGAGGTGCTGCCCACGAGCCCCCGGGCCTCATGCCTGGTGCCTGGGCCCCCGGCCCCCACCCCCTGGTCCCCCACCCCTTGCCCCCGGGTGCTCATACCCCACCCCAGGCCCTCAGCCCCCGGCCCTCCTGCCCCTCACCACTTGACCCTCACTGGCCCCCTTCCACCCCAGCCCCCTGTCCCCTGCTCCCAGTCCTCATGCTGGGTCCCTGGTTCCCCGACCCAGCCCTGCACCCCATGGACCCCACCCTGTCCCCTGATCCTCATACCCAACCCCCCACCTTGGGTCCCACCTCATGGCACCCAGAAGGGGCTCAGACCCCTGCAGGGACAGCTGGTGTCCCAAGTGGAGACAGTGCCTGGGCCCAGCACACCCAGGAGCTAGAAGATGGTGAGTGTGGGGCACTCGTGGGCCCTGGGGGGACAGGGGGCAGGAGGGGGGCTGGCCCAGGTGCTGCCGGCCCAGGGCTGCCATGTGGGAGGGCTGGCATTCACCGCGTGGGGACGTCCAGGAGGACACGCTTGGCGGCTCCTGCCCTGTAACCACCCCCTGCCCCAGGAGTGGATGCTTCCCCTCCAGGCCACCCCACAGCCTCCTCAAGGACACAGCATCCTCTCAGGAGCGGGGGTCGGAGAACCTGGAGCCCGCTTTGCTGGGAACTGACTTTCACCTCTGGACCCCGCCTTACTGCCCGGCACAGCCTGGGGCAGGGACGGGGAAGCAGCGCCCGCAGACAGCTCTGCTCCGTGGGGCCCAGGCTTGCTGGCCGGTCTCGTCCTCTGGGTGAGTGAGCGGGGAGTCAGGAGGGCCCTTCCCTGGGGGGCGGCCGCCCTGAGCCCTCCCGCCTCCCGCATCCTCCGCCTCCCGCCTCCCAGGGAGACTCTGACAAGAGCGGCAGTGACCCCCCCGCCCCTCGTTTGGAAGGACACAATCAAAATACGTGCCTCCAAAGCAAGCACATTTCTCTTCTCTTTCCCTCTTTTCTCCTTTTATTATTATGTTTTTAATTCTACTTCCCAAGGCTGAGGGCCGCATTAGTAAGATAGTAGCGGGTGCACAAGGGCAGGAAGGGAGGCTGGTGTGGCGAGAGGAGACTCCCACCGGCCAGAATTGCCTCCGCACGTCCGGCTGCCATGAGCTCCGGGGCTGTGGCTGCGGGACGGGGACGGGGACGGGGACGGGGACGGCTGGCAGGAGGGAGGGCCTCTCCGCGGCAGCCCCGTGTGCAGCCAGACCCTGAGCCCGCGTGGCGGCCGAGGGCACGTGGCTTCAGCCCCTCCATGCACGTGGAGCCCACCGAGTGCCTGTCCTGGGGACAACCCGAGTGCCTTGGGGACGTGGGGCTCCGAGCACACGCACCAACAGGGCCGCGGGCTCCTCGGGGGACAGGGCCAGAGAGGGCCGAGAGGCCGCCCGCAGAGGGCCCCGGAGGAGGCCGCTTCCTCGCAGCTCCCCCCAGTTCCATTTGCTCCCCCTCAGAGCTCATCTCCTGCTGCCCTTAGAAATGCAAAAAGGGCGATTAATAATTAATAGGACAAGAGCCTCTCGTCTGCATTATTAAATGCCCAAATGCTAGGACGGAGCAGCCCAGGGAGGAGCTGGAGACGGAGAGACCCTGCCGCTGCACTTAGAGGCGCCTCCTGTCTCCGATCCTTCTTCCCTGGAAAGAAGGGGGGACCGAGATGTGGGGCGGGGACAGGGCAGGGGGCCCTCCCAGGACAGCAAGCACCAGCCAAGCCAGGCCCCGCGGAGGACCCGCGCCGTCAGGGCGCCCCAGGCCGCCGGCTGGACAGGGCGCACGCGCTGGAGGGGTTGCAGGCACCTGCCTCTTCGCGCCGCTGGGACCAGCCGTCACCCTGTGGGACGCTCAGCGGGGTGGCACGTGGCTCCCTTGCCCTCGCGGAGGTCACCCCAAAGGGCACCGCTGTGCCCGCGCTGCAGTCCACGTGTTCCCTCAAGTCCAAGAGGCACGTTTTTTCGTTTCTGCAGATACACGCGGGCGGCAAATGCGCTTGGCGCCGTCGGGAGAGGAACTGAAGTAAGCGCTGAGGGTAGACCGAGGCCACGCGAAGCCGCCCTAGGGTCAGGACGCGTGCGCCCTCCCGCTGTGCCGGTCCTGGAGCTGCATCTCGGGGCAGCCTGTTCCTCTGCAAGGGGCACGGTCCCCGGCCGTGGAGGGGGGTCTGCTGGGTCGGCCACCCCGACGTGAGCTCCCGGGAGGCGCCGCGGGGTGGGGGGGACCCGACCTCGCTCACCGAGCCCGGGCACACTGACCGCACGTCTTGCCCGATCGCTGGCGGGGGGGGGGGGGGGGGGGGCTCTCGCACACACTATTTTGCTTCGCCTCTGACCTTCCCAGAGCAGCCAGGCTGGCGTTAGCCTCCTCGGGGTCTGCTCCTCCGGACACGAGCAGCTTCAGCCAGGATTCCCAGCAGGACGCAGCGGTGGCCCCAGCCACACTGGTGTCCGCTCCGCCTGCCGCCGCGCCCAGCCCTGGGCCAATCCCTCCTAAGTCTGTAGTTGCTCGAGTGGCGAAGCTGGCCCCGGAGGAAACTGGAAAGAACTGAGGTGCGCTGGCCCCGCTGTCCCCGGGCAGGAGCCTCGCGGACGGCAGGGTGGGCGCCAGGACTCGCGGGCCGTGAGCTCTCCCCGCCCGGGGGCCCCAGCCCGGCTCTCCGGCTCCAAGCCCAGCTCGGACGCGGACACATAGCAGGTGCTGACTTGAGCCCCACACCCCTGCGCACGACCGACCCGGGGCCCTCCCCACCGAGGCCACCTCTCTCCGCCCGCGCTCAGGGCCGGGTCACGGCCAGCTCTGTCCCAGACGGGTGTCACCTACGCCCCCACCCTCAGGACAGAGCCCGGCCTGCGGGAGAGAGGCCAGCGCGAGGCGACCCCAGGGCGTCTGCTCTTGCACCGATTGCGTCCCGGGGCCCCAGGCCTTAGGAAGGATGCCGGCCACACGCCGTGGGGACGACGGGCCGTCCACCTCCTTGGCCGGGCCTCAGCCGAGTGCATCACATGCCATCCGTGCTGGCGGCTAACGCGGCTCCCACTGGCTCCTTGCAGAGCTTCTCAGACCCGCCTCGATCGATCCTGAGACACTGAACGATGCAGTTAAGACAGGAGGCAGGAGGACACAGCGGCCGTCCAGAAATAATTAGCTGGAAAAAATCCCCAACTCGGCTCCTCTCTGGGAAGCAGCATCATCTCCCTCCCTCTCCCTCCCTCCCTCCCTCCCTCTCTCTCTCTCACGCGCACACACGCGCACACACATGCAGACAAGGCCAAACCACACGTGTGTGAGCATCCGGCAGGCAGGGCAGAGCGGCTCTGGACACGGGGCGGCCGTCCTGCTTCGCCCAGGCCTCCCTCCGCCCCCGGCGTCTTGCTCTCCCGGGTGTGGCCTTCTCCGGGGAATAAACATGAGCGTGGATGTTCTACACGGAAGCGAAATGATGTGTCCTTTTGAGTGATTCCTGGCATCAGGCACGGCCCGGGCACCTTCCTACGAGAGCCCAGAGGCAGGGACGCCGACGGCCCCACCGCGCAGACCAGGAGGCCAGAGTGACCCGCCGAGGCTGCGCGCTGGTAGACGGGGCGTGAGGCAGCCTCGGTATCCCCATGGGCCGGGCCCTCCCGCCGCCCTGAGGCCCCGGCCTCTCAGCTTCCCTGGGAGCCGGGCACAGCGGGAGGCAGGTGGAGACACGGCTCGGGTGATGCCCGAGCAGCCCGAGGCCCGGACGTAGGGAAGGTGGGGAGTGGCCTCCACCCGGGAAGCGGAATCCTGTCCCTCGCACACGTCATTCTCTCCGGCCCGAAATCCCTCCACTCATGACGCGGGTCTTCGTGAGGGCAAATCCCCGTCCCCGCTGCACGGCGACGCCTCGGCCGCCCACCCGGGCCCCTTGGAGCTGACGGCGCACCCGCAACTGCCCTGGGGGGGGGCAAGCAGCGGCCCTCGAGGAGGAGCAGGAGGGACAGTGGCTGCGCTGCGTCCAGCCGTCCCGCACCTGCTCCGTCCTCCCCCTCAGTGGGTGTGGGGGACGCGGGGCCCGCCCCCACGGGGTTCTGGCACCAGGGAGGGTAGCCGGGTACCTGCCACCTGGAAAATGCCACAGCGGCGGATAAATAACTTGAGCAAAATCCTCTGAGAGCAGAAGGAGGAAGGAGGGAAAGACAGCCCTGCGTGAGCGTCGGCCCCACGCGTGGCCCTCGGCAAACAAGGACGGGCAAGTCCTGGCACCTGCTCCCAGAACCTCATGCTGTCGTGGAGGAGGCTGATCGATGGACGATGACGCACCAGGCGCCGGTGGTCCAGGCACGGTGTCGTGGGGCCAGCGGGCCACGGGGGCAGCACGAGGTGGGCCCCACCGCGGGAGACGGGAGCGCCACCGTGTTCAGCCCCTACGCGGGGGCCCTTCGCTGCAGACTCTCCTCGCTCCTCAAGACTGTGCTTTGGACGGAGGGGGGCGGCCACCCAGAGCCATCCCTGCAGGGGAATTCCGGGGACACCTCTCCGGGCTCTGGCCGGACTCAGACAGGAGGACGCCGTCGGGAGGAGCCTCGAGGGCGGAAGCAGGGAGTCCCGTATCCTGTGTCCCGTGTCCTGTGTCCCGTGTCCCAGCACACGCCGACCATCCGAGAAGCTCTTAGTGAAGGATCCATTCCACAAGGCGGGCAGGGAGGGCGAGTCAAGTGCCTGGGCTGGGGGTGGCGGGGGAGCCACGCCGCAGCACGGAGCGGAGGGCAGGGTGTGGCACGTCCAGCACACGACCCCAGAGTCCACGTCTGAGTCCTGGGAACTTGAGTGTTTTGTACCTGGGGTGGCAGCAGGGGCTCCGCAGATGTGATTCGGTCGAGGATGTTGGGATGAGCGAAGGACCAGGATTAGCCGGTGGCCCGACCCAACCACGAGGTCCGCGTGGGAGGGAGGCAGCAGGTGGACGAGGACGCAGAGATGACGGGCAGCCAGGGAGGGACAGACATTTGGGAGGGGGGACCGAGGCAGGGGCGGCCAGCGTGGAATGCAGGCGCCTCCACCACTGGGAGAGCCCAGGGAAGGGTTCTCCCCTGCGAGGCCCCCCGAGGCACCCGGCCCTGCCCTGCCCTGCTCTGCAAGAGGGACTGGGGCCCCAGACCTGCCAGCCGAGGGTGGGACGGCCGCTCAGGAACGACTGCAGCGGGGTAGTGGAACCCCCGGATGAAGGACACCGTCATCATACCTAAAAGCCTCGTGAGAGGAGCAAACGCCCCCCGCTCCTGCTGTGAGCCCTCCTGGGGCAGCGGAGGGCGAGGGGCACAGGGCCCGGGGCAGGCGGGGTGCTGGGAGCCAGTCAGCAATGCGGGGCAGGCCGCGGCTGCAGAGGAGAGAGCGTGTGCACGGGCCCAGGCTCTGCGCTCCACGCGGGCCCGCGATCGCAGCCGGGCAGCCATGCCTCGTCCCCACGGTGTGCAACCTCCGCAGGGGCCGAGTGGGCACCCAGGGGCTCCAGAGACCCCAGTGGGAGCCCTTGCGCCTCTCCAGGCCTTTCTCGCTGCGTTTTTCCCACCATCTAGACTCCTGAGGCCGCTCCAGGGACCGATGGCTGCTTCTTACCAAACCACTGGCTGTTAGATTGGGGAGCCCGGGCCGCGCAGGGGCGTGTCTGCCCACGGGCAGAGCCAATGGCACACTCTGCACCCCAGAGAGGACAGTGGCGCGTGGGACGGGTGCCTCAGCCACACCCGGATCCTGGAGGGTGTGACCCTCCCATCGTCATCCCCGGGAGCAGCGGCTGCGGAGGGCACGAGGGACGAAGGGCTTCTTCCAGCCACGGTTCCCCTGAGAGCAGAGCACCTGCATCCCAAGCTCACCTGCGCTGTGTGACCCGCGGGCCTCTCTGAGCCGCTCTCAGCCTGCTGTGCGGCACGCAGTCCCCAGGAGAGAAGGCCGGAGCCCGCGTGACGGGAGACAGGGCTCCTCGAGTCTACGGAGCCACAGAGATGGGGAAGGATTGCATAGGAAATCACACGCACACACATGTATATGCTTGCACACACACCCATGTGCTCCAGCATGCACACACATACGCCTGCACCCATGCACACACCAATGTGCTCCAGCATGCACACGCATACGCCTGCACCCATGCACACACCCATGTGCTACAGCATGCACACACATATGCCTGCACCCACGCACACACGTGGGCACGTGCACACACCCATGTGCTACAGCATGCACACACATACGCCTGCACCCATGCACAGATGTGTGTGCACATGCATACGCACGTGTGCACGCACACACACCCATGTGCTACAGCATGCACACGCATACACCTGCACCCATGCACAGATGCGCATGCACATGCGTACACACGTGTACACACATACACACACAGCCCCCTCCCACCCTTCCTGCCCCAGGCATCCCTATCAATTGCTTATGTTCGCAGATGTGATCCTGGTAAACCCACCCTCTATTTGTCACGTGGGGAGATGGTTACGTGACCCCAGGAAGCCTGGCAGGACACGGGGAGATGTGTTTAGCACGACCTCATTTGCATCAAACAGCGCGTCCCTAGTCAATGTAGAAGTGAAAGTCCGCCTCTCCCTTCCCCTGCTCCCTCTATTCAGACATCTGACCAGGCACCCTCTTTTATCAGAAAGGAAAAGCACTACATCAGCAAACTCTCTCTCCTTCTCTCTCTCTCTCTGGAAGATTCTTTGACTGCATAATTGAAACCAAGGGAACAAAAACCCACAAAAGCAAGTGGCACAGATGTTTTCATCACAGGTACCTCAAATAACTCCAAAGGGCCCTAACTGAGTAGCGCCTGTGAATATATTTCATGCGTGGCTCGCCGAGAATTAGCATTGGAAGCCATCGCAGCGGGCGCGGGGAGCTGGACGGGTTTCAATCCAGTACGGAAAGCAGCCACTTGTGCTGCTGGCTGTCAGCCGCGGTCACATCACTGCGGATCTGCTTTGCAAGACCAGCAGAAGCCGGCATGTCAGTTTTGACAGAGCTGCTTGTCCCTTTTCACTGCTCAGCTGACAGCACTCCCGGAGCCTGCCTGTTGCTCTGTGTCGAACAGACCCAGGTGCCCGGGCTCAAAGCTCCGGGGCTTCCCTGGAAGATGTCAGCTCAGCTCTGTGTCTCCGACGGCGGAGCCGCTGGACCCATTGATTTGCCTGCCAGCCGCACCAGGTGCCTGGGGGAGCCATCGCTGGGCACATCCTCGGCCTCTTTCAAAGGACAGCCACCCCGTTTCGGGGAAGAAGGCAGGTCATCGGGAGGCTTGGCCTTGCCAATGCTGAGATGACGTCCTGGGGGGCAGCTCTTGGCCCTCCTTAGCCCTGGAATAGCAGGTGCACCGGGACCTGGAAAGCAGGTGCCCACGACAGTTGCTTCCGGCAGCACTGCCGTTCAGTGCTCTACACCTTCAGGTGCTCGCTTGGTTCCCATTCCTAATGGAGAAAGCATCAGCATGGAGGGAGGGAAAATATTCACAGACAAGGCCACGACTGTCTGTTCTCCTTCCGTAAGTCACAACCATCGGAGGAGAAAAATCCCTCCTTTTCCTAGAGCAGGTTCTGGACAAAATTCTGAGCCAGCCGAAATGTGGATGGAGCATCTGCAAGGCACTGGGTACCTGGGGACAGGGGTGGGTGAGGCCTGACGCCAGCCGGGGGCGGCCGCTCGCCTGGGGGATGAGCCCACGGGCGCGTCCCTGCAGGCTCTCCCCGGTGCACGCATACCTCATACACACCCAAGACTGTACCCGTGCCAAGTGCACACGTGATGCTCACGTGGAGTCCGATCAAGGACCGAGTCCACCATCTGCAAGCCGTGTGGCCTTAGGCACATCCTCTGGTCCTTCCGAGCCTCGTGGTTAAGAAAATCACCTCCTTTACCTGCAGCAGCAGCAGCACAGGCGACACTGGAAGCCGTCTGGGAACTGGGAAGAGTAGCCACGTTTCAAGGAGCAGGACGCTGCTGCCATCCCCTCCAGCCCCCTTTGCTCTGCCCCTTGAACCCCACTCCATCCACAGGGCCCGGCTCGGGGAAGGGGGCTCGGGGTGTGCATGCAGCTGCGCTGTCCCCACTCACAGGTGCAGCGTGTGAAGCTCAGAGAAAGGCGGAGATTTGCTCAGACTCCCACAGCGAGGTCACCGGTCACTCTGACGGCAGAGCGAGGGCACGCGTGGGTCTGAGCCCAGGTCTTCCCCCACCCACTGCGCCCCGACGTCCCCACTTGCTCTCAGCCTGTGAAGCCCACTTCGTGAGCCGCGTGGACGGGCTCACCTGTTCCCTGTCTTCTTGGGTTTGGCCAGTGTGGAGCCCTGGCAGGAGACGCAAGGAGGAAGAGGTGTGAGGACAGAGAACTTGTCCCCTGGCCGCAGGGCCTCTCCGGTCGCCGCCCCTGGCCACAGGTAGGCTTCCCTGTGGGACGTCTCACGGGCCAGGCCCGGCAGCGGTAACCGTCCGCCTTGACCAGCCCGGTGGTCAGCAAACCACTTCCCCTGCACCCCCACCACCTTTCTAAACGCGCGTTCAATTAAATGTTCCTTAAAATGTGTGCTGTGGGCCCTGGCGGTCGAGAGGGGGGAGCCGGGCGCCTGGCGGGCAGGGGACACCAACGCCCTGCAAGTCGTGGGCAAGTCCCAGCCCTCCGGGGACCTCTGCGCCATGGGGAGGGCAGTGAAGGAGGCCACGGGACCACAGACGAGAGAGCCGGGTGCGGCGCGGACGCCTCAGCAAACCCGCAAGCACCAGGCCTTCTCCGAGCCCCAGAGGCGCTGCCCCTCTCCCCGCGCCTCCCCGTTTCCTCCCCTGCCACGCCTCACGCTCGGGCTTGCACAGTGGCCGCCACAGGCACCCGCACCACGACCGCCGGCCCGACCTGCTTCTGCAGTGCCAGTCGGGGCTGGGTGGGCGCCCCGCAGGCTCCACAGCTGCCCCCACCCCCGACTGGCTGCGGCCGCTCAAGGGGTCTGGGCAGCTCCTCTCCCGAACAGAAGCACCGAGACCCCGTCCCCGGGTTCCAGGCGGCTGCGTGTGCTGGGCAGGCCTCAGGCTCCCTCCACCTCCGCCGGGGACCTCACTCGCGAAGCTGCCGTGTCAAATCGGGCGTGAGGCATGGAGAACGGGATTTGCCGTGGATTTCCTCTCTTGGCTGGAAGCGGCTGAATGTGTCCCCAGAGTCGTGCCTCAGAAACTTAAATAGAACGTGGGAGCGAGAAGGGATGCTCCCGAAAGATGATTCCTGTCCTGTCATTCCAGCTCACGAACAGCGTTCTGACAGAGGTCACCAAGGGCCGCATCCGGGAGGGGTCGGTCCCGCGGCAGCGAGCGGGGCTCCTCCAGGCGGATGTCCCCTCCTCCCCGGGACACGCGGGAAGAACAGTCGTGGTCCTCGAGGGAAGATTAAAACACGAAGTGCCGAGTGGCCTGTTGGCATCCTCAGGGGGCGGGGGTCAGACTTGAGGGGGACACCACCTGCAACGGGGCCCGAGACCCGCCCCTGCGACCTTGGAAGCCTCCCTGGGGACGAGGATCGTGTTCTTGACAGAAGGGGGCCTGATGACGTGCGGAGCCGCTGGACCTTCACCGTCGTCCTAAACCGGCCTCTCTCGTCGCCCAGACCGCTGTCAGCGGAACGTGCACTGCCCCTAGCAGCCCCTCTACGTCCCTTTCTGTTCGGGCTGAGCTGCCGAGCCCACCTGGTCCGCGCCATCCAGACACGGAGGAAGTCGCCCTGGCCCCACACGTCACACCCCGCGGACCACTGGCACCTGCTGACCCTGGGGGTGTGCAGCTGCGCAGGCTCCCAAGCCTCGAGTGTGAGCTCCCTGCTTACGTGGCGCCGGGTCCTCCACGACAGGGCGTCCCCAAGTCCCGCCCCCCGGGCACAGGTGACACAGGGCCTCCCTTCCTCACGTCTCCAGACGCATCCGTGTCCCTGCCCCGGGCTGGTGGCTCGTGGATCCCGTACTGGGCGGTGTGGCCGAGCGGGGCAGGCGGGCGCAGACACGGACCACAGCGGGCTCCGCTCAGATGCCCCCCGACATCAGCACCAGGTCCTCCCGCCAGCGCCCTTCCAGCGTCTGACGCACACCCACCGCACACCGACCGCACACCCACCACACACTGACCACGAACGCCGATCTCAGCCTCACGGATGGTTTCATTCGTTCCCCTGTGAACTCCCAGACCGAATGTCGACGCTGCAGGAACTGCACGCGGCATCACGAGGGACAAGATCCCTCCTCTCGAGGTGTTCACAACCTAACGAGAAGGTGACAACCGTGATGCAGAGACGGTGAGGCGGCCACCGCGACTGAGGGAGGAGAGCAAAGTGGCAGGAAGGCTTCATCTCGGGCAGAACGCTCCCCGAGCCTTTCTGAGGTGAGCAGGAGGGCGAGATCCCCTCGGTCTCCCCAGCAAGTGGAAATCAAATAGTATCCTACCCAGGTGCACACACACACACGCATGCATGCACATGCATGCACACACCCATGTGCATTCATGCACACACCCACATGTATGCACACACACTCATACACCTGCACACGCCCATGTGCACACAAGCACACTCATATACATGTGCACACACTCATACATGCACACCCCATGCATATACACATATTCATGCACATGCACACACCCATGCATGGATGCAAACTGACACATGCACACACCCACGTGCACACAGCACTCATACATGTGCACACACATGCATATACACATACTCCTACCCATACACACGCCTGTTCATGCACACTGATACACCTCCACATGCGTGCACATGTGCACGCTCACAGTCATGTGCACACACATGCACACATACTCACACGTAGCCACAAACACACATACATGTCAGACACACACACACACACATGTATACACACATACCCAGACACACGAATCCACTCTTCCCAGGGTCAGTTCCAAGGTCACTTGGCTCAAACGACGTCCTCACGGAGCTGCCCCCTCTGACGGGCCGATGTGACACTGAATCCCACCACCGCCCGGGACTTCCAAGCCTCGCCCCGTCCACCTTCTCCCTCTATTCCCCCGGTCGTCCCCTTCCCCGTGGCTTTGCGCCCCCTGCAGTTTCACCCGCCCGTGGTTCCAGCTACATGTGGTCGGCCCCAGGCCTCCCTCTGATGCGTTGTCAGCAGGTCAGTAGAGCCTGATGCTCGTGTCACGTCCGTGTCACTCACCTCCTTTCATCTCACCACGTGGGCATTTTGCCACACGAAGAGCAAGGTGAGTGCAGCACAGTAAGATGTTTGGGGAAGGAGAGCGCACTCACCTGACTTATCAGTCTGTTGTTCCAAGTGTCTTATTTTATTATCAGTCGTTGTCAGTCTATTTTATAAGTCAAGCTCTGTCTCACGTACGCATGTACATGAAAAAACCAGTGTGTACAGGGCTCGGTGTCATCGCGGTCCCGGGCGCCCACGGGGCTTGGCACGTCTCCCCGCGGGGCAGGGGGCGACCGCTGCATGACTCACTTAAGTCTTGTGTCTACTGCTCATTATCTGCCTCCCCTCACAGCTTGGAGGGTGCAGCTCCTTCCGATGAAAACCCAGCACTTTGGAAACGACTATTTTTAACTCCTAATCTTTCCCTTCTGGTTTCGCCTTAGAGTCTTGAAGGATGTTTAAAATGTCACCCTGTCACCTCTGTGATAAGAAGAACCAAGACAATGGGATTTCAAGGGAGCAGCGGGGACCTCCCAGGACGTGTGCAAGGCCCGGCCTGGGGACAGGGCTGCCTTCGCCCACTTCCGAACGCGTGTGGTGTCCGGCCGTCCCCTCTGTCCTGGCACGCTGACCTGCCCCGCGGGCTACTGGCCGCCTCCGGCCCCCACCTCCTCCCCGGGGAACAGGGAGCCGCCACGACGCCAGCCCAGCCCCGCAACACCCACGCGTCCCGCGTCACGCCCGGGATGCGACGAGGAGGGACCACACAGCTTAGCCACGGGGGCTCGTGCCTCTGGCTGCCGCCGGCGGTCCGACCGGCACCTTCAGTCGAGGGCTCGGGCCCGGAGAACCAGCTCGGGCCCAGCAGCGGAGAGGGAGAAACCCAAAGCCCTCGGCTCCCTGCGCTGGAGTCTCCTCTTCATTAGCTCGCCTGTGCACAGTTTGATGATAAAATGTTAAAAGAGAAAATACAAGTGTTAAAGAAAAGGAAAGAGAAGCCCCCGAAGAGAGACATGCCGCATGTCAAATCCGAAGTTCTATCCCAGGTCAGGGACAATTTTTGCATTTCTATCATGAGTCTCCACAGATACTATAAATTAATGTATTTTTCCAGAGGGTCCCACGACTGTCATTTGAATTCATAAATGCAGCGGGCAGAGCAGAGACTATCAAACCCATTCCACTTGGAGGAGACTGAGCACAGGGACCCCCCACCCCGGCCCAGGCAGCCTCGTGAGCAGCCCGACAGGTGTCTCAGCGTCCAGCCTCCTGGCTCCGGACCGCAGACGCCGTGTGGCCCTGATCGGCCTGGCCCCAGCTGGAGGAGAGGCGGTGGGGGCTGCGGGGCCTCAGGGAGGGGGTCCAGGGGTCACAATGAGGCATTTATATGCCTATCTCCCCAACGGGGGCATTTCTAGCAGTTAAAAGACATTATTAGGGACGCCTGGGGGGGCTCAGCGGTTGAGCATCTGCCTCTCGCCCAGGGCGTGATCCCGGTCCCGAGATCGAGTCCCACGTCGGGCTCCCTGCATGGAGCCTGCTTCTCCCTCTGCCTGTGTCTCTGCCTCTCTCTCTCTCTCTGTCATGAATAAATAAAGTCTTTAAAAAATAAAATTAAAATAAAAGACATTATTATTTTATCTTCAGTGATATGTGGTATCGATCGAATAGCAAATCTAACCGATGGCCAGTGAACAAACAAACAAAACGAGGCGAACTGCCCGGGGTTGGGATGCAGCCTCCCTGTTTCCCAGCGGTCCGTGGGCTGCTGTGACGGTAGAGACCCCGGTGCAGGGCCCGGGACCTCAGAGGCGGTTTCAAGGTTGAGGCCACCCTGGGGCCCCGGGTACCAGGGGTGCACTTGGTTCCCGCTCACGGTCCTGGCAGGCATCCCACTCGCACGCACGCAGCTCTAGAGGACACAGCGTGGGATTCGGAAGGCTCGTGTGCAGACATGGGCCACGCTTCCATCTGGCTGCACGCGCTCCCCAACGGCACCGACGGGCTGCGGTAGGCGCGGCCGTGCACCCCGGACGCTGGGTCTCGGTGCCGACGCAGGAGGACTGAGGCCTGCAGGCACACACAGGACCAACGGCAGGCCCGTGAGTGAGGCCACGGTGCTTCTGTCCAGCTCAAGTCCTCGCAGGTGACCCAACCATGAGGAGTGATAAACTGCCATGCGGAGCCACCCGAAGTGTGCAAGGGGGTGCTGGACAGCAGTAGCAGAGGGAAACAGCGCCTCGTTTGGAGGAAAACTCGCCCAGCGCTCTGAGACACTGCTTGGCGATGCAAGGGGGACCCGCGGTGTAGACGTGAGGCAGAAGCTGCTCCCGGTGCCGTGACCCGCCGTGGATGCAAAGGATGCGTCACACACAGCCTTCCTTCCCCGAGCCACGGAGCAGCGAGACCCGGCTTGGCCCGGCCGGTCCAGGGGCAGGGATGGACGCTGCCCACCGAGCATCGGTGACTATTGTCTAAGAATCACGGCTTGTGGGAAAACAGTAACTGGAAGTTTCTTTCTGATTATTTTAAATTGAAAAAAAAAAAAAATATATATATATATATACACTACATATTGATCAAAAACCCCTGTGTTGATGTCCTAAAACTAACTGAAGCACAATAAAACCTTTATTCTGTAAGTAACGTGCTCACAGCGTGGTCCGGCCTCCCAGCTGACGGCGCGGCCGCCCGGGAGCAGGGGACCGGCTCGCGGCACCGACGGCTCTCGGGAGGCACATGTCCCGCAGTGGACACGCCACACGCAGTGCAAGCATCTGTGTGCGCACCTGAAAATTCTGCTGAATGTGTTTTGAACGTCACCGGAGCTGTTTCCCCCCAAACATTTTCGGCTGAAGGGTTGTGTCGAGTTCAGGGAATAGAAATATGAACCCTTCCTCTACAAACAGCAGCAGAAAAGCACGTCAATTAGGTTTGAGTCTTAAAAATCAGGAGCGAAAAAAAAGACAAATAAAAACTAAAAAAAAAAAAAAATCCAAATAAATACAAATCAGGAGCTGATCCATCAGGAATAGGAACAAGGCTCCGGGAGGTGTCCCGGCGTCTGCGTGGGAGGTGTCAGACACCTTCCGAGCAAAACCAGAGGCACCAGGCCTGCCCAGCGCGCTCGGACGGGGAGGCGGGCAGGGTCTAGAGGGAAGAAGGTGGATCAGGGCGGGAAAGGCCAGAAGCCGACTGCGGATGAAGTTTCTCTCGGCGACTAGCGACGTTTTTAAAGCAACGAAACTATCCTTCGAATGATCAAGTATCCACTTCTTGAGATAGCCGCAAGCAATTCACCAAAAGCCAGAAGGCAGGAAAAACGGTGAGATTTTGAAATCTCAAGGGCCAAAGAAGAGCTAGAGAAGCTTCCTCGTCCCCACGCCGCGTGCGCCCGTCGCGTTCCTTTAGACGGTTGTTGGAGCTCACAGCTAAGGCGTGTCGAGCTGCCTCGAGGAGCGTTTGGGGGCTCCTCTCGCCCGTCGGGTGCAGGGGAGCCCGTCGGCACCAGCTGCACTTTACAAGGTGACTCTGACCCAAGGTCAAACGGGCTAAGTTGCAGAGCCAGGACCGGAGATTTATCTTCCTGGCTCCAAAACCCACGGCGCACGTGATCCCGGGCCTTAGTGACCTCACCCTCTCTTGAAGGAATTAGCCCCCGGATGTGGCGTCTCAACATCTCTGTCATCCTCTGATGAGACTTCCCTGAAGCCTCTCCTGCTCCGTGGGCCCCCCTCCACGGCTGGCAATTCCCCCGGGGCTGCTCCCTCTACCTTTATTGGCACTTACGTGATTTGACATAAATATTTTCCCAGTAAAGAATTATGCGTACGCGCTATGCTGGTATTTAACAAGAAAACAAATCACCCATAAACTGACCACCCAAAACGGCCAACCGCTGGTCATGAGACAACAAAGATCCTAATGCTGACTTGGAGAGCATGAGCTTGTCTAGGCCATTGAGGGTAAGGGGGAAAATAGCTCACCCCGGTCCCATAGCTCCTGAAAGGATCCCTGTTTTTATAGGATGGAGTCATTGATATTTATGACCATCAAGGAACGGTTGGATCCGATCTCTCATGGTCTGTAGATAAGGAAGGCTCTTCTCCGTTTTAGAGATTTCCGTTCAGAATTCAAAATGGGGCATGCGTATGTGTGCATTTAAGTTTCTCCTCTCAAACTGGGAAACTTTAGTTATCTGCAAAACTCATTTCAGCGTAGCACCTTGCCACTCCGCAAGGCTGACAAGGGACGCGTTCCCCAAACGGCGCTAAGCAATGGGATAAACGGCAACAGATAAAACGTATTCAGGCTCTAAGAAAGTGTCTGTTATATAACAACCTTCCAGAACGTCCCTGAAGCTGAGCATAATTGTATTTCAAATAAATACGCGGTCACGAATTACGACCGGCCACAGCGCTCGAAGCCGCCGAGGTGCTCCCGGCAGGCACGGCAGCAGCGACCCAAGTGCCGCGTGCGTCGGCAGGAAGGCCAGGCTGCACTGGCCACTTTTTACCAACGATCTAGAAGAAAGGACAGAGATGCCGCTGACGTAAAGCACAGCTCTCAAGGTGAACCAAGAGGCTGCGATCTTCAGGTGACGGCTGCGGACCTTCGCAGAGCGGTTTTCAATGTCCCGCGGCCCAAGCTCCTCCTCTCCGTACCTTGCCTCTGCGAGAAGGAGGGACAGGGAGGGTCTCGGGCATAGAGACGATGCCCTTGGCTGAGGCCGACAGCACGGCGAGAGCTCAGGCCTGGGACCGTTCACCGTGGACTCGGTCCACTGCACAGAGGCCACCCAGACGGGGGACGACGCTGGGGTCCTGCGGGCAGGGAGGCGGGTAACCAGCTCCGTGAGCCGTGAGCACGTGACCAGGCGGCAGGCACCGGCCCGGGGGCTTCACAAACGTGATTTACATCTCGCAACCGCTCAGCGACAGGGGTCACCGTCTTGGGTTCAAGATGCAGAAGGAGGGGCATAGAGACGTCATATCATCAAGGGAACAGTGTCACTGTTTAAAAACACAACCTCCGTGTATTGAAATCGAGCAATGTACACTGCCTTAACCCAGTTGACGCCTCCTCCTGTTTCACAGGGAGCGTAGACTACGGGGCGGGGGCACATCTGGTCACATCTGGTGCTTCCTCCCTCCCCGACGTGCAGGGTCTGGGGGGCACTCGCAGCAGGCGGGGCGGGGGGCGTGCAGCAGAGCAGGGCCCAGAGCCGAGGGACAGGACCCACCGGGGACGAGTGGCTGTGACTCCCACGGAGCGTGGATGAGCAAGAGCTGCAGGCCGAGGGGTCACAGTGGGGAGACCAGCGAGCTTCCCGCCAACAAGGCATCATCGGTCCTGCAGGAGGCAGATGACCTGACCCCGAGGGCCCTGGACGGTCGGCGAAGGACACACGGAGGGATCACCCCGGCGTCAGGGAGGGCGAAGGGTGAGACAGAGCAGCCCGCCTGGAGGCCGCGCATGAGCCGGGGCAGCACGTGTCCTTGAAGGAGGACGCACTGGGGCAGACGACGGAAGGCGTGCGGGGCGGCTTGGCACGGGTGTGACCTGGGCTAGGACAGCGCCCGGTGCCCAGGCCGGGCCCAGGACACGCAGGCAGGAAAGAAGTGACACAGGGCTCAGACTGCAGGGTGCATGATACCACCCTGCCCGTCTTCATGGCTGGAGGTGAGATGGGCCACCAGGGGTGACGGTGCCTGGGAGGCTGCCGCCTCGGATCTGCGGTCGTCCCACGGGGTCTCTTCAGCCGAGGAGGAGAGGGTGACAGGTGCGCAGCCTGAGACACGCACGTGAGCGGGACAGTCCTGTGCTGCAGGGACGGGGTCTGGGAGTGGCTCCTGACCAGGACATGAGTGGGGAGGGCGGGGGGGGGCCAGGACCATCTCACCACCCTGTGTGCTCCACCCAGCTCCACCTCCACTCACCTCCCCTGCACCTCCCGTGCCCCGACCTACACCTCCTCCCTCTGCTTGGCCCCCACCTGGACCCACACCTCCTCCCCTGCACCTCACCACCCTGACCCACACCTCCTCCCCCTGCACCTCCCCACCTCATCCCACACTCCTCACCCTGCATCCCCCCACCTGGACCCACACCTCCTCCCCCTGCACCTCCGCACCCTGACCCACACCTCCTCCCCCTGCACCTCCCCGTCATTAGTTCCAGCATGGGCTCACCTCAGGAATCCTAAAAAATACTGACATCTGGATGTTACTCCCAGAAACATTGGTTTCACTGTTCTTGGCCGCAGCTTGGACTTGGGATTTTGTTAGGACGCCCAGGGGATGTTCCCGGGGAAGTGGGTTAAGAATCACTGCCCTGGGCCCCATAAAGCATCGGCTCATAGGCAGGGGCCTCCGCTGAGCTTCTCACCACGTGCCAGGCCACGTCTTGTTCCACTGGCCTGTCCCCGACTCCCTGCCCCCACTGCTGACCCGGATCTGTTGTCTCAGCTTCACAGAAACAGAGGTCAGTCCACCGTTCACCACCGAGGCCCTGCAGACGGGGGATCCCTCCCCCGAGGCCCCGGGCCCAGGGGCCAGCCGTGCTTTCAGACCCCCTGGACCCCCGGCACGTCTGCTCTCCTCACCCCCCTGGCACCCAGCAAGGTGCCCCACGGCGAGCACACAGCCCGGGACAGGCAGCAGGAGAACGTCCCATGGAGGAACAGACCCCTGGGGGTCCTGAGACAGAACACGCCCACCCCCGGAGATTCTTAACCGTCCCCACTGTCGCTTGCAAGTTATTCTGCAAGCGTATGTTCATGAGCGTATGGGGAAGAGCTAAGAGATGTAAATCACATTATCGAAGAGACTTTGACCCAGTGGTACTGGAGGAAAAACATCCTGAAAAATAGGTCTTAATTTCAGCCAGATTGAGCTGCGGCTTATAAAGGTGACCTTCGCAAGAGCACGCGGCTGCGCCTGAGGGGAGCTTGGGTTTCCAGTGCAGATAGTCTAACTCAGAGGTCCCCGGGGCTCCCGTGGGGCACGCGTCCGCGGTGGGTCCAGGCACGGCGGGAGGAGACACTTCTTGACGAGGAGGGAAGCCGAGCCCTGCGTCCACCCTGGACAGAGAAGTCCAGGAGGTCAGCAGGATGGGGGTAAGCTCTCCTGACACTTCACCCGCCACCCCCAAAGGGATGTCACCACCACAGAGCCCTTCCTGGGCCTGGACACCCCCGCCCCCATGGCCCTGGGCTCCCCATGGGTCCGGCTTGTCCTGGAGGGACATGAAGCATGTCGCAGCCGTTGCTGTGGTTGGGATAGTTATTATCCCAGTACTGAGAGGGAGAAAGAGCAGGAGAGGGAGGGGGAGGGAGGGGGAGGGGTGAGGGGGTACAGGAAGGAAGGAAGGAGAGGCAGAGGCAGAGGGAGAGAGAGACGGGAGGTGGGCCCCGCTGGGGGCAGGGGGCTCAGGACGTCCCCCTCCGTGGGAGGCTCTGGCCCCTGGGCCTGGGCGCGGCGATGGGTCCTGCTGTGTGCCCGCACTGTGCCCGCCGCGGACGCCTGGCGAGACCTCTCTAGCGCGTGGTGGCACTTCCACCCTGGACGAAGGCCTTCATGGTGCATCTAGAGGAAAAGCAAAGAGCGGCCCTCAGATGAGGTTAGAGACCCGTGTCTGCACCGGGGAGCACCCACGAAGCCTCTCTTCCCTGCAGGAGGACGAACCCGGAGCCAGGTCTGTGCCTTCCGCTCCCCAGACCTGGTCTGTCTCCATCCTCCCTCCTGGGCTGGTCTCTGTGGAGGGTCCAGGATCTGTCCTTAGCGCGTCCCTTTGTGCCCGCGGACACGCCGTGCCGTCCGGGGAGTCGGGGTTGGACGGGCCGCCCGCCTGCCTCCCTCTGCCTCCCTCGCCCGGCCTGTCTGAGCCCAGCTCCGCGCATCTGGCCGCAGCTGGTCTGTCGCTCCCCGGGAGGCTGGGCCCCTCGACGCCGCTCTCCCCTGGCCCCGTGCACGAGGTGCCCCGCACGAGGCCGGGCCCTGGGCCCCGGTGAGGCTGTGCCCAGCTCCGGGCCCGACCGCAGGACGTGAGGAGGGGGAGTGGGAGCGGGAATTCTTTCTCAGGGAGTCGGCTTCCCGGGCCGCTGTGCCCTGAGACAAGCCGCAGCTGTGGAGGCCGCCCCGTGGCCAGCTGTCCCCGCAGGGCAAGACGCCCCAGGCACCCGCTGCGGACGGCACACGCAGCACGTTCTCGCTCACGGACACACCACACAGCACACAGCGGTCACGCAGGCCCCACGCACACGCACGGAGCACGCCGCCCCGGTCTGTGTTGTCCTCCCAGCGGCCCCCTCCGCCCCCCATTTGATGGTGATTGTGAAGCGGCGCCCAGCTCTGCTCGCCTGCCCAGCCGGGTCTCCGCAGGGCCTGCCTGGCTCTCGAAGCCCGTGTTGACTATAAATGTGCGGTCGTGGCAGCAGCTCTGAGCACGGAGCCGGCACATGAGCGGGGTGCGTGCTCCGCCTGCGAGCTCTCCTGGGTCCCGAGGTCCCCCTCACAGTCCCCCTGCTCCGACGCCCGGGCAGGTCGGAGCTGCCTCCCATCCTGGCCTCACTGGGCACCTCGCTACTATGAGACGCCCCCGGTTCTGGTCCTCCTGTCCCCGTGGCCGGAGACCCCACCACACCTCCACGTCGTGGCACCCCGCCACCCCCGCTGGGCCTTGGGTCCCTGCCTGCAGAGAGGTCACCGTACAGCAGCTGGGCTCCCCGGCTTTGGCCTCCGAGGTCTACGGTTCCTGGGAGGACCATGAAGGAAGGAGCTCCCCGGCACCACGCTCTCCTCCAGCAGCTTGGCATTAGCACCCTGCTCCGAGGAGGGTGGGGGAGCCCTGCTCTCCTCCCCTGTGTGCCCTAGATGGGGAGGGCCCCCCCACCTGTCTCCCCCTAGATGGGGAGGGCCCCCCCGTCTCAGGAGCAGGGAACCTCAGGAGCTGGGCATCCCCGGGGCACAGAGCAGAGCCCCTTTACTGCCAAGAGCCCCAGGCTCCCTCTGCTGGGATGGCTCACAGGCCTGGGGACCCAGCAGCAAGGGCGCCAGCCGTGAGCACTTGGGGAGGAGCCCCTCCTTTGGGGTGGGCAGGGGGTGAGGCCCCCACCCCACCACTTTCCAGCAAGCAAGCCCCCTCCAGCCACTGCCACAGACCCCTAGTCTGTTGGGGTCGAGGGTCACACCGTGGGGCCCCCACCCTCCTGTGCACAGTGACCGGCACTGGTGGGCCGTGAAGAGTGGAGCCCTTCAGCCCATGCTGGCCTCGCCCCTGATGCCCACGGTTCAGAGCAGCCTGGGCTCCTTGTCCTCCGGGAGCTGCAGGCAGGGGGGCGTGGGCGGCAGGGCTGGCGAGGCTGGCGGGGACCCCTGCCCTGGGGCCGTGGGCTGCTCCTGTCTTCAAGCCCCAGGAGGGGGAGGCAGGAACGGTAGCTCATCCTTGGCGCTCAGAGCCAAGGACGGACGTGGGGTCCCCAGGAAGTGCGTGAACCCTGGGGAGCCTCCTCCACAGCTTTGCCCCACGTGCTCCTGGAGTTGCCGCTCCTTGCGGTCGACACCGCGGGACGTTCCTCCCTCTGCTGTCGCCACCTCACTAGCAAGCAGCCTTTCCGACGAGCTGGTCACGGCCCCTTAGCCACAGCGGCACGCAGCACCCGCCTTCCGTGACCTCAGCTGTGACCACCCCGCTGAGCCCCGAAGTGGGAGCCGAGGGGAACCGGAGCGGTTGGCAGAGGCCCGAGCTGTGCCGCCACAGCAGGAGGGCTCTTGGGCCACGCGAACTCCTCACTGACCCTCAGGGTCCACGCAGCGTCCACGCAGCGTCCACACCTGCCCGGCCCGTGGCCCAGGCGCTTCCACAGGCTCCCGTACGACGGCGGAAGGACGGACAGACCACAGCCCGGGGCCGGGGGGACGGTGCCCTGGAGCCCGAGGCTGAGACACAAGTTCTCCTAACCCTGGGGCAATGCTGGGAGAGCGGCCGGGCCACACGGCGGGAAGGTGCCCGTGACGCCCGGGGCGGCAGAGGCGTCAAGCCAAGAGCCACGCGCTCCACCCAGGACGACACTGGGGAACCGACCGCGGAAGGTGATTAAAGGCCAGGTGTTGGGATCCCTGGGGGCTCAGCGGTTTAGCGCCGCCTTCAGCCCAGGGCATGATCCTGGAGACCCGGGATCGAGTCCCATGTCGGGCTCCCGGTGCATGGAGCCTGCTTCTCCCTCTGCCTGTGTCTCTGCCTCTCTCTGTGTGTCTCTCATGAATAAATAAATAAAGTCTTTTTTAAAAAATGGCCAGGTGTCTATATGCTACAAAAAGTCCAGGTGTGCGGACCGGGTGGCCGACATGGGCTGGGGGACACGCAAGCTGCGCCCAGATGCTTCCCTGGAGTCAGAACCCTCGTCGGGGCGACGGAAGAGCCCAGGACAAGGTCCAAGGACGGAGGCTGAGCCCTGGTTCCAGCAGACGACAGCGTCACGGTCCAGGGCAAGATTCCAGGTTTCGGAGCCCCAGGTCCCTCCTTCGTAAAAACACACGCTTGTTCCCGCGGCTTCCGATTCCTCAGTGGGTGCGTGGAGCGGCTGAGATATATTCTCCGTGTAAATCGCTTTGCAAGGGTAAGGGTCGTAATTGGTGAGCACGTGTGACCTGCACGTCTGCTCAGGCGGCAGGCGACTGGGGGACGGGCCACTCCACTCATCTGTCCTCGTCGCCCCCCAGGGCCCTGCGCCACGGTCCTGTAGACACGCGCATAACCCACTTGGCGTCTCCACCGCCGCTTCCTGAGACGCACGGGCCCCATCCTCATATATTGTGAGGTTCTGCTGGTTCTCGGCCACGAAGAACGTCTTAGCTTTGTCTCTCCGCCTCGTCACCCGGGGGCAGACGGCAGACCGTCACGGCGTACAACGACACACACAAAAAAAAGATAAAAGAAGAACAAATGCCCAATTCTTTCATCATAGTGATAAGAAGCAGCAGGTTGCGGAATTCCATTTAATTCAGGGAGCTTGGTAAATACATTTTTCATAAAATAAGCCCAAGCGCAAAGGTTAGAAGTGTCCTTACGGCCACCTCTCAGCCCAGGAGTCTGCGCAGCATAAAACTGAGACCCCGAGGGGTCGGGCCCCCCTGTTGGGTCGGAAGGAGTCAAGACACGTGCGCGGAAGGGCGGCGACTGGAGGGTGACGGCAACCGAGGTTCATCATCCACCCGCGTGCCAGGTGCTGTGCCCAGGTGACTGCACAGGATCACAGAGTGCTCGGGGGCCGCCTCGGGTCACTGCACGTCGTGGGAGTCACAGCCGAGTCACTGGCCCGAGGTCACACCGCTGGGTGATGTCAGCGCTGGGTAAGAATCAAAGGACCCCCCCACTGGCCTCTGTGCCTTTCCTAACACGTGCAAACCAAGGGCCAGCTGTGTCCCCAGATGCTCTCCACATGGGATGTCGTTTCGGATGCACCTTGGTCCCCGTCACTGTCCCCACATCACATAGGAGGGATCCCCCCCCCCCGGGGAAACTGTGGGCCTCACGTGCCCAAGGCTCTCGTCAACTCATCACAGGGCCTCACGGGGCCTCCACCCCAGAGACGCCCTCCTCAGCCCTCCACCTGCCCCCAGGGGCTCTGGTGTCACTGGGTTCTCAGCAGCACCACGCCAAGCCCACGGGGAGCAGGGCTGATGGCTTGGCTGCACCTGCAGATCACCTCTCTAGGGTTTTATGTGTACCCACGGCGGGGTCATCATTCCAGAGCCTTCTGCAATCTGCACCCCAATGGAGAAGCAAGTCCCTTGACTCTGAAAGTCTACCCTCATGGAGGCACTGATTAAAGTATTTTCAAAACAGACCGTATTTGCCTTAAAAAAAAAATCACACAGATGGCTCGTGTGGTACTAGGGGGACATCATAGGGAAATCAGCTTTAAATCCCAAGTACTCATTAGTCATGTAAATGAGCGGAGCCGGTCAGACTTCTCTGGCCTCCCCTAGTCCCTCCCATCAGCCTCCCAGGCGTGTCGTGGGCCGAGAACTGAGCTTCCGCACCCTGAGGCTCAGGTGCAGGGGGGCCCAGTATTCCACCTACAAGTCTGCCCCCATCCTGGGCCGGTTCCTGCCTGGACTGAGCAGGTCTCAACACGCCCACGTGGAAAGAGATCCTTGTATGTACTTTATATCCATTAGGGCTGCTACTGGAAAAAGAATCGATCAATCAGTCAAGATAACAAGGGTTGGTGACGATGTGACAGAACCGATGAAGATTATGCTCTGTTGGTAGAAATACAAAATCGTCCAGCCGCTGCAGAAACAGTATAGGAATTCATCAAAAACTTAAAAATAGGGGGATGTCTGTGTGCTCAGCGGTTGAGCGTCTGCCTTGGGCTCAGATCATGACTCCAGGGTCCCGGGACTGAGTCCCACATCGGGCTCCCTGCGTGGAGCCTGCTTCTCCCCCTGCCTGTGTCTCTGCCTCTCTGTGTCTCTCAGGGATAAATACATAAAATCTTAAAATAAAAAAACAACTTAAAAGTAGAATCCCCGTATAATCCAGGAATTCCACTTCTGCATATATATCCCAAAATAACTGGAAAATAAGACCTCAAAGACATACTTGCAGGGCCATGTTCACAGCAGCATTATCACAGTAGCCAAGATATGGGATCAACCTGAGTTTCCACGAGCAGGTGATTGGAGGGACAAGATGTGGTGCACGTGTACAAAATGGAATAGTATTCAGCCGTAAAATGGAGGGAAATTCGAGCACATGTCACACTCTGGGAGCTTCTCGAGGACACTGTGCTAAGTGAGATAAATTACTCACAAAGACAGAGCTGTCTGATTTCGTCATACACGGCGCCTACGAGCGGTCGGATTCGTAAGAGCAGAACATAGACTCACGGTCGCCAGGGCCTGGGGGTGGAGAGTGGGAGGCTGACATCTGGCCAACCTGAACGTGCCCGTCACCAGGCATGGTTTTCCATTTGCATCCTGGAGCAACAACTAGGGGAGCAGAGAACGTGAGCAGGTGCCCGAAGGCCGCCCAGCCCGTGTGCAGCGACGGGGCGAGGCTTGGAGGAAGCGACGGCCAGGAGACGGTGCTGGGCAAGGGCCTCGAGGTCCATCGCCCTTGACCGTGGATGGCTGCCCCGCACCCCACACGCAGAGCCCAGCTGTAGAATTAAAAGAGCAAAATGTCGTATCCTCAGGTGACAGGTACCAGATCCAGGCAGTGTTCTGGATCCCCGGGAGCTCCACGGGACAGCTTCTAGGACAGTCACTCCCCACCCTAGAGAAGACGGAACTTGAGCCACAAGAAAGGCATTTAGAAGCAGCTCCAACATTACACTTTTTTTGGTTTTTTTGTTTGTTTTGTTTTGCTTTTGTCCATGGGGGGCTGTTGACCTCTTACAACGGCATTAACAGGAGGAGCCGCAGCTGCAGGTAACACGCTGGGGGTCACAGCACAGGCCTCAGCTCCCGTGGCTCTGGGATGCAGGCACCTGCGTGGTCCTGTTGAGAGGCAGAGACCCAGGTGCAGACACGTGGGTGGGCCTGAGCAGCCTCTGCTCACGTCCAGCCACAGCCCCCTGGGGCCCCCCCGTATATCACATCAGTCTTGGACAAAGGAACTAACAGAAAAAAAAAAAAAAGGAACTGACAAGTAGACTGAGATGAGAATGACCAAATAGGGGGTTTTAGACCAAAACTAAGAATAGCGGTGGGCAGGATCTCCCGGCTAAGAGACTCCCGGCGCTGGCAGGTCAGTCTGCTCTTACTTACTTCCCCTCAGCTAACCCTCCTCCCAGTTTGGGTCCAGGGAGGCTCGCTGTCGGGGTTGCTCTACCTGGAGCAGAACCAGAGCTGACCGAAGGTGCCCGGGAGAGTGTGCATCGGTGAAGAGCATCGCGCCCCTGTTAACACCTGTGCCCTGTGCTCCTGCTATCGCATGAGATGCCCGCGTAGCGCTCCCCGATCACGCCCACGACGGCGCTGGAAATCCTGGAGATCGTCAGCCCAGCCCTGCCGGCTGAGCGCCGCCTAGGATGATTTTGACGAGCAGATTGACTCTAAACATCTCTGTGGGCATCTCACCACCGTGGGACCACAGGCCATCTATGGGGTGTGGATTAATGGTTTGATTTTATGAATCAGCAGCCTCCAGTGAGATGGAGGTTGTCTCAGCCTCCCCCCGCCCAGGTAGCAGGAGACGTTGGCAAATTCCCCCCACACCTCTCCATCTCACTTTCTCATCGGGAAAATGATGCCTTGAGCCATAAAACCCCTTCCACCTCAACAGTCCATTCATTATTAGCAAAGCCAACAGAACAAGGTGGACAAGGAGAGGGGACAAATCCTCAATCGCAGGGAATTATGCCTCCTGCGCTCGAGGTCCGCTGGCCTTTGGCCCATCCAAGGGGAAGTCAAGGACAACCGAGGGGGACCAGGACAAACGCGCTCCGGCAGGGAGGCTGCCTCTCAAAGGGCAGGGAGACACATCGGAGACAATTGTCAATAGCAGCTAATGGTGATTTGCTCCAATTCTCCCCAGTAATAGTTAGTCTGCAGTGCACTGCTTGCTCTGGTGATGAATATTTAACAAGAAAATATGTCATCAGAACAAGCCCCCACAGCAAACGGATTAATATTAATGGGACAAAAATTGAGCCTCCTTTTGAACCCTTGGAGAAGACTGTAAAGGCAGTGATTATTAAAGAACCCAGCAGTCCCCGAACTGACCTTGACCTGGACAGGGCTCAGCAGGAGCCACCCAGAGAAGCAATTAAATATTCAGCCTGCCTGGGTTGGGGGCTTGGAGCTCCTGACTACTTGCATTTTAAAACCGATCTGCATGGAGGCTGACAGGCCAGGGTGAGGTGCACGGAGGAACCTCAGAGAAGAACGGGGAGCTAAGAGGCCAGCGGGTGATGGGATACTGTCTCAGGGCCCCAAGGGTGGGTTAGGGCCAGATGGAGCAGGAGGAGGCCTACCCGAGCTCTCGGCCTGCAGGCGAGGGATCTGAGGATGGAGAAGGCACGGACTCCCTCGTGCCCTGCTTAGGAGCACTGCTCGTCTTTCTTAACAAGCCTGGATCCTTCAAATGTCTAAACCAGTCCCTGGCACAAAGTGGGTGCCGAGTAAAGATGAGACCACTCCTCCCAGACCTCTTCATCTCCTCTGCTAAATGGAGAAAGGAGTGCGAGGACCCTGAGCTCACCTCCTGCTGTCACGTCCAGGCACGCCTTCCAGCACCACGGGTGTGCAGGGCTCTCCATCCCCCACACGGCCATGTGGACCCTGCCCTCCTCAAGTGTTGGTGGAATATTCTCAGGTAAGGGAAATCTGGTGAATTGGGTTTTGTTACACAGTAAATACTCGGCGATCTACATGCATCTGTTCACTTATTTATTCATTCAATAAATATTTACTGAATAGTTAACATGTGTAACTACCAATCTAGGATTCAACATAGACCCCCCCCCCATCATTTTCCTCATGATGTGGGGGATGAGAGAAATGGGAGGTAGCAGATGTAAACTGCTCTTTGAAGGGAACCACATAAATGGGGCGGTAGCTGGAAGACAAAGAAAAAAGTCAGGGATGTTCTTTAAAGGAAAAGAAACAAATAATGTTTCTCTTTTATTAAAAATAAAACAAGAGAGGGGAAATGACCATGAAGGAGTTAGAAGAGAGTGTCCAGAAAATGTCTCTGAGACGGTGAGGGAGGTGAGGTCTAAAGAACAGTGTAGAGATTGCACTTAGCTAGACACATAAAAGGATCCTCCTCAGTGGAAGGAGAAACGGGTGGATGAGTGAGTGGATGGGGGTATCTATGGAAGGAAGGAAGGATCAGAGGGAGGGAGGAAGGAAGCGTTGGTGAATGGAAGATGGATGGATGGATGGATGGATGGATGGATGGATGGAAAAAAAGTAAGGAAAGAAGGAAGGAATGAAAGAAGAAAGGAAATATGTTTTGATGGGTGAATAGATAGATGGATGGGTAGGTGGATGGATGGGTAGGTGGATGGATGGGTGGGTGGATGGATGGATGGATGGATGGAAAACTGGATGGATGGATGGATGGATGGATGGATGGATGGATGGAAAAAAAGTAAGGAAAGAAGGAAGGAATGAAAGAAGAAAGGAAATATGTTTTTATGGGTGAATAGATAGATGGATGGGTAGATGGATGGATGGGTGGGTGGGTGGATGGATGGATGGATGGATGGATGGATGGATGGATGGAAAACTGGATGGATGGATGGATGGATGGATGGATGGATGGATGGATGGAAAACTGGATGGATGGATGGATGGGATGGAAAACTGGATGGATGGATGGATGGATGGATGGATGGATGGATGAGAAAAAGTAAGGAAAGAAGGAAGGAATGAAAGAAGAAAGGAAATATGTTTTGATGGGTGAATAGAGGGATGGGTGGATGGATGGAAAGGTGGATGGATAGAGGGAAAAAAGGAAGGAAAGAAGGAAGGAAAGAAGAAAGAAAGGTTGACTACACGGGTAAATAGGTGGACGGGTGGATGGATGGTGTTGCACATTGAACGGATTAGTGAATTAATTCACTTTATGGGTTCTCAGACCTCAGTTTTAGCCGCTGATACAGAGCGCCCTGAAAGCTCGAGGATCTAAACCCAGAGAGATCGATCAAATTTGGCTAATGAACACATTAGCAGCTGACAGGGACAAAAGGTCAGGCATTGCTTCCTGGAGACGTACCGGTGACGTTACTTGTAAAGAATGAGATGCTCTGCTCAGCTGCTGTTGTCCGACTGCCCGGAAAATTATCTTTCTAGAATGCCAATTTAATCATATCACTTCCTTGCATAAAATCCTTCACTGGCTTCCCTCTGCCCTTAGGGTCAAGTACGAAATTCTTGCCGTGACCCACAAGCTCAGTGGCCCGACTTCTCCGTGTGAACCAAACGGCTGTTGCAGCCTAACAAACCACTATCGAATTCAGTGGTTTAAGATCACAGCACTTCTTACTCCTTACGGAGGCTACGGGCAGACTGGGCTGGGCTGATCTCGGCCGGGCTCACGCACGAATCCGCGTCGCCCGGGGGGTCAGGCGGGGGCCGGCTGGCCTGGGATGGCTCTGGCCTGTGGAACTGGGCCTCTGCCCGGGCTTGACGGCAGGGCTGTGGTGGAATCGAGCAGGACAAGGAGACACCAGCGGAAGGAGAGAGACACACAGGAGGATGCCCGCGGGCCTCTTGGGGTGTGGGCTCCGAACGGCTTGCTGTCACGTTGGGCACGTTCTGAAGAGCAAGCAAGTCCAGTCGGGATTCAGGGGCACGAGGTGCATGGGGCAGGGGGAGAGGCTCGGGCTCCAGACTGGGGGGAAGGGGGGCCACAAAGTCAAAGTAAGGAGGCTGTGGCCACAAGGAAGGATGGGGAACTGGGGCCATGTCAACGCCGGCACTTGCCCCCCCTTCTCTGCCCTGCACCCACCTTCCTCCTGTCCCCTTCCCACTCGCAGCCTTGGCCCGAACCCCCAGCCCTTCTCACAGGTTCACTCCCATTAACTCACACTCAACCTTCAGGCCACAGAGGGCCTATCGCTTCCTCCAGGAAGCTGCTTGGCCCCGGGTGAGCCGCTTCTCCCCCTTAGCGAGTGAGGAGGGCATTTCTCTCCCAGACTTCGCCTCGATGCCATTCAAACGTGCACCATAACTGCGTGTCGCGTGTCTGCCAGCCCAGGGAGGGGAGAGTCCCAGCACCTGCGACAACACCTGCCACCTAATAAGACCTCAGTGAGTATCTCTGCTGTAATCGCGTGAATTGAAAGGACAGGACGCCTCTGAGCACAACAGACAATAGCTTTGTTGCTATTTCCATCTGCGGCGAGCCCACGACTTTTTTCCTCCGCTCTCTTAGGTCCGTTCTCCTTGGAGAAAGTGAGGCAGTGCAGCATGATTTCTTTCCTAAAGGGTTTTAGACGAAGGGACTCTAGTGGCTTGTGCATGATCCCATATCCTCTTTGCTCCGGAACCACTGGACGTAGAGCCGTGTAGATGATGGTGGGACCACGCAACGGAACCTGCATCCCTGGGCCACTCACCCACTGCGTGAGTATGCCGGGGGGGCCTCGTCCCCAAGAGCCTCGGTGTCTCCTCTCAGGGGGATGAACGTGGCTGCACCTCAGGGTCTGATGATGATGCTGATGAGCCAAGTCCGTCACAGGCCGACACTCCCTTCTCCCCTGCCTCCCTGGCCTCCGGGAAGGAGAGCCAGCCCGCTGGAAGGTGCGGCTTGGGCCCGCAGTTACCTGAAGCCGCTCCGCCGTTGGTGGAGACAGACAAGCCGAAGGACGCCCGTTTGGACAGAACGGAGGTCGGCTGGGCCGCTGGGGCCTACGGGACAGGACGAAGAGGTGCGGCGAAGTGGGGAACACAGGACGGCGTGGGGAGCAGGCCGGGCCCGATGGAGAGGCCGAGGGGAGCGCACCCGGGTGTGACGGGCTCGGAACCAGCCGCAGAACGAAGGCTGGACTCCTCTCACCTCCAGCTCTTCTGGGCGAACAAAGGCAACAAAGTGGGAGGGGAAGCTCCCGTGGCCGGACCGTGTTTGTCCTCCTCGGGGGCCCGCGTCCCTACAGAAGCCGTGGGGCATCAGGGGCTGACCCGGCCGTTCCCTAAATGGCCTCATGACGCTGCAGGGGTCAAGGAGCCCCGGTTAGGGCCCTGGGGCCGCAGGGGCGCGGTTCGGGATGGCGGCCGTGTGGACGGGAAAGCAGCCGTCTGCAGGGGAGCTCTCGCTTGACGTCTGGAAAGTTCTGGATGCGCGATTCCAGGGCCCAGAGCTGCGGGTCTCGTAGAAAGAACACACCTTCCGTCCCCGGCCTGTTCTGAAACGCTGTGGCTTCGTCCTTGGGTCTCACCCTCCCGTGGCTGAGTCTCCTCTGTCGCTCGGGCCGGAGGCCACTCCTGTGCCCTGAAAAGCCGGTGCACGGAGGCTCAGGGCTGCAGGCGGTGGACCTCAGGTTCCTCGGTCTCAGAAGCCGCCGCGAGATGCTGACCCCGCGGGGGGGGGGGTGAGCGGGGCCGGGGCCTCGCCCGGACCACCCGGACATGCCCTCTGGACCGCAGGATTGCTGCGTGTCCCCGTGTCTACAGTCCGCGGGGCGCCGGTGTATCCCGTGGGGAGGGACGGCTCCCGACGTCGTCCGCTTGCTCCCGTGGCCCCGGGGGCAGCGTCCACACCGCCAGGCTCCCGGCTCGCGGACACTGTCCTGTGCACCATCTTACTGCACGTCTCGCACGATTCCTATTCGAATATATCCTGGTTCCCATTCCTCCTGCGGCCCCCAGGTCGTAAGACTTCAGGAAAAGCAAAAGTAGATTCTATTAAGGAAAACGCTGAGGACTTGTGCTCGTGGACCCCTGTCGTGTGCCCACAGCTGGGCCCCGATGCGTTCAGTTATACAAATAAATACATGCGTGTGGGAGAGACCGGTTTTCTAAGTGGAAGCCAGGTTATTTTAAATTCCCAGGGCAGCCGTATTTATTTTTATTTTTATTTCAGTAAACGTCCTTATTTTGAGGTAGTTTCAGGTTTTCAGAACCGTGGTGAAGGTGGCACGGAGGCCCCTAGAGCCGGCCCGTCCCTGCGCCGTCCGCGTGGACCTCTCACGGTCCCCGGGACACCTGTCACAGCGAGTGAACCAGTATTGATGCGCTTCACGACGCAGTAGATTATTTATCCCTATTTCCTTGGTTTTTAATTAATATCTTGCTCTAGGTCCCCACCCCGGATCCCACACCGCCACGCCCCCGGACGTGCCCCTGGACGCCCCACGTCTGTCAGCCCCATGGCCTGGAGGAGCCCGGGTCGGGGCTTCCCTAGGATTTCCCCCGGGGCGATGCCCTCCGGCGCCTCTTTCACGATGCGACAGGGAAGGCGGCACTTCCGTGGCTCGGCGTCCGGGGCTCCCGCCGTCAGCGCGACTCCACGCTGCTGGGCCCACGTGGCCACGGGGCTGACGTGCGTGTGCGTGTGCACGTGAGCCGTGTCCCCTGTGGTCGCCCTGGCCCGCTCTGCGCCCCATCCTCTGCGGGGAACGGCTCGGACCGTGCCCGGGGCTCGCGGGCAGGGGCTGGCATCGCGCCGCCCTCCTCGGGGCAGAAGGCCCGCGTCCCCGGGAATTCCGCACGAGGCCCGCGTCTGTCCTCCGTCCCCCACTTGCCGCCCCGCGTGCGTCCACAGACACTATGCTCTGGCTTGCAGTCCAACGTGGCCTTGTCCTCTCGCCAGCCCCGCTGTCCCCTCTTTGGCCACGGGGCTCTCCGGCTTGGCTCCCGAGTCCCTGTCACGCACCTCGTAGCCGGAAGGCTTTGCGTCGGGGCTGTTTTGAGGGCCGCTTGGCTTTCTGGCCCGTCTGGGCTGCTTCCTGCCTCGGTCCTACAATCAGCCACTTCTCCGAGGACCGAGGACCGGATCCCCCGAGAGCGGGTGCATCCTGCGGCCTTGCTAAGGGCGGTCTGTGACGGCGGGTGTGGGGGGTGGGGGGTCCTCCCGTTATCACCATCATGGCTCTGCATGGTGGTCCTCGAACCTAATTCCCTCCAGACTGGCCTGTTTTTCCTGCAGCCCCCGTTGCCATGCCCACGAGGGACGGCCACGTCTTTGTGTCTTCCTGCAAAAGAAGGCACCAGCACCATTAGCAGCCGGCAGACGTGTGCAGGCTGTGTCCACTCCCCTCCCGGACGTGACACTGACTTCTTGGAAGAATCCTTGAACACGTAAGCCCACCAGGAATGGCTGCTGAAGACTTTTTTCAGTAAAACCAACCTTGTTTAAAATCGTGACTTTGGGGCAGCCCCGGCGGCTCAGCAGTTTAGCGCCACCTTTGGCCCAGGGCGTGACCCCAGGGTCCCAGGATCGAGTCCCCCATCGGGCTCCCTGCATGGAGCCTGCTTCTCCCCCTGCCTGTGTCTCTGCCTCTCTCTGTGTCTCTCATGAATAAATAAATAAGATCTTTAAAAAACAATTGTGACTCTGTCATTCGCAAGCTTCGGGACTTGGTAACCCCCTGAGTCCCTCAGAACTACAGCCCCGTCATCGGAGCACAGGGCCCGGCCCGCCGGCATCAAAGATGTTACGAGGAATAAACCCGCAGGCATGACCGGGCACCTGGAAAGGACTCACACCACCCGATGTGCGGGGAACACCCACTTGTTTTCCTCCATTTCACACTTACGGTATTTGTTCAACGTCGTTGGCCGGTGCTCACCCGGGGGCGGCCCCACGCCGAGGGTCCGAGGTGGGAGTGTGGGAGGGCCGGGGCCTTCGGCAGGGAACACTGGGTTTCCCGGGGCATCGGGGCCGGCGGGCTGCGTCCCGGGGGGGTCATCCCTGGGGCAGCATCTGGGGCACTAAACTGATGCCCCTGTGGCCCCAGTGGGGTCTCGGTCCGCGCTTGTGCTGGAGGCAGCCAGGCCAGTGGGACGTCCCCGCCTGCCCGCAGCCCGGCTCCGCCTGTCCCAGCCCAGGGACCTCGGCCGCATGCCCCGGCCCCCGGCCGAGCGCCCCTGCTGATGGTAGGTGCTGGTGCCTTTCTCTCCATGCCACACACGCCTGGGACCCCTGACCCCTGAGCGCGGCGGCCCCGACTTCCCTGCGGCTCAGCGACCTGTCCCGCCTCTGCCGCTGGACGACAGCACGAAGCCACTTCCACGAAAGCCCCCGTGTGAGGACACAGCCCACTTAGCTGAGGTTTGTCAATGCCAGGGCCCCTTTGCCGTGGGCACATCTTCTCCTTCAGGTGAGTCGTTCAAGGATGGCCGGTGCCCTCGATAGTAGCCGAAGCCCCGCTCCCCGCAGGTGTTAGGCCCGGCTGGGGGCCCGCGGCAGAGGGGGCGGCCGGGAGCCCGGGGCACGGAGGAGACGTGGGAGGCCCCCCCCACCCAGCGCGAGCACCAGGCCGGACTGTGAGCAAGCTGAGGGGAGACCCGGGGAGGGCGCTGCGCCATCACTGGGGGGGCTGAGGGCCAGAGCTGGCCTCAGACCCGCGGCCCAGGCCCCAGGGGCCCCGAGGTGCCACGCTGGAGGGCGTGCAGGCTGCCGGCACTTGCTGCAAAGCCCCTGCCCCACTGACCAGTTCCATCTGCTGAGCTCCCTGGGGGGCCTGGGAAGCAGGGACTCCACTGCCCCCGGAAGGCGGTGGTGAGGAGGGACCGGGGCTCACTGTCCTGGCACACAGGCACCGGGTAGAAACAAGGGTCACCCAGCTTGCTGGTGCGGGCCACAGGGTGGGGGCGTTCACAGGCCCCACCACCCCAGGGCCCATGGAGCCCCGTCAAGGATCCAGCTGCGTGACCCCTCCACGTCCCCAGCTCAGCACGGTTCCAGCAATGGGGTCACTGGTGGGCAGGATCCCTGGGCGGTGACCCCGGACCTGACGCTGCCAGGGGGACAGTCCGGGGGCCCCGTGGCCGTGTCCCCTTCAGCCCCACGCAGGCCCTAGGAGCCACTGCATGCTCCGGCCCCTGATCCCGGCCCTTGGGTGTCGGCCGGAGCAGCACGCGGGTCCCTTTCTGGGGAACATCTGAGAGCCTGGGGTTGCCTTGTCCTGAAGCCCCTCGGGGCTGAGTCGGTTCCGCCTCCTGGAGACGAGCCAGCGTGGGACACCGTGCGTGCGTGTGTACGTGTAACTGTGTGCTCTGTGCACTTTGAGCTGATGCGTGTGCGTCTGTATGTCTGTGCATTTGTGTGTCTGTAGGTGTTACCGGGAGTCCGTGAGCCTGTGTCCGTGTGTGTCGGGCGGCGTGGCCCCGGGGGCACCGAATGCTTCGCCTCACTTCATGCGGCCCGAGTTGCCGACCTCGACCTCGACGCTCCCACACGGGGCTAAGCTTCCTCCTCACCACGGAGCGGGCCGGGGCCGTCGGCACCGCGAGCCGGAGCGTCACGGACATAACCTCAGGACGCCACAGGACTTCAGAAGCCCAGACTACGTCAGCCCATTGTTGCTCCTTACGAGGCAATGGGCTCGGAGGGTCAAACTAACACGCGGGCGTGAAGCCCGGCACGTGTGCGAGAGCGGCACGTGAGCCGGGTCTGCAGGAGGCAGCAGGTGCATTCGGCGGCAGGGCAGAGAGGGTAAGTGTGCGTGAGGACGACGGACGGGACGGAAGCCCAGGGGCGGAGAACCCAGAAACTACCTGGGGGAAAGCGTGTACTCACGCCCTCCGCTCACCTGGAAAACTTCGCCAGAAAAGCAGGAAATCTGGATTTTCCTGACCTGCAGTGTGGACAACGGGTCCCCCCCGGGGCACCTGCGTAGCTCAGGGTCTGGGCGCCCTCCCAAGGGGCAGGTGGGCAGGAGGGTGCATGCAGCTGGCGCAGGACCCGGTCTCACCGCCCTGACGGCTGCAGCCCAGGGGGTCCGGACTCTCCTCCCGGGCCGGTGCCCGGAGCCAGCAGGTGGAAGCCGCTGCGCAGGGAGGTGGGTGCAGGGTGCGAGGGCCGGGCGGTCGGGGGGAGGCCCGGGGTGAGGGAAGGGCTCGGGGCGGGGAGGGGGGACCCGTTCCTGTTTGTTCCCTGGAACGACACGACAGGCTGGCAGCTCCTAAGGGACGGACGGGGACGAGGTGAGCCGCTTACCAACGAAGTGACAGGGCGCGGGAAGGACGTGGAGGCAGCATCGCCACCGGGAGGTGAGACAAGCCAAGCTGTGAAGGCCGCGCCCTGCGACTCCAGCCACGCGACAAGCGGGGACAGGTCGACTACGGGCGGGTGCCCGGGGCTGGGGGAGGGAGGACGAGCAGGTGGGGCAGCGGGGACGCTCGGGGCGCGCGGCTGTCCTGCAGGACACGCCACCAAGCCGCTGTCCCAACCCACAGGGCGAACGGCGCCAGGGGCCCTAGGGCGAGGCGTGGACATCGCCAGGCGCGAGGCATCGATGTCACCAGCGTCCTAACAGGCTCACCCCGCAGTCAGGATGCTGATGCCCGGGGGCTGAGGACGCGGGGTAGAATGTGGGGACTCAATTCCTCTGCAAACCTAAAATGCACCTAAGATTGTTTGGTTTAAAAAAAAAAAAAAAGAGCAGAATTTAAGTTTCGGTGTTTGGGGAAAACGCAGCCTTTTCCTTCCACACGTCAACCAGCAGCAGCACATCCTCCCCCCCCGGTGATGAACCGGTTCCCTCAAACTCAGGGTGGCCCTTCTGGCCCCAGCGCCGGGGCAGGCGGGCTCAGCGCGCACACCAAGGCGAGACGTCAACCCCGGGCTTTCCACGCCTGCTGCCGGGACCCCCTCCCACAGCCTCCGGACGCCTCTGCACCCCGTCCCGCGGCCGCACAGCGTGTGGGGACCTGAGTCCCGCTGGCCGGCCGTCCTGATGCTCGCCGTCCACCCCTCCCGCGGCGTAGCACGGAGCTGCCCCTCCAGACAAGCAGACTCGGGGTCACCGTTGTCACCGTGTCCCCACAGGCGTGAGTCCCTGCAGCGGGCGAGTCCAGGCCGGGCCCTGGGCGTGATGGGGACGGATGAGCTTCCCCCGATTCCCAGCAGTGGAGGCCTCGGCAGGTGTGCGGTGCAGCAGGCGGAAGGCTCCAAGGCTGGAGGGCGACCGCGGTGCCCCTGGCACCTCCCCGTGGCGGCGTCCCCACGGCTTGCCGAGCCCCCCCTCGCTCTCTGAAGAGGCCTGTGTTGTGCCAGAGGGAGCGGGGCCGACAGACGGGGTAGAATGTGGGGACTCCTGGCCCAGTGCCAGTCGGGGGGCCGGGAGGTGCCATGGGACAGGCCCTGGGCACCTGTCGTCCGATGGGGGGACGTCCACGCCAGGGCAGGAGTGCAGGCCGCTCCCAGGGAGGAGGAGCCCCTTCTCCGGGCACGGTCGCCCAGGGGAGCCTGGGAACCCAAGGTTTTCAGGGGCGCTGACCCTTCCCCGCACAGCAGGCTCCCGGGACGGGCCGAGCCCTGAGGCCTCTGTGCCAGGCCAACCCTCCGCGTCCTGCCTCTGCCTACAGGCTCCCTGCCCGGGGGCGCCCAGGGCTGCCCGCTTGTCCTGAGTTGGGGTGGGCAGGGCTCGGCGTCCTCACGGCCCTGCGTGTGCGTGTGGTGGAGTGTGGCACCCGGGCAGGGGGTGTGACCTCAGCCACCTGCTGGCCCAGGTGGAGCAGGGGCTGGGGGCGTTCCCAGCATGTCACACGGGTCCTTGGTCCCTAAACGGGGACCAGCGGTGCCCTGAGGTCACCCACCCTCCCGACTCACCCCTCCGGGCACAGCGTCTGGATCTGCTCAACGAGAGGCACGGGAGGGACCCAGCCCACGTCCAAACTCGGGCCCAGCGCCCCAAATGTCCGCCAAGCACAGCCCTCCCGTCCCGCACGGCTCAGGCTGCAGGCGGTCAGCCGCTTAGTACGGCCGCTCAGACCCACTCCCTTTCGGCTTAAAAATTGTCCGTGAGAAAGACAGACGCGTGGCCTCGTCATAAAGACAAAGCTGGTGCCTCTCGGCCTATGGGAAGACCAACGCGATAAAACCCACGCAGTCCCGCCGTCCCCGCCAGAGCCCCTGCGCCGGGAGCCAGGGGGACGGCGGGGCTCAGGGGTGCTGCGGGGGGGACCCGGCCGCCCGGCCCCCGGAAGGCCCTCCTCTCTGCTGCCGGACTTGGTGGCATCTCAGGCGCACGTGTCTGGGGGCCAAGGTCCCAGGCAGGGCCCCGCGCTCTGGCACACGCCGACCCAGGAGAAGGCCAAGGAAGGGATTTTCCCCTGAAAGCGACTGAACGTCCTTGCTGGTGAGGCCCTGCCGCGGCCCGTCCCCCTGCGCCGGCATCAGTTTCCTGCTCTTGACGATGTTGTGCGCTTGGATGGTCCCATGGCCCAGCTCTGCCTGTGTCTCTGCCTCTTTCTCTGTGTCTCATGAATAAATAAATAAAATCTTTTTAAAAAGTTCTAAAAAGCGGCACCGGGTGACAGTGCAGGACGCCGGAGGGACGCCGGGCTGCGGCACCGGGGGGGCCTCAAGGCCAGGGCAGCCGGGGCGGCCTGGACCACATCCCTCAGAGCTGGGGGCAGAGCCCTGGGCAGGTCCCTCGCCCCTTTCTGACGCCTCCCTGGGGTGGCAGGCAGGGCAGGTGGCCTGGGCGCTGAGGGTCCACTTCACGCAGACCCTGCCTGCCGGCTCCTGGCACCCCCCGGCGTCCCGGGGTGGGGGCCCCAGGTCAGAGGCTGAGGCCCCAGGAGACCCCACGCACCTGTCTTCAGACAAGCCGTGCTCACATCTCATCGCTGCCTCTAACCGAGGAGAGAAAACGTTCCTCAGCGCGGCCGCGGAACAACGAAGCACGCGAGGAGCCCCGCTCCGCCTGCGGCAGAAACGTCCTGCATCTCGTGGGTCACAGCGTCTCCCACGTGGCCTCTCTGGTCAGACGTTCACGGAGCTGCATCTCGGGGACGCCCAGCAGAGCCCAAGGGCGAAGGTCTCCAGCCCCTGCAGCCCACACCGTAGGCCGAGCACCCGGGGAGGGGCCAGGAGGCACGTTGGCGCGGTCGTGCCGCGTAACAAATTTCCCCACGCGGCCGCGCAGAACGACGCGTGCTTATGACCTTGCGGTTTCCGCGGCCGGGAGTCTGGCCGGGGGTCACAGCCGAGCTCGGGGTGGGGGTCAGGCCGCATTCTCATCCGGAAGCTCCGCTGGGGAGAAGTCCCCTCCGCCCTCCCCTCCGCCCTCCCTCCCGCTGGCAGCTTTGCCTTCCGTCCCCGCACAGCCTGGCCATTCAAAGCAAACAGTGGAGAGCAAGGCGCTGAGCTGGGTTTGTGGACAGCCCGTCCGACCCGCCGGGTGGCGATGGCACAGCAATGGCCCAGCACTTCCGGCACGTTCTATGGGCGGAGGCGGCACCGGTCCTGCCCGCAGCCAGGGCCGGGGTCCTGCCCGGATGTGACGCTGGCAGCAGGGTCACTCACAGCCGCTTGGCCACGGAAAGCTCTGCGTCCCGCGAGGAGGGGAAGCCCGCGAGGGCGGTGGGGAAATCCCGCGGCAAGGCTGCGTGGGCGCCGTGTGCTCCACGCCTGGGAGGCAGGAGGGCGCAGACCACGACGGCTGCAGGGTGGCGGCTCCAAGAACCGGTGCAGAGGCCCCGAGGGAGGAGCTGACCTGGTGCGTCCAAGGACAGCAGGTGACCGTCCTCGCTGGAGGTCAGACAGTCGGGGGCGTGGACGAGGTCTGGCGGCAGCCGGGCCGTGCCGCGTGGGCCTGTGGGCCGTAGGGCTGACTTTGCCTTTACCACGAGGGAAACACGGGCCCTTGGAAGGGGTCCGCCCGTGGAAGGACGCAGCCACCTTTGCGTCTAGGGTCGCCCCGAGCGCTGCTGGGGATGACACTATGCGGGTGACGTTGAGGCAGGAAGACGCATAAGGACACGGTGCAAGGGGCCTTCCTGGCGACGGTGGCGGCACTGACCAGCGTGGTCACTTGGGGGCCCACAGGCTTTGCATGTTGGCCTCGATCTGAAGGGGCACCAGGAGGGCTTCAGATGAATTGGACGCGGATCTCCTCAACAGCGAAGACCCTATAACACCCTCGGGCCGTCCACCTTGAGCCCTCGCTCAGCCCTGACTGCGAGCGCCCCGGCCTGCGGGCCACCGGGTCCAGCCGTCCACGGCATCGCACTGCTTCCCCGCTGGGTGCTCGATGGGCTCCCGTCGGCTCGTGGGTGCTCCTGCCCGGGCCTGAAAGAGCGCGTCTCCGGGCGCTGCCCTCTGCACCCCAGCATTCGTTTGCTCAGTGCGCGCCCGTCCGTCCCTCACCGGGCCTCTGAGGGCATGAACGACGCCTTCGTCCCCCCGCGCCTGGCCTCCGCCGTGGTGCCTGGCTCCGCCCTGGGGGTGCTTCTGTGCCTTGTGCAGCGCGAATCGCAGTCGGACGGGGAGGCAGCGCCGTCTCTGGAGTCTCCCACCTGCCGCTCGGCCGGTCCTCCCCTCACGTCGGAATCACCGGCCTGGGGAACACCAGCCGGCTGGGACGGGCCACACCTGTGCCCTTCGATGACCCCCCCCACCCCGGGAAAGGGGGAGCCCCAAGGGGGACGAGCCCGGCGAGGCTGCACGCACCGCCTCAAGGGCTGCAGGGAAGGCCGTGTCCCCCGACAAGGCCTGAGGAGGACCCCAGTCACACCGTCCGTCCCCAGGACCCCATCGGTGGGCATGTGGCTGGCAGGAGCCACAGGAGGGGCGCGACCCAAGGAGAGCGTGGCCCTGGCACGGTCTCGGGAAGGCCCACGGCCGCGCGTCCACCTGGGGCCGTCCCTGCAGAGTGACCGCGAATACCACCCGCTTGGGCCCGGGCCCAGGTTCCAGGCCACTCCTCCGGCCTTCAGCAGCCACTGCCCCTCGCCCTCCGGCAGGGGACACATGTGACGCTGGAGCTGCTGCCCGCCTACGGGGCCACGACCTCAGAAGGCTCTCGAATGGGTCTCAGGAGCATCTACACCCGCCTCCCAGTCCAGAACCTGCTCCTCTGCAACGCTGCCGGTGATGCACCTGCTCATGGCGTGGCCCGTGACTCAGATCTGCGGAGTGGCCGCGGCCGGCCCGCCCAGGGGTGTCTGGAGCCTGCCCGTCCGGGGTCAGCCCCTTGCACACAACCCTTACCTGGAGAAACTGCGCTTGTTTTAATCTTCCTGTTTTACAGATCAGGAAACTGAGGCTTCAGATGGCGACTCGACCCCAGACAGACTCAGGGGCTCCGTCGGGTCGGCGCCTGGAGCGTCCGCACGTCCCGGCCGGGGACCCTCGGCAGCTAGGATGCCCGGGCTGCTGGGTGTCGGCTCCGTCTGCACACACACGTCTCCTGGTACGATACAGGTCTCAGGGGTGACAGGTCTGCCCGCGTGCATCACGCCCCCCTGGAGCTGGGACGCCAGGCCCCAGGACACCGCCCGGGCGGCACGGGGCCCGGGGCACTCGGCCAGGATCGGGACTTCGGCACCAACACGGGGCCGGCCAGCCCCTGAAACACGCGCGGGGCCAGCGGATCCCACAAAGGCAGGAGGTTTGGGGAGGGCGTCCCGCGGGGCGGCAGCGAGGGCCCCACCGCCCTGGGCACAGCCATGTGTGTTGGGAGGCACCTGCCTGCCCGCCTGGGAAGCAGGGCCACCCCACGCCGGGGGTCCAGGAAGCTGGGGGCCTGGGCTCCTCCCCGGCAGCTCCATCTGCAGAAAGAGCCCCCTACCCCCGCCCCCGGGAGAGGGGCCTTTGGGGGCTGTGGCTTCTCTAAACGACAGAGGCCGGGGCCAGGCAGGGAGGAGCCGTCGGGTCCTCTTGGAAGTAGGTGCCAGGCACGGTAGGACCTTTGGCAGGCACAGTGGGCTCCCCCCACCCCGCCCAGGGCACACTGGGCCTCGCAGGAGCCTCTGCACCAACGCCAGGTGTGTGTCCCCTCCTGACGCACCGTCCCCATGTGCACGACACACCACAGGCGGCCCAGACCCCCGAGGAGAGGCCCGGCCCCTTCGAAGGCCCAGCCGTGCCCACGCCGGCCCCGAGGTGCCCGCAGAGAACGGCAGGCGCCCGGGCTCCCGGCTCTGCGCCCCTGCCCGCGGCCGCCCGGCGCGGCCACACCCCTGCAGCTGCCCTGAGGCTCGGGAGCGAGTCGTCGTCCCGGCTCCCCTCTCCACGTGGGACCCGCGCTGAGACACGTCCCCCTGAAGACCGACCCGTGAGACGTGGTAACTCGTGTGCGTCACTACTGGGTGCAGAGGCCGCAGAGATGGGGCCTCGCCCGAGCGGCAGGGAAGCTTCTGGAGCATCTACTGTCCCCGCGAATGTCGCTGGTCTTAGTAAGAGACGACCCTACCCCACTAATGTCTCCTGTCAGGGTCAAGGGTCGCCTCGGGTCCTGGGTTCCCACACGCCCAGCCCCCGGCCCCCGCACCAGCTCGTCCGAGCCCCAGGTCACTCCTGCCCCAGCCTGTCATCCCTTCCTGCCGGGCTCCCCAGGAGACAGGGACCCCACTAACGACGTGGGCACGCCTCCCTTGCTCACACCACACACACCCCTGCTCACACCACATGGCCCCTCTGGTCACACCACACCCCTCCTCTGCTCACACTATGCCTCCCCTCTGTTCACCCTGCACCTCCCCTCTGCTCACCCCACACCCCGCCTGCTCACCCCACACCCCTCCTCTGCTCACCCCACACCCCTCCTCTGCTCACCCCACACCCCGCCTGCTCACACCACACCCCTCCTCTGCTCACCCCACACCCTGCCTGCTCACACCACACCCCGCCTGCTCACACCACACCCCTCCTCTGCTCACACCACACCCCTCCTCTGCTCACACCACACCCCACCTGCTCACACCATGCTCAGGGACCTCACCCACCCCCTCGATGGCCTCCCCTCACGCACACACATCAGCCACGCACTGGCCTCAAAGGCTCCGTGAGGCCCTCTCCCGAGCCTGCACGTGTCACTCTCTCTGCCCCCCACCCTCGGCCCCAGGGCTCCCCTCCCTCCTTGCTGCCTTTGGATTGGGGCCGTCAGAGAGCCGTCTCCTCCGACCTGATGTAAAGCGCTGACACTTTCCTTCTGGTTCCTCCCCCAGGGCTGTCCCCAGGGTGCAATGTGTGCGCACGCGGGGGCTCAGTGCACAGACCACACGCAGAGCCTGGCTGGGAAGCCTGCGGGTTGGTGCCGGGAGCCAGGGGTCACCGTTTAGAGCCGTGTGGCGGGTGAAAGCTTGCTAAGGGAGCGGACTCATTCCCTGCAGCAAGTGTAACAGCCAGCCACAGGCCTGGCCTCCTCACGCGGCTGACATTTGCTCTCTGCGCTCCGGGGACCCGCAGGCCCACGTGCCCGGCTCACGGCTGCACGGCCCGGTCTCCGCCGTCTGCACGCGGCCATGCCCTCTGCGTGGCCCACCTCCCTCTGCTCCTTTCACGAGGACACTGAGTGTGCGCAGGGCTCGTCCTGAAAAGCGGACCTCCTCTTCCTCATGTGTAGCTTCACCACATCTGCAAACACCCCTTTTTCTTATGAAGCAACATTTACAGGTCTCAGGCTTGGGTCTCGTAACTTTGGGGGCCGCTCCTCAGGCTGCTGGAGGGAGAAAACCCAACCCGGACCATATAGGAGCCTGAGAGCCCTCATCGGCCGCAGGGGCCAAAACGTCCGATCGGGGAGTAGGTCCTGGGGCTCCAGGACAGTGGCCCCTCGGCCCAGCCTCGGGGTCTGGTCTGCAGATTGCCCCTGTCTCAGGACGGGCGACGTCTGGCAAAACGGAGGCCCTCCCTGACTTAGGAGATCGGGTCAGGAAGCAGGCGCAGGAATGCTGGCTCTGCTGTGGGGCGCCCTCATCCCAACCCCCGAACCCCCCCGACGATGCCGGCCGAGGGAAGCCAGCCAGTGCAGCAGACGGGTGACACCTGAGGAGGCCACAAATCCTGGAAGGGAGCGGCCTCTGCTGTCTGCCCCCCACCTCCCCATCAAGGGGAGCCACAGTGAGGGCCCTGCCAGGCACAGCGAGGGGAGCCCAGAGACAGGGCACACCAGGGCACACCAAGTGCAGACAGGGCACACCAAGCAGTGTGCCTCTGGGTCTGCTGGCCACAGACCCCAGGGAAAGGGGGGGCAGGAGCCTTCGGTGACCAGGGCCGTGAATGTCTGGGTCCCCAGAATGGAGGGGGTCACCATCCAAGACTAGATCTCAGCACACATGCCCTGTCCTTCCAAGCCTGGGTGTCCATGGGTGACAGTGAGGGGCTGGAGGTGGTACATGCTGAGGCCGGGGAATCTGGGCATCAGGAGGTGAGGTTCAGGCTAGGGTCAGGGTGCCTGGGCATCAGGAGGTGAGGTGTAGCCTGAGGTCAGTGGGTCTGGGCATCAGGAAGTGAGGTGCAGGCTGAGGTCGGGGTGTCTGGGCATCAGGAGGTGAGGTTCAGGCTGGGGTTGGGGTGTCTGGGCATCAGGAGGTGAGGTACAGCCTGGGGTAGGTGAGGCGAGGACCACAGTCACCTGCTGGAGGGCCTGGAGCCCTCGGTGGGGGGTGTAGTGTTAAGAGGGGAGCGCTGTTTTGGGGAGCCCCCCGTTGCCCTCCTAGCCCTGGAGGCAGGTCAGCTGCGGGGACAGAGGACAGGCCAGAATGTCGGCCCAGGACCCCGGGCACCGAGCAGTGGGGAGCCAGCCTCCCTCTGGGAGCCCTCACCTCCGGCTCTGCCCACCTTCCTCCGGGGACTTGACATTGTGGTGCTCAGCGCATGCGAGGCGCAAAAACAGCAGAAAGATCCTGAAGGGTTTTGGAGGGATCATCCCCCGGGCCCCCCCCCCCCGGGGCAGCAGCACCCAGCACAGTGGCCACACCTGCGTGCACAGGCGGCCACAAATGCCACCTGCTGGTCCCCCCACCGGCTCCGTGGGGACCACGCACAAGCCGGGCCAGCGGCAGGTGCACAGGGTGGGGTCCCGGGGACGCTCAGGCTCCTGCCAGCCAGCGAGGGGATGGCGTTACCAGAACAACTGTGCCCCCATTCTAGGTGCACCTGCTGTGTCCTGGTCGCCGCGCTCTCATCACTCCCCAAGGGGCAGGGCAGGTGGTTTACGTAAGGTCGGGGCCGAGCGGAATTGCTGCATACAGTGAAGGACGTGGGGCCGGCCATGGGGCCAGCCGTGGGGCCAGCCGGAGCCTTTGAGAGCAAGAAGACAACATGGGGACCCCTAGGGACAGCATGATGGGGGGGGCGTGGGGAGAAAAGAGCCAAGGCCATGGCACCCACAGCACAGACCGTCTCCCCTGGCGCCCTGCACGCTCCTGCACACCTGCTCCACCTCCGGGCAGGAGAAACGAGGGAGAGGAGCCGCAGGGAGGCGGGTGAGGGAGGCGGGCACGTCGTAGCAGGACCGCACTCCCCCAGCGGGCAGCCCCGTGTGCTGACGCGGCTCGGGGGCCTTGAGGTGGCCCCTGGGGATGGATCTCTGCTGCCCGAGAGCCGGGCTGCCCGCCGGCCACGCGACGAGCACTCAGGGTCCCCCGCCGGCCTTCGGGCTCCCCCCAGGTGTGGCCCTCTGTCGCCCGAGGGTCCCCAGAGCACCTGTGCTGGAGTCCAGCTGCCAGAGGCACCCCGGGCCGGGCTCGCAGGGGCCACCATCGCCACTCCAGGGTCTGAGTGGCCCAGACGCCTATTTCTCAGAGCTCTGGGGGCCCCTCGGAGACTTTCCCTTGTCCTCATGCCATGGGGATGCGGGGATGCAGGGACGCAGGGACGCGGGGACGCGGGGACGAGAGGCTGCTCAGCTCCACCCAGAACCTCCTGCAGAGGGGTCTTCCAAAGCTGGTAGGTTCTAGAAGGGGAGGGAGGGCTTCCTCTCAGCTACGCCCAGCTCAGCCCAGCAGCCGAGGGGCGCGGCCCCTTCCCACTGCCTGGCACGGTGCAGGTTCCAGCACGAGGCTTTGCACAAATATCTGGGATCATTTTCGGGGTGGGGGACACACGAACCCCATTTGCAAGCAGGCCCCCGAGGGCGCCGCCTGAGGAGGGGGCTCCAGATGGGCTCCAGCAGGCTCCCGGCCCTGGGCGCCGCCTCCCGGGATGCTCCTGCCCCGTGTGACCGGCGGGTCGGCGCCCGGGGCGAGCAGTCCCCCACAGTTGTCGGCCGCCCACAGCCCTTTGCTGCCTCTGAGCCCCCGGCAGCCCCGTCCCCCGCAGGGCCGCTCTGTCCCGGGTCCGGCAAAGCATAGGGATTCCCCGCAGGCGGTGGTGGCTCACCTGCAGGGCCCCGAGGATGCTCCCCGGTTCTCAGGGGCGCCCCAGACCCTCCCGCGCTCCACAGCCCCGCTCCAGGGGTGCACTGCCCGCTCCCGCGCAGGGCCCAGGCCTCCGGGGACACGCCCTGTCCTCTCTGACCCAGCCCGTGGCCAGGCCCTGCTTCCCGGGCGAGGTGGCCCAGGGTCAGAGGTCCTTCTGGGTGGGGGCTCTCCCTGCCCGGCATCTGGGAGGCTGCTATGGGACCCCCAGGCTGTTTCCCGCCCTGTGGCTTAGGTAGATATGTGACCCGAGACAGGTCACGCGCTCTCCTGGGCCTCAGTTTCCCCATCTGGGAACAGCTGCTGCAGCTGTTGTAATGGCACTTGATGAGTTAGGGGAGGCCTGGGACAGCGCTCCTGGCCTGTGGGGCTGGTCCTCCTGGGGGCGTGGCCGCACCCGACCCTCCCCCACCCAGCACAGGTCCCCTGCTCTCGGTCTCCGCTGCACGGAGGTGACGCTCCCCTGCACCTCGTCAGCTTTGCACACGAAGTAGCTCGGCCAGGCTCCTGTCCTGCTCCCGTCCACACCTGTGCCCGGCCTCATGTCCCTGCACGTCCAGCCCGTCACCTAAGGGTTGTTCTGAGGTCCGGCTGCAAGCAGCAGCAGCGTCTATGCAGGGCCAGCTCCCCTCCGTCCCTCCCCCCAGATGCCGCCCCCCTCACCCACGCCCACCCTGCCCGGCACAGCCCCTCGAGCTGGGCTCACAGGCTAGTGCATCTGCCCCTCCCCATGTCTGCAGGGACGTGTCTCCACCGTTTTGGGTGGTCAGAGTCCCGCAGCAGGTGACAGGCGGTCTGTCCTAGACTCTGTGTGGAATGAGTGAGTGAATGAATGAAGAGGGAAAATTTCCTCCTCCAGGAAGGCTGATAGGATGGTCTTCTGAGCCCCCTAAAATCTCAGGAAAGGGACAGGTGGCTTAGGGGGTGACAGGCCAAGCTGATGCTGCGGGTCCCTGGGCAGCCTCTCCCCGCCACCTGCCCGGGGTGGATAGAGACCCGCCCTGTCAGGCGGCCGTGCTCATTGTAATCACCTCCTGGGCACGGGGTTCCCACTCCGAGATCCTGATGCGCCGGGGCCTGGTGCAGCCTGGGGAATGGGGGCTGGGGAGCTTTCTGGACGGTGCCAGGAAGCAGCCGAGGTTGAGAGCCACAGCCGAGGTGAGCCCCCAAGGGCCCAGGGTCCCCGGGGCGGAGGCAGCCATCCCCGCGTCTTTCCTGAGGGCCCCCCCTCCCCACGTCGCTGTCTCCCTGCCGAGAAGCCCTCCATCCTCGCCCCCACAGCAAGGACGCGGGGACCTGAGGCCGGGGAGGGCAGAGGTGGGGGGAGGCCTGGGCCAGGGGGTGCGCAGGCGGCTGGCGGGAGGGAAGGGGCGGAGGCTGGCGGTCTTGGGCCTGTGGTCCTCCCCCCGGGGCAGCCCCAGTCTCCCCATCACTTCTTGGGGTGAGTCTGAGCCCCCGGAGCTTGGCTCGCAGCCACGTCCACAACACCGGGAATCGGGCCTCTAATTAGCGGCTCTCATTCATCAGGGCTCCAACTGGGCGGAACTGGAGACGGGGCCCACTGGGAGAGGCGCGCTGGCTGCAGCGACCCGGGCGGCACCAGGCCGGGTGTGGACGCCGCCCGGGCCTCGGTCCCAAGAGACGGGAGACCCAGGCACTGACCTCCGGGGAGACCCGGGAGGCAGCGCCGTGAGGCCGGCAGGCCCGGAACACGATCAACGATCACGCTCGCCTCGTTGCCCAAAACCCCCCAGCAGCGTCCCGTGGCGAGCGAAGGAAGCCCGTGCTCGCGGAGCGCCCCACCCGCCCTCCGTGACCCACCTCCTCCTCGCGGCTGCCCAGCCCGCCCGCTCCCCCGCGAGGACACGCATGAACACGCTTGGCCCTAGTGCAGGACACCAGGGGATGTGGACGCCCAGCTGCGTCCCTGGGGTCTGACGTGGGCCGGGCCCCGAGAGCTCCCAGAGACCCTCCCCACTGCTCCTCACACGCGAGTGCCCATGCACGCACGCGCACGCGCTGGCGCACGCCGTCGCACATCTGCACACATGCACACGCACATTTGCCGGATGTGCACACATATGCACGTTTGCACATACACACCTTTGCCTATGTACCGGGTGCACACACGCGTGCACACACATGCCCGCGCTGTGCTTGCTCACTCTGCCTCCACTCCTGAGCTCTGTCCCTGCGTCCTCCCGGGGCCTCCTGCCCCCCTCCCCAGGCCTCTCCCGCCCCCGAGGGCAGGGCCTCGCAGCCCAGCAACTTCCAGGGACCAGATCCTGCCCTTGCTCTTAGCATTTAAAACTCTTTTATCTCCCTGAAGCCAGGCCCGTGTTTGACTAGTCCCTCCCCCTTCTGAGCATCCAGCACAATCTCCCCCAAAACACACAGGAATGAATATGGATTTAAAAGGTCACTGTTTGTACATGACCGAAATTCAAGGGTTTACACGTGGGTCTGCGTTATCCCAGGCTCTGATTCTCTGGCATCCCGGGAAGGGAAACACTCCCGCGGTCACCCCGGCTCATTTGAAGTCTGGGTGCGTCCGGGGGGCGGGGGGTGATGTTCCGGGAACTGAATTATCATTTTGCCAGTTTCTGCTTATAAACCATCTCCCCGTGGCGCACTGATGGTTCCAGAGTGGCGGGGCTGACACCCGCCGACAGAGCGTCTCTCCGGGTTCGGGCCCGTGTCCCGCGCCTCCCTGCTCCCGGACGTCCAGCGGTGCAGAGAACGGGGTTCGCCCAACCCCAGAAGCTGACGCTGCTCCAGACTGATCTGGGACTCGAGATTAATTCGTGCTCACATGATGTGTCTCTTTCTCCTGCAAGTAGAGGGCAGCCTCAAATACAGGTTGATGGAAACGTCTCGTTATTTCCGGATAACAGGAGCTTCCGATGGATCTCGGGGTGATGTGTGCGTACCCCGCAGCAGAGGCCAGGTCTGCACGTGATACAATGAAAGCCAAGCGGCCCACGGCTCCTTGCGGGATTAGGGGAGGAAGCACGCGGCACCAGGGGCTCGAGCGGGGGCTCAGCAGAGTCCCGGCTCCACCATTTCCTTTGTTGGAGGAACAGGACAAACTACATCTCTTTGAATCTCACTTTCTCTATCTATGAAATGGGTGTGAGGCGTCCAGTCCTCTCCTTCCGTGGACCTGCTGCCGGCACCTCGGGCACACGGGTGAGGCCGTGCAGCAGGAAGGAGGGGAGCGGCCGACAGGCCCCAGGGCAGGGGCAGGTCCCCGGGTCGCGGGCCCATCTCTCCCCCTCCTGGCCCGGGGACCCTGCCGGGGGTGGCAGCGGATGGAGGCGGGCGCCCCGGCAGCGCGGAGGGGGGAGTAGGAACAAAGCCGCCCGCTGGGGAGCCCGCCTGTGGCCCGAGGCCCCCGCCCCCCTCAGGGCCAGCGGGGAGCTGTCTCCTCTCCCTCCTCTCTCCTCCCTTGTCCTCCGACGTCTCAATAACAAGAGCCCAAGGAGACGTCTCCACCCGAGAGGGCTGCTCTGTTTTCCCCAAAGCCCCTACAGGCCTCAGCTGGATTCAAGCACCCAAAGCCGAAGTGGCATCTAGGCCTCTTAGGCCGCGGGGTGCCTGTGCACCCCCCCGGGCTCGGTGGGGACCCTGCACGACTCGGCTCGCTGCCCCGGCCCGGCCACGCGCCCTCCGGGCCTCCCCGCCGCTCCTCAAACCGCGGGGGTCGGACTTTCCGCTGCAGGCTCCGGGCCGCGGCTCCTGGAGGACGCGTCCGCCTCCTGTCCCCACAGCCCCGGCGGGCGGCAGCACTTGCCAGGTGCTCCAGAGGGAGGTTACCGTGAAGCATTTCGTCCGTGTTCTGCTCGACACCCCAACGGTCCTCACCGTCCTGCCCAGGAACCTGGGATCAGAGGAGAGAAGGCACTGGCCCCGCGACACTCCACCAGGACGGGACCCTGGGAGCCCCAGGATGGACCTCGGGAGCCCAGGATGGACCACGGGAGCCCCAGGATGGACCACGGGAGCCCCAGGATGGACCATGGGGGCCCCAGGATGAACCACAGGTGCCCTAGGATAGACCACGGGAGCCCCAGAATGGACCACGGGAGCCCCAGGATGGACCACAGACGCCCACAGAACCTCACACCCGCAGGAGCCCTGCAGCACCTGGCGCTCACCGACCCCAGAAGCTTTACAGCCCAGGCTCGAGGCATCATGCTCCATCAGGCACTACGGCCTCCCAGGTCCTGCCCGTCAGCTGTCACCTCCCAGAGCCGCCCCGAGGCCAATGCAGTGTCTTGGAGGGGCAGACACGGGCGGGTGTGGGTACTGAGGAGGGGACAGGAGGACCAAACCCCTAACAGCCTGTGGACGACAGGGGTTTGGGATTTGGAGTCAGATGCACGAAACCTAGGATGGAATTTACTGCAGGCCACAGGGGCGACCTGCCTGCGTGGAGAGGCCGCAAGGCCCCTGGTGACCAGCAGGCTTCCTGGGGCTCCCTGCAGGGGGAATGCGGGGAGGGTGCAGCAGGGAACAAAGTCCTCTCTCCTGGGGGTGTTTCCAAGTGCCAGCAGCACCTTCAACTGTGGCCCTGGGGCTCCCGCTGTCGGACCCGCACCCCTCCCACCCCGAGTCTTCACATCCCCCTCCCCGGCCCGGCCCTCCCCTTCCCTGCACCTCCCTCCCCGGCCCGGCCCCCTTGAGACGGCCACGCAGGCCTCGTAGGTCTGAAAACAGTGAGAGCCCCATGAGGGCGTCAGGACAAAATAATAAATGATGGAACAGGCACCTGCCCTCCCTCCTCACCTGTGAGACAAGGCCGGGCATTGTGCTTCAGATCACAGGTTTTTGCCAAATCCTCTTGTTTCCTTCGAGATTGTTGTTTTCCTATTTTACAGAAGCTTTTTATTCTTCTTAAGATAGGCCTGCGTGGTATCAAAGTAAACTCTGGCCCACGGATGCCCAGGAGACGCGAGTGTTGCTTTATTTTACAGCAGTTTTTTTCTGAGAAGGTCCACGGAAGCACCTGTGCTCTGGAGACGTGCAGAAGGGCTGTGCTGGGCGCAGCTTTCGTTCCGGGAAACGTCGCAGGAGGAAAGGCATGGGAGAGACGGGGAGCGGCAGGCCCTGGGAGCCGGGGTGTGCGCTCAGAGGGTAGGTGTGCGGGCCCTCTGGGGCGAGCGTGTAAACGGGAGGTGGTTCATGTGGACCAGTGGCGCCCGGGGCACTGCCGAGTTTGCATGGGCGCCGCCTGGCTGGAGGCTCACAGAGGAGGCAACCTGACCCGGACCAACATCAGAATCTGCCTGGGGACCCCCAGGGGCCCGGGGTTCAATCCCACGGGGCACAAGCCTCCCCGCCTCCCTCTTCAGTGGCCCCCGCGGGAGCAGCGTGGGGCCGCGGGCACCTGGGGGGCGGTGCTCTGCACACAGCAAGTGCCCTTCACCATCATGGGAATCTTGGCCGCTGCGTAGCTCAGAAATTCTGCTGAGAAGCAAAGCCACGCTTTCCAAATTCATTCACTCACTCATTCGTGGACTCACACACCTTGTCACCCAACATTTAACGAGTGTCACGGGGTCCTTTGACGGTGACGGGTGACGTGCAGGTGCGTGGCTGTTTGGTGACGGAGGAGGAGACAGCAGGGTAAAGAGCGTGGGCGTGGGGCCGAGCGGACCTGCCGTTGGGTCTGGCCTCTGTCGCTGGGGCCTGCACCCACTCAGCGCCACCCACTCCGCGCCTTCCACCTGCCACCTCAATGCCCCCACAGAGCCGTCCCGTGGTTCCAGGAGCTGTTCCTCGCACACCTGCCTCCCCGCTAGCTCGGGAGCTCTCTGGGGTGGGCGCCTGTCTGGCTTACCGCTGGGCCTTCCCGGGGGGGTGCTCGGGACCAGGCATAATGCACTGGCAGGATCCGCTACGCAGCGGTCCGTGTGGTCCAAGGCTGCCCTTCGTCCTTACACCATCCTGGGGACAGCGGGAGAGTCAGCTCCAGCAGCGGCGCCTGGGACCTGGGAGCCAGCCCTGGTCCATTAGCAGGATTCTGACCCGCAGCACCCCCGCTCATCCGTCCCTGCCGCAGCTCGCAGGTGGCCGGGCACAGAGCTCCGGGGTGACATCACGCTGCCACAGAGGCCCGCTCACTTCTCTGCCCCACATTCCGCCCACGGTTCCATAATTAATACCCTAACACTGTTCACTCGCTGACACGCAGCGTGCTACAGTCCCAGACGTTGCCACTTACAGCTCAATCTTTGCAGGATTCATTAGGTTTGGTTGTTCATAGAATCTGCTTAATTTCCAACTATGCCCTGTCCTGTTGCAAAAAGAAAAAAAAAATTTATAATCTGTAACAATTACACAGTTCAGTTGTTTAATGGAAAAATGAATTTGTCATAATTCTCTGGCTAAAAACGACTTTACCTGCAGAGGATGCTCCAAAAGTCCCTGCAGCGGCCCTGGCGTGAGTCCCCCTGACAGCAGACACCAACCCCAGTCGCCCTCCTGCACCCAGAGGGTCTGTCCACAAACAGGCTTTCGTGGGATGCTACGTGGACGACCACTTATGATGCCCATTCACTGGCGTCAGGTGAAGAAAGGTTCCCAGCACCAAATATGTTTGGGAGACGACACATTTTTTTTTAAAGCATCTATATTTCATAATACAATCCCGATCCGAGTTTTACACTCAAAGACTCACTATTTGGGACTATGTGAAGAAGAGTATAGGGTGCCGTGTTTCCCAAACCCGTCTGCCTGCAGCAGCCGCTCCCTGCCCCTGGGGTTTGAGACCCGCTGGCAGGACGGTGGTCAGGAGAGCGTCCCCCCCGCCGACCTGGAGCTGTGCACTCACCTCTCCAGCCAGGTCCAGAAGGCAAGGTGGTGCGACATCGCTCCACCCCACAGGTAGCTCTTTGGACAACCAGAAAGCATCTGGTTCATTTGTGGATTCCTTCATCTGACCCCCCAGTGCTTCCGAGCAGCTTCCGAGGGCCCAGATGGTCCTGGGTGGGCGGTGGAGCAGCTGTCCTGAGGAAGAGGTCCGTGTGCAGGTGCCGGGTGCGTGAGGTGCTCCCCGAGGAAATCCGTGTGGGGCAGGAGGGTGAGGCCACGCCTGGGGGCTCTGGGAAGGCCCCTCAGAGGCCGGAGGATGCTCCAGGGAAGGCACATCGAGGCTCCCACGAGGCACAGAGGTGGGCTTCCACGCGGCCACTCCGGGGACGGGAAGCCTGCAGGACACAGGGTAGAAAGGTCAAGAACCTTCAGCTCTGCATCCCAGCAGGCAGCGACAGCAGGCTCCGGTGGCCCCAGGACAGGCGTCAGAAACAGGGCGGCAGCGGGCGATGGCTGTTGAGGCAAAGCACAGGAAGGGGGGCAGGACACCGGAGGGTAAGGGCACACAGGAGCTCCAGGGACAAGGGCATCGTCTCCCCTGGGATGGGCCACAGCGACTCTGAGGACCATTTGGCCCCCCTGCCCCCTGTTCCCCCAGCAGCTCTGCTCCGAGCTCTGCTGGTTTCATTGCGGCGACGCCCTGGGCTCCTGGCCCCTTCGCCCTTCATCCAGAAGCCGCTCTCAGAAGACGCCACCCCCCGGGGCTCCCCACCCTGGCCGCACCCCAGCTCCTCCCCCCCATGCGTCCTAAGTGAGCGTTGGCTCGGACTCGCAGGTGGGAAGGGAACCACCCGTGCCTGGAGGGCTTGCAGGAATGAGGACCAGGACACGCCCTTGCAGAAGGCTCCCGTTAGCCCGTCGGGGCAGCCGTGCCTCACTGATGCACGGGCAGGCCCTGGGGACAGGACGCTGGGCATCGCATGTCAAGTCCTCCCTGTCCGTGTGACCAGGAGCGAGCCATCGCCCGCGTCTGTCCCCTCCTCTACGGGGACGGCATTAAGTGGCTTGACGCAGCCAAATACTTGGAAGACGAGTGGCGCTTGGCAAACGTCGGCACAGTCGCCATCTCCGTCACCCACCAAGGCGGACAGTTCCCAAGTGGCACTGAAGGTCACTACGGGGGACTGCCGCCCGGCTCCTTGGCTCCCATGCTCCGTCCCCCTTCACGAGCCGACGGTCCGCCCACCTGGACGGCTCGTCGCTCCCCGGACAGGCTCTGGGCGTCCTGCATCCCCAGGCTCCGGGCCCCGTGTCTCCCCGCAGCTGCTCGCTGGCCCTCCCACCTCGCAGGGCACGTGTCTACAGGCCGCCGTACCCGTGTGCTGCCCCTGCGCCTCCCGGCCCTTCGGCACAGCGTCCGCCCCGGCAGGGGACGGGGAGGGCAGGGGCCTGACGGGGGACACCTCACACTCGCAGGGAAATGATTGTAGGGAACGAAGTTTTCTGCAATGAGCCTGATGAAGTGCTGACTTATTACCGCGGCATCTAAGGAGCAAACCGCAAAATGCAAACGAGCGCTTTCGTACTGCTCTTTTGCCAAGGGGCCTCCGGCTCCGACATAACGGACTTTCCAAAGCTCCGGAGTCGACACGCTCCGGAGTCGTCGCAACACCAGAGCCAGTAAGTCCGTTTGGGGGCCTCAAAGTCACTTGGAAGCCAAGATGAACTCATTCGATTTTATTAGCATTTCTCAGAAACCTGCGGAATGGCAGCAGACTGCGTGAGGCCAGCAGAGGAGGAGGAGGACAGTCCTCCCGGGTCCACACGGGCGTGCTTGCCCTTGCAGACACCGCCGTCCGCGATTCCGTTCCAGACAGGAGAGAACCACCAAATCCAATTTCTGCCTGGAGAGCTCTTCCCAGAAGCAGCTCTGGGCAAGTTCCCAGCACACAGAACCCCAGGGGGCCCCCGGGGTCCGAGGAGACGCGGGGGTGGGGGTGGGCACTCCAGCTGCCTGAGCAGAGCCCTGCCCTGCCCGCAGCCCCCGGTCCTCCTCCTCACCGGCCCTCGGTGCCCCCGAGCTCTGGGGGAAAACATGAGCAAATGCAGGGGAGATGAAAGCAGGCACGTCCCGTGGGCTCGGCCTGCCCAGACCTGGGGAGGCATGAGGGGGGCTCCCACCGACGCGGCGTTCAAGGACTCACGACGCGGCAAGATCGTACCCCAACCCCGACGTTGACTCGCCACGTGCTGCACCCCGGCCTCCTGGAACCAGCTGTGGGGTCGCAGCTGGAGTGGCAGCTGTGGTGAGGGTCGTGCCCTCACTGCCGGACGCCAGGAATGAGGACAGGGAGAGGACACCAGACCCGACGGGCAGCGCCTGGGTCCCGATCCGGGAGGCCGGTGTGTGCGGAAGGAGCGGCCCCAGGGCCTCCCCACGGTGGGGTGCGCAGCTCCCATGAAAGCAGGACAGCGGCCTGCTGCCTGCCAGGAGCCGGTGCCGGCGGGTGGCCAATGGCGAGGCCACAAGCCCGTGGCCTGACCCAGACCAAGCCCAGCCCCGGCCGGCAGCTCCGTCCTGCTGCTCCCGGGCGACCTGGCCGGGGTGCTCAGCCAGCGGGGGTGACGCGGGCCGTCCTGCTCAATGCGCTCGTCCCCACGTGCGGCTCAGTCCTGCGGGACGGGGACGGAGAGGTGGGGGTGACTCCCCCCACTGTACACACCCCCCAGCCCGCACGACGAGGAGCCACGCCGTGTCGGGAACAGGGGAGGAAGGCCAGAGCCTGTAGGGTCCGACCCGGGTGTGAGAGACAACAGGAGGGACCGTGTGCTTCGCCCAGACACAGAAAACGCCACTTCTCGTTTCCCACAGAAGGTGAAGTCGAAGGATTTTAAAACAAAATAACGCCCTAAGGAACGCAGGCCGTTCCCCCGCGACTCCTAAGCAGCCCGTAAGCGACAGGTGCGGGGGGTAGGGCGGACGGATTTAGGGTGGGTTCCAGAGGCGCGCTGCCTAACGTGCCTGCACTTCGGTGTCCTCACATATGAAAGGATGAGAAACAGTATCGAGGAGCCTAAATAAAATACCGCATCTAAAGCGCTTAGCACGTAGCATGTGGCTGACATACGACAGGCCCCCACTTCGTGCTCGCTATTTTTATTACTGTAATTGTGTGTGTTCTATCGAGGTTTTCAACAATAGTGAGGAAATGCTCCTTTCTCCCCCGGCAGCGCTCGGACCTTCCAAACATTCCATTTCTCAGACGCCCGCTGTGCTGGGGCTCCCACACCCACGCACCCCGATGCCCATCGAGGGGCCCCTGCACCCGAAGGCGGCAGCCTCACGACCCGGGAGGCATGAGGTGGGGAGAATCCTGGCGGTGGGGGGGGACCCATCGGGTCACGGGCTCTGGGGCGAGCGAGGCCAGGGGTCGTTCTCAGACACGTTTGGTCAGAGGGGGGAGGCGGAGCAGGCGGGGATTAAGGTCCCGTGGTGGGTTCCGCGCTTTGTGATTTACCGACCGAGCGCTGCTGCATCTCCATGACAACCAGCCAGGCAGCATCCTGATCTCGGCTTCACAGAAGGGAAGCCAAGATTAAGCCGGGTCCCCTAAGAAGGGTCAGAGTTTAGCACAAGCCAGAACCAACTCTTGATCCAGAAAGATCCGCCTGGCTCGCCTGCTGAGCTCCTGCTCTGACCCGCTCGACGCTGGTGCGTCCCAGCAGCTGACGCTCGGGCCCAGCCAGAGCCAGGAGCGGCGCGCGGCAGCGACGACCAAAACCCCGGGCCCAGAGGTCAGGAAAGGCTCTGCTTTTTTAAGAAAAAAAAATTTAAAAGAAAAGGCTGAATTTCCCTTAAAAAGAGAAGCACACAGTAGATGCAGCGGGTCCTTGGAAACAAAGGCTGCCCCGTGTCAGACGGCAGCGTTCGCCCGGAGGGGCCGCTGGCCGCGGGCGGCGTCCGTGACCGTGAGCGGGGCCCCACAGGCTAGCTGTCCTGCGTGCAGACGGTAGGGGCGGCTCGCCGGGCCGGGCCCGAACCTAAGCCAACCCTGAAAATAAAGCCAGTCGAAAGCGCCCCCCCCAGAGCGAAGGCGACACCCCTGATGTCACGCGGGGCTCCCGGTTCCCCGCTGTCAGGGCTGGACGAGGCCTCCGCGGGAGCTGAACACGCATCTCGGGGGCCCGAGGCGCTACCCTGGCATCTCAAAGACGCAGAGAGATGACCTCGGGAGAGGCCTTGGTGGACCCTGCGTTCCCACCAGCCTCTGAGCCCACGCGCGGGAAGGGCTTGTGGCCGGCGGCCTGGAGCCCCACGTGCACGGGCCGGTGTGCAGGAGCCCCCGCTGCGGCCCCCGCCGGTGCCGGGCCACCAGCCGTCCCCCACATCCCGTTTGCGGGAGCTCCGGGGAGCAATTTTGCTTCCCATTGGGGCGACTTATCGGCCTCCCCAAGCCCGCGATCCCACCTGGGGTGTCGCTCGCCTCGCTCCACTGGCCTGCGCCGCCGGCATCATCTGTCCAGCAGGAATGACCTTATTTAGGTGATAGAATCTTAGAGCTCAAATAACTGCGGGACGGCCTATCTGAACACGACAGATAACGGACTTCCTGTCAACTACACCATGAACCAGCTTGCCAACTCATTTTTTTTTTTCCAGATCAGAAGGAAATGAAAAAGTGGAAGATGGCATAAGATCGTCGGGCAAGCGGTGGCTGCGTGCCGGGGGCGCGCTCGGGCAGGGGGAGGCTGTGGCCCAGCCTGCGGGGAGCCGGGGCCCGCGGAGGGCAGGGGCAGGGGCGTCGGGGCAGCGTGCTGGTGGGGACCCCAGAGACGCACGGAGCCGCACGCCACGCGCATGGGGACAGGCCCACGGTAGCTCCCGGAGGGCGACACTCAGCCAGGGATCCCATAAACCTTATGAATGTTGCTCTATGCTTTCCTCCTAGAAGATGGGACCCACCCCACCCCACGCGTGCAGCTGTGTGACGGAAAACGCGCCAAAGCCTGGATCTGACGGGCGGCTGGTGGGCCGTGTACTGGCGGTTCCCCCGAGAAACAGCGGCTCGGCGCCTGGGCGGCTCCCCAGCTGGGCGCCCGGCTCCCGATCTCAGCTCAGGTCTGGATCTCAGGGTCGTGAGTTCCAGCCCCACGGGGCGTGGAGCCTACTTTTAAAAAAAAGTTAAGAAATACAGGGGGGTCTCTTCAGCTAAGAACCTCTGGTGGCTTCTTGGGGCTCCCCAGGTCATCGTGCACCCGTGACCCCGCAAGACACTCTGCCTCCCCTCACCCTTCAGCCACCTGTGCTGTGCTTGCTTCTGCTCAGAACTCGCTCCTCCCACCCCTGCGCTCTGCACCTGCTCCTCCCTGACCTCTCCACAGAGACCTTCCGGGACCAGCCTGAACATCGGTCGCCTCATGAGAGCAGCTCCCGCCCCTTCCCTGCAGAGAGGTCCCCCTCTGGCCCCAGGGTCCTCTGGGGCGTCTTTGCCCCTGGTCCACGCAGCGTTGCCCTTCGGCACCACGAGGCCACGGAGGTCTCATCCTGCTCTGCTCTGCGTCAGGCCTGGGCCCAACACACAGTAGATGCTCAACAAAAGGGAACAAATCACTGGAGAGGACGAAGCAGTAAGTGACGATCTGCCAACCTCGGGCAGAAGCAGCGTGAGCGCCGGCGGGTGGGGCGAGGGGGCGGCTGGGGGGCACCGTCTTGGCTCCTTCCAGGATTCCGGGGCACAGGCGCCTGTGGGGGGGCGGGGGGCTGCAGGAGGGCGACGGGCTGTCCGCTGAGCCATGGCAGGAGCACGCAGACCGGAGCTGGCTCCGCCGACCAGCACAGCATAGGATTGCCAGGAAAGTGGGAGCCCCGTTCCCAGCCTGGTCGCCATCCCAAAGGCATTAGGCTGGCAGATAGTTTTAGTTGGGCCCGGGCGGGGGGCACGGCATGGGGGGGGGGGGTGAGCTGCTTGATCATCAGCAGACACGGGCTAGGCACTTGCTCCCTGGCTTAATGAAACGGAGCCAAGGAGAAGCTCATCCCCGCAGCCCAAGAGCAGATCGCCTCCGGGATCATTCGGACGGGACCCGGGCCGAGGCTCACGTTCCATGAGAAACGACTGGCAAACGCATGGTGGCGGTGGAGCAGAGTTCGCCCCTTGGCCCCGTGTGCCGGCCGCCGGCCCGCTGTTGCCTTCCACAAGGTTTCCTAATAACGCAGACGTCTACAAACCCGTGGCACGCTCGGTGGAGGTGGCCCGGCCTCCTAGGAGGAGTGGAGGGAAGGCAGGGCCGCCGGCCGCCCAGCGCCCAAGGCCCGAGGTCGGAGCCGCTGCTTCCCGGGCGGCCCTGGGGCTCGGCGGCGTCACGGGCGTCAGCAGCCCCCTCGATCCCTATCCTTCACCCCGCTGGGTCTCCAGTGACGCAGCCAGACGACGGGAGCACATTTTTATCCTTTTTTTGTAGAAAGGCCTGAGCCGGTCACGTGACCTCCTCAGGGTCACACAGCTGGTTCGGAGGCGCAGCTGGACCCCGACTCGTCCCTCGGGGCAGCCTAAGTCCAGCTCCGGAGCCGCTGCCCGGTCAGGAAGGCCCTGCAGCTTCCCTCCAAGGCCGGAGAGCCGGTGCTCCCGGAACAGCTGCACACCAGCTCGCCGACTGGCTGGTTCGGATTAGTGAGAACTACACGGAAGTCAAGTGTAAGGGTTGAGCTGGCACCCGCTGAGTTTACGCGGTGGCCACAGAACCCGCTGCCGAGCGCAGGAGCCGATGCTCTGCCCCCCACCTCGCACTGGGGTCAAGCCGGTCAGCCCAGGCCCGAGGGCCCCGGAGGAGCCACATGCACAGCCTGACGACCCAGCAGCCCCGCATCCCAACAGGAGCCTCCCCAGGACGAGAGGGAAGGAAGGATCTGTAAGGGTCGCTGGCCATGGCGACGGCAGGTGGGCTGAACCTTCCATCTAGATTCCCGCGAAGCCCTGGTGAAAGCTCTTACTGGAAAGGGCAGCGTAATGTCACTTTGGTGGTCGCTGACGTCCACACCTCAGCTTGGTGGCCAGATGGGGCTGGGGTCCCCTCCGCCATCCAGTCACCACCCACAGTTTGCAGGGGACAAAAAGTCAGGCGGGGCCAGCGGGCCCTGGGCACCTTGCCTCCCAGGGCGAGGACGCGGAGCTGCTCTGGAAGGGCGTCCCTGGAGCTTCCCTCTGCCACTGTGCTTCTTATTGGACCAGGAGGGACCCCCCACGGCCCAGCGAGCGCCTGGTGTGCTCATTGCCCAGACATTACTCATTCCTTCCTTCCCCTCCGTATCCATGAAAAACCTGGTGTTCCTTAACCGAAATTAGAACAAATGGTAAACGTGTGGTTGGCTGCAGTCACGGTTACCAGGGAAATGCTCATCTTTCATCTCCGTGAGTATTTCCTCGGCGCTCAGAGACACGTCAAGGCCAGGGTTTCCCCGTGTGGCCGTGGACAGGACTTAACGTCTCTGACATTTCCCACCCAAATTGCAGAATGAAGAGAAGCCGGAATTGCAATTGTGTTGCTGTTTACAGGCACTCAGCGTCCTTCACCCCTCCGGGGGAAGAGGACATCTCCAGCCCCACCGGTTCCGGGCGTGACCGTGGCTTTGCTTCGGCCGGCGGGCCCCGTGCAAGTAGGCAGCATGCCGCGTCCAAGCAGGGGGCCGGACGTGCCTGTGTGGTTCGGCTGGAAGAGCACTGGGGCACCCTGCAGCCTGGAGCACAGATGCCAGGAACCTACCACAAACCTCAAATGACAACTGGCTCCGTGTGGGCGACGGGGAGGGCTGACTGCATCACATGGGCGCACGGGAAGAGGACCAGCAGGTAGAGCGCAGGTGAGGCACCTGTCGGCCGTGCCCAGCCGCGACTCACTGACTCACACACTGGTGCCTTGGCTGCCCTGAAGACCCTCCCGATAGTGCCACCGTCTAAGCAGGGTGCAAGTCCGGTTGCAAATAACCGATTTGGAAGCATCTGGAATAACGGCGAAGATAATCTGTGCATTTTACGAAACTGAGCTGCCTTGAAGGCCTCATCTGCAGTCCAGGAGAGAGAATTGAAACCAGAGGAAGACCCACAGCAGAATTGGCAATTTACAATGGAAGGTGGCGGGACACGCAAAAAAAGTGCACAAACCTCAGAATTTACACTTTGGGGGAGGGGCGCAAAGGAGGGAGTAAGTCATTCAATTCAGAGCGACTTCATTTCCCAAGAGCATCACGGGACGAAATGTGGTAAATCAGCGCAGGCAATGAGACCACAGACATCGCACCGTGGTCCACACCCTAAAGACACACAAATCATAGGATGATGCCAGCTTATGTTTTTCTTAAATGATGCTTAAGACAGTTCGCTTCGGTAAACTCGGAAAATGCATTTGTTCAAAGTACCTTCTTCCTGGCTGATGCTTGGTGAAGGCGGAGACCCGCACAGCGGCGAAGGCTCTTCTCACAGAGTCTTAGATGTGGGCGCCTGCTCCTGGGGACGGTGGCAGGGAGCTCCCAGGGCGACCTTTAAAGGACAAAGAATGGCTTCGAGTTTTCACTGACACGTTTCTCCCTTCTTTCCTTGCTTTGAGGTCACAGTGTTTCATAGACGGGCACCTCGCCGCTCCTCCAGCTCAGGCAACCCAAGGGACCTTTTGTTGTAGAGATTTTATTTATTTATTTATTTATTTGCCTACTTATTTATTTGCTTATTTATTTATTTGAGAGAGAGAGCACAAGCAGGTAGAAGGCAGAAAAAGGGGAAGAAGCAGACTCCCCACTGAGCAGGGAGCCCGACGCGGGGCTCGATCCCAGGACCCTGAGATCAGGACCTGAGCCGAAGGCAGATGCTGCACCGACTGAGCCACCCAGGCGCCCACCACCCAGGTGTCATACCTGGCACTACTGACACGTTGAGGCAGGTGACTCTTTGTGGGAGACTGTCCTGCATATTGTGGGATGTTTAGCCGCATCCCAGGATGCTCCCCACCCAGCGACAGTAGCCTCCCACACACTGGGGCAACCAAACATACCTCTAGACGTTGCCAAATGTCCCTGGAGGGCAAACTCACAACTGGCTGAGAATCAAAATATACTGAACTCTTGAAGCAATTTTATCAAGCTGCCCTGGTATGTGTCCCATATTTTGGCCAATAAAAAACCTATATCAAACCACCTAGGGCAGGTTGCCAACGGTCTTCTAGACTCCGTCTCAGATCTTACTTCACTGACCCCTGGAAGTAAGGGATCACTTTTCCCACTGAGTGGGAAAGCCCCACATTTGGTCAGTTATGCCTGCTGGTCTGGTGACTATGGCACTGGCAGAGATGGCGGGGTCATCTTGGGTCGGGGAGCATCCTCATTCCCCATCGGGGAAACCAAGATGGCACGAATGGGGATGCGTCCCTATCTCCATCTGCTGTGGCCAGGCCAGCGTGCTCCTTATCACTCTAGGCTCGGCTGCGCTTGGGAGGCAACGAGGGGGAACCGAGGTGAGCAGCATTTCTAGGTCATTCTGGAGGGACTTGGGTGTTTTCCTCCATTTATAGGAGTGCTCACCCCAAAGGTGTGGTTTCAAAGATGCTTAGAACATCCAGTATTGGCTGGGAAGGAAATTAAATCGGGATACTCTCTGCTCCAACCAACAGAAGACTTACCAAAGGGGAAAAAAAAAGGCAATGCATAAAATATAAAACTATAAAGCTTACTAATTATTTCATACAACAAAAATGCTGGTCACATTGCAATTCTAGGGTTAAGTGTGCAAGCACCTCAACCACGCTCTGAAGGACAGAGAGTCTTTCTTCCACCTATGATGTGTGGCTTGTCCCCCTAGGACGGCCCTGCTGGAGGTAGCTGGAAGGCAACAGAAGTTCCAGTTACTGTTGTAGACGGTCACACCCCGAAAGCAAAGGGGGGGACACTGAGACCTTGGGACCCTCTTTAATAAAGCCGCACAGAAGGCTGCCCGTGCTCTGCCCCTCTTGGCTAGATTTCCTTACAAACCTAAGTCAGAAGCCTGCTCTGGCAGAGGGAAGGGAACTGGCCCTGGCGGACTTAGACCATGATTCCCCCCTGGGGCTACGGAGGAGGCTTTCCGCCCCAGAGGATGAAGCCAACCCACACTTTCACCAAACTAGGGATCTGTAAGCAGAGGACGAGGCTATTAGCCACGTGGCTGGAATCCGTGGAGTCTGGTGCAGAGACCAGCCTTCTTGCTGAGCCTGGCGTCACACGGTCCCCCACCTCGTCCCCAGCACATTCCCGTTTGCATTCATGGACACTGGCCATGTGGAGGGCAAGTGACCTTCCCAGGGGTTGTGCAGCCAGGACCTAAGCCAGAGCTAAGATGTGAGCTCCGGCCTGACCAGCTGCAAATCCCATACCTTTGGTATCAGCCAGAGTGTGGTCCGGAGTACAGCGGACACACATGCAAACGGGAAGTCACCTCGCAGGGACTATGAATTCACTTGAAGATTTATTCAAAAAAAAAAACCTAAATAGCGGGTCAAACTGCCACAGATAGAATTGTTGTAGACTAGGATTCATTTTTTTTTTTAAGATTTTATTTATGTATATCACAGAGAGAAAGAGAGGCAGAGACACAGGCAGGGGGAGAAGCAGGCTCCATGCAGGGAGCCCGACGTGGGACTCAATCCCGGGACTCCAGGATCACGCCCTGGGCCGAAGGCAGGTGCCAAACCGCTGAGCCACCCAAGGATCCCCACTAGGATTCGTTTTTAAAACTTAATTTTCAGAAAAATATTAGTCAAATAGCAGAACTGGTGACATAGGGATGTAAAAAAAATGGGAAGACGGAGCGCAAATAAGTGCCACGGAAGCCCAGCTCTCTGCCTCTGGGACAGGAGCCCTACTGACTCCAGAGCATTGAAAGACGTGACTAAATCCGTCATTTTTCTGAGTTAATTCCGAGTAGGGGAGACAGGACAATGCATCCATCTATGGGTGGGTGGATGGACACACCGACCCGGGTCCCCAGGAGACAGTCTGCCCTCGGGGGATTCACAAGGAAGCTGGACATTGAGGGGACCCAGGGAGGAGGAATCGGAGAGAGGCCAGAGGTGGTCCTTTGAGACACTGAGCTCTCTGGCCTGTCGCTCAAAGGTGACCTTATCGTAGGCTGCTGCTCATGGAGACACAGTCGCAAAGAGAATGACTCCAGTCCCACTCTCCGCGGTGCCTGGAACCGGGTCCCATTTCTGCAGATCCCCCCCCACCCCCAACCTGGGCACGTTTCTCCACCAGCCCACGTGCTCAGTCATCCAGCCTGAGACGTGCTAAACTGGGGCAGGACTCCGTTGGCCCTCCCTGCTCGTTACTCTGATTTGGGATCAGTCGAGCTGAGGGTCATAGTAACCAGGTACACGGTCATCGTCTGAACATTCATGCCGCTCAGACGTCCAACCCCAAACATCCTCTGGTTATGATTCTGAGGTTCCTCTGTTTACGTCACAGGCTTCCAGGCCGAGGGGCGGCTGCAAACGTGTCCCATCTCCCGGGAGCCCCGGGCCTGTGGGTCCTAAGGGACTTTGCCGACTTCCCTTTCCAGGGTGGTGAGCACATCCAGGGGCGGCCTGTGTATGCGTCCAGGTCCACGTTCCAGGGACTGTGTTGAAGGCCGTAGGAGAGGGTCGGTGGGCGTGGGACCCGGGGCGGGTGGCTCCGTGTGGATTGTGCCCCTCTGTAGTTGACCAGCCATATTACATGTCATCGCACATCATGTTCCTCTGTTGTGTTTTGCCGCATAATACGCTGATTGGACTCAAAACAACAGCTGATTTTGGATGAAAACACTCTTGTATTTTCAGATGAAATAATATTAATTTGGACAGTGAGCATCTGATCAGAATTCCTTGTAAATATTTAGATCAAGTGCCTGGGGAAGAAAGAGACCCAGTTAATTGTAATTAATCATGGATAATTCATTACTTACAGTAGACATCTCGGCTGGAGCTCCGCTGGGCTCAGAATCTTAAAGAGGCTGCAGACTCGGAGCTGAACCTGCCTAGAGTAGGTAGCGTCTCGTCGGGTGCTGTCTGACAGTGACGGATAGAAATGCAGGGACAGGCACGCTCCCCTGGCCCTGGCGGAGGGCAAGTGAGAACCAATCACCGTCGTGGGTGGGTTGTAATTCATTTTGAGATGCAGCTCGATGCGCAGAGGTGAACAAAGGACCAGGCTGCAGCCGCCAGAAAGTCTCCCCTCCGCTCTTCCCTTTCTGCTGAGTCTTCAGAAGAGCTGCTTAACCTCGAGGCCCTCTGGCCTCCCTGCCCGCACCAGGAGCTCTGGGCAAGGGGGACTGAGCACCATCATCCTCGGTGCAGGGGCATCTAATTTATTAAAGGCAAGAGTGACAGGTCGGAAAAGCATTGTCCCCAGTGGCCCAAGGAGGCCGGCCTCCGAGTGTGGTCATCACGTCCGTGGGCAGCGGAGGGGAGGCCTGCAGCCTCTCAGGGGGGCGTGGGGGACCGTGGAGGGACGCCGTCGGGGTCGGCAGGAAGGCGAGCGGGAGCCAGGGGGCCTCCCGGAGGACCCTCAGCCTGGCGTTGCTCCGGGTGTGAAGGGGGGGCCCTCGGAGCATGGCTGGGGGGCTGAACCTCTGCGCTCATCCCCACTATTTGGCCCGTTCACGTCACCCTCTGAGAGTCCTGCAGGGTCCCTCCCTCCCGCCCTCTGGTGTCGACCGTCACCCCCTTCGTTCCGCTCCTGCGAGCTCCATATCCTCTTGCAATCCACGTACACGGCCGCCCTGTCCCTGTCATGCAAACCTCGTCGCTGTGCACTCCTTGATCCTCCTCATCAGCTCCGGTCGCCTAGGGTAGGAGGCCAAGTCCCCATTGGGGCTGACAGGGGACGTGTCTGAACCCTGAGGCCCCGACTCCAAACTCCGCTCTTGGCCCCCAGCGCCCTGGGCCGCCCCCCTCCCCGGCCGCACCCGAGTCACTCCCAGGAGCTCGCCGGTGCCCACCGTGTATGGAAGCCCCACTCCTTACTCGGGGCTCCGTGATCACACCCCTGCCCACTCGCCAACTCTGGCAGCAGCCCCGCCGCCAAGATGTACGGTGCAGCCGCGGTCATTCTCGGGGGCGCGGGGGTGCGGGGGTGCCACAAATTTGTGTGCACGTTCCTGGCTGAGACAGCGCAAGACAACGCCCGTCTGCTTGTTCTGGCTCCTGTCCTGGGCGCACGTGTCGTTTTGTGATCTACTTGGTGCCACGCTTGCCCCATTTCCGTGCTTCCTGTTGAGGATGTCACTACCCTAAGCGGCCCCGTGTCGCTGGAGTCCCGCCTGGTGCTCCTGAGCGCCGGAGGCCGCGCGGGTGGGGGGTGGGCTTCCTTCAGACCCGGGGGCCGCTGGCTGCGAGCTCCCGCTTAACCGGCCAACGGTCTGTGTGCAATAAGGCGCCTTTAAACAGACACGCATACGGCAGAGCGACGCATTGTCCGGCCAGTGCGAACGACCCGACGAGTGTGCCCGAATCTGAGGGTGGTGGGTCAGGCCCTGTACGGGGCTCGACGTCACTCTGGAAGAGTCCGGGAGGGTGCTCCTGGGTGCAATCAACATTCAAACGGGTAGACCGAGCAAAGGGGGCTGCCCTCGGCGGCGTGGGTGGGCCCCGTCCGATGGGTGGAGGCCTGCGCGGATCCGAGGCTCACCTTCCCCCTGCACACAGCAGGCTGGACCTGCGCCCCCGGCTTCCCTCGGGCCTCCGCCCCACGCCACACCCTGCAGATTCTGGCCTTGCCCGCCACCGTGACCTTGTGAGCCAGTCGCTTAAAACAAATCTCATTCTACATGTGCGTGGGGTGCGTGTGCGCGTCCCTCTGGTTCTGCTCCTCGGAGCACGCAGACTACTGCACAGACCCCGTGGGGCCCCGCCGAGCAGCGGCCCAGCAGCCCCCATTCAGGGCTCGTCACAACTTCGTGGGCCACCAGGAGCGGGGCAGGGGATGACAGCGCCGGCCTCCCTCGCTGGGCCTGCCCCGGCCTGCGCCCCGACAGCTGTTACTCAGGTCGTAGGACTGGTCCCAGCCCCCCTGCCCACTTCGCACCCTGCGATGCTCCCCCGCACCCTAGGCTGCCCGCCTGCGGCCCCACGGGACCGGAGGCCTCACCACGACTGCACCGCAGCCTGGAAGACTCAGGTGAGTGTTTGCAGAGCTGCCTTTGCCCCCACAGCCCGGGCCGCTCCTGTGGCTGCAGGGCCAGCCAGGCTGCTGGACACGGGGCTGCGGGTGGAGACGCAACCATGGCCAGCCGTGCGATCAAGGCGGCTTTCAGGGGCACTAGCATGAGATACCCGCTCTGTGTACGTGTATGCGTGCTGTGACGGTCACCGTGCACTGTGAAGGTCACCCTGAGCTGTGAAGGTCACCTGTGTTCTGTGAAGGTCACCCTGTGCTGTGAAGGTCGCCCTGTGCTGTGAGGGTCACCCTGTGCTGCAAAGGTCACCCTGCATTGTGTAGGTCACCCCTGTTCTGTGATGGTCACCCTGTGCTATGAAGGTCACCCTGAGCCGTGACAGTCACCCTGCACTGTGACAGTCACCGTGCGCTGTGACGGTCACCCTGTGTCGTGAAGGTCACTCTGCTATGAAGGTCACCGTGTGCTGTGATGGTCACTGTGTGCTGTGAAGGTCACCCTGTGCTTTGAAGGTCACCCTGAGCTGTGATGGTGACCCTGAGCTGTAAAGGTCACCATGTGCTGTGATGGTCGCTATGCACTGTGAAGGTCACCCTATGCTGTGAAGGTCACCTTGTGCTATGACAGTCACCCTGCGCTGCAAAGGTCACCCTGCATTATGTAGGTCACCCCTACACTGTGACGGTCACCCTGCGCTGTGAAGGTCACCCGAAGGCCCTCAGACAAAGACTCCCCACCTCCGATCCCCGTGTTGGAAACACCTGCATTAACTCTATTTTGAGGACTCAATGCTACCGTGAATACAGATGTTTTCTGGGCCGAGAACCCTGCAGAAATCCGGCGTCCCAGTAGCACGCAGCTCCTCAGATCAGGCCCGAGCCGACGAGGCGCAGTGACGCCGCGCTGCGTGGCCTGTGCACCAGGAGACGTCGTCAAAACTTGTCAGCGTTGGGCTAAGCGGCCAGGGACGAGAGCGCCCCAAGGATAACCTGCGCGGGGTCCCTGGGCTGCCCGCTGCACCTCTGCCTCTTGTCTGAGCCGCAGAGCCGGTGACGTGTCAAGGGCACTCGGGAGGGAGCATCCGAGCCAGTGAGGTGTGAGGAGCCAGTGTCAAGGCAACAGGACTTGGTTCACCTGCTCCTTAAAACCACTACACCAGCCGTTCCCGAGATGCGGTATCATCTGGAGCAGGGGAAGGAGTCCTCCCAGGGGCCGGGATGGTGGGGGATCCCCAAGTCCCCAGGGCCCTTCTGACCCTGCGACCAGTCATTTCCCTGCGTGCTAAGGGCAGCGCTTACGCCCCAGCCTCAAAGCGGAGAAGAGAGGCCAGGGTGGGGGCCACCCACCCGGCGGGCTGGTTCCCGGGCCCAGCCAGGCCGCCCGAGCCGACAGCGGGGTGCGGGAGGCGGCCAGGGCCTCGGCGTTCACCCGACCCCCGCTGGGCCCTCAAAGTGCGACCCCGCCCACGTGTCCCGTTCCACCTTCCTGACTCACTTCACCCTCGGGTGCCGAAGCTCATGTTGACATTGAGGACGATTTTACACGGATGGAGACAAGGGTTTAAAAGTTGTAACAAGGGGCCGCGGGGGGGCTCAGGGGTTGAGCGTCTGCCTTTAGCTCAGAGCGTGGCCCCGGGGTCCTGGGATGGAGGGAGCCTGCTTCTCCCTCTGCCTGTGTCTCTGCCTCTCTTTCTGGGTCTCTCAGGAATAAATAAATAAAATCTAAAAAAAAAAAAAAAAAAGATAAAAGCAAATAAATAAAAGTTGTGACAAAGGTAGAAAAGTCAAACACAGGCCTTAATACTGGACCAAACATGTAGTGGGTGTGACCGTACACATCAGTTCATGTGTCTCCCTCAGTCCCCGTCCGTAGACACCGGGGCACGGGGTCCACCGGGGCGCAGACCCTGCCCTGTATGTTGAACCGTCGTGAAGCGCCGTACAGACCTCCGTTCGTTAATGGGAATGTGACCACGTCACCTGCGCAGAGCCATCCTCGGCACCCCTGTCCCACCCGCAGGCTCATGCCGTCCCCGCACCGATCGTCCCCTCCTGCCATGTCCTCCATCCTCCTGGGACGGAAGCCGAGGGTGCAGGGCACCCTGCATTTGCACATGGGGACCAGCATCTGTCGTATTTCTTGGGCTTAATTCACACCTGGTCACATTGCTAATCGCGTCGGGAGTTTCGGCATCTGGATCTTTGACACTTTTAAGAATTTGGATGTCAGGTATTTTTTGCATGTGCCACGTCTTGCTCAGTACATTAGTTCCAAGGGTGGGCTCTGAAAAACAAAATCTCAAGAACACGCCACGCGTTTGTGACTCTTCCTCTGCCCCCCAGTAGGACCCCAAGGGAGCTGATGACTTATCCCCCGAGAGCGGTATGAGTTATGATGCTTCCGACTAGAAAGCACTGGTTTCTGAGTGATATTGGTAAAAAATAAATAAATAAATAAATAAATAAATAAATAAATAAATAAATAAATGATTTTTAGAAATCAGCGTGATAATGATCAAGGTCATTGCTGTGAGAAGTGAATGGCTCTTGGTAAAAGCCACACAGCAGATAATCTTCAATGACATTGCAGTAAAGCTCCGCGATAGCTCTGCGTAATTCTAATCCGCCGCACGCTGCAGAGAGAGCGTCTGCAGAAAGCACGTGTCCTGCAGACACATGCACTTTGGGCTGCATCCACCTGCGCCACTTACTAAAAATACGACCTCGAAAATACTGCTTATCCCCTCGAGGCTGCTTCCTGCCCTGAAAACACTCGGGGTCAGTACCTTCACAGGGAGGCTGGTGAGCTCCAAAGGACGTAACAAAGGTAGAGCTGCCAGCTTCATGACTGGCACCCCCGGCACCCCCGGCACCCCAGAGAGTGTTAATACGCCCTCCTTGGAGCCAGACGTGGAGAAAATTTCATAAAAGCAAAGTCGACATACCTACTGCCGTAAGGCTCCAGAGAAGAGAAACGTCCTAAAGATGTAGATGGTGATGCTGATCCCACAGCGGCCCTGGGTCCACGGCCAGGGAGGACTGAGCTCCTGCGGGATCCCCGGTGTGGGCAGCAGAGCAGCTCCGCGGAGCCGGGCCGTCGCGGGGGGGGGTGCGGATTACCGAATCCCCACGCCTGGGTTTGAGCACTAACACGACCGCTGGCTAGCTGGTAATCCCGGGCAGGTTACCTCGCTGCGTCTACACCCGAACCCTCTCCCAGGACCTTGGAAAGGATCAAATCAGTGCATCCACGGATGGTGCCGAGTGGACGTGCTAGGACCCCGACGCGTGCCCGCGTCAGGAGTGGGGAGACGACAGCCACCTGTCTGCTATCCCAAGCTCCTGCTCGTTTGCTCGCGTGCACGGGGGGCTGGGGGCGGGGGACAGTTCTCACAGCACGACAGAGGAACTGAGTGATGGAGGCGGAGATCGCGGGCCCACACACCCAGAGTATTTAAGGCCTGGCCCTCTGCTGAGGAAGTTGGCTGATCCCTCGAGAGGGCTCATTTGTGTATGCCAGCTGAACTAATAAGAGTGTCCAGGTGCCTGGCCAAACATTATTCTGGATGTTTCTATAAGGGGGTCTTCAGACGAGATCGACGTTTATGTTGTTGCCGTGAGCAAATCGGACTGCTTTCTCCCCACTCGGGGTCAGTACCTTCACGGGGAGGCTGGAGAGCTCCAAAGGCCCACGGGTGGGCCTCGTCTCATCAGTCGAGGAACTGAACAGAAGAGAAAGCTGAACCCCCACCCCACCGAGTGAGTGAGAGGATCTCCAGCAGATGCCTCTAGGCTTCATCTGTGACACGGGCCGGCCCGACCGCGCCGGGACCCCCAGCCTCCACGATTGTGCGAGCCAACTCCGTATCTAGCTCGTTGGTTTTGTTTCTCTGGAGAACCCGGCCTGCCTTCCGTCCCCGTTCACAGGGAGGGCTCAGGCTGCAGGAGCTCAGACCGTCGTGAACGATCTGTCGTCCCTCAGGACCCCCTGGCCTAGGAGATGCGAAGCCACCGTCGCCCCGAAGGACAGCCTCCCACGTGGGCTGGACTCGGATAGAGGAGGGAGGGGCTCCTGGCTGTGCCCCCACGTGACCTGAACCCAAGGACGTGGTGCCCTCCAGGCGCCCGCCCACCCGGCCACCGCTGCTCTCTCTCCCGGTCTTTGGGGCGGAGAATTAAAATTTGAGGCCTCAAACATTCTTAATCAGTTTGTTTAATTATCACATTAACACTTCCCACTTTTCATAAAAAAAAAAAAAATGTTTTCGTTTTTATCATCTTTTGAGCCATTATCCCAATTAATCGTGCTGGAAAACGCTGAGCCTGAGCTTCAAAGACTAAGGTGCTACTTTTTGAAGTGGTGTCGCTTGATCATGGACTCTTCTCAGATTTCGGCATCTGGAAACGGGCTGAAATACGGAATGTCACACACTCACGCGCACCACAGCGCAGAGTGTGCCGTGCACGTGAGTGAACCGATGCGACCCGTGTCACCGTGCTTCTGGCTGATGAATCAAAACACCCACCGGGACTCTCTACCATTTCTCTTTCACAGACATCATGAGCTGGAGGTCCCACTGGGGTGGCCTTCCGAGGGCGCGAGGCGTCGTGCAGCAGCGCTAGGAGCCGCTTCACCATCGAGCGAGCCGCCAGGGGCACCGCGGCTCGACGCAGAGGCTGGAGGGCCGGCAGGCCAGCCGAGCTCGGCCCCGCACCCGAGGTTGCCCGGGCCCCGACTCCACGGCGGCGGGAGGACCGGGGACGTGTGGGGGCCCAGGGAGGCCGCCGCGCTGCGTTCCATGAACTAACACGAAGTCCCGCCGTCTCTGCTCATTGCCAGAGGCTGAGAGACATGGGCCGGCCGCGCCGGGAAGGACACACCATGAGTCCTGGGGGACAGCCCGGAATCTCGGCCGGGGATGCCCAGCCAGACGGGGGAGAGAGGAGTCTCCCTCTAGTCCGTCATCCCCACGGTGCGGACCGGAACCGACCGGACCTTCCCGCAGCCTCCGGGACGCTGGGTCTGCACGAGCCCCTCGCCGCAGGTCACCTGGACAGCGAGGAAGTGAATGCAGGCGTCTACGGCGCTTCGGGGTGTCCCTGCAGAAAATTAGGACACGGGCAGCTGGGGGACCGAGTCCACACAGGCGCCCGCGGGTCCTGAGTGCAACGCGCTCCATGGGGTGGGGACGGGGGACGACCCTGGAGCAGCTCAGCTCCCCGAGGACGGTGGAGAAGCGACCCCAGGCCAACTGCAAGCGTCGGCGCGAGTGCCGGGCACGCCGGGCACCCTCAGGGCAGCTGAGCTTGGGTGGGGGGAGAGTCGGACGCGGTGGCCAGGAGGGGAGATGAGGGGAGGCGCGAGCATCAAGACCCCGGGTTCGAATCCCACTTCTGCTGCCGGGTTCCTTCTATCATTGCTCAGTCCACAAGCATCTGCCGCCGCACGTACCCCACTGCGCTTCCAAAAGTGACGCCAGCACCCCTGTTCTCTCCAGCTTGTGTTGCGGGGGGAAGACGGGCAGGAAGAAGGAAAGCCAACGAGGGCAACGTCGCACCTCTCGGCTCCCGGAGCACAGGCTCGGGCGCTACGGGGAGCCTGGTGGGCGAGCGCACCTGCTCCCTGCCCCCCGCCCCCCGCCGCCCTGCCCCCTCCCCCCCTCCTCCCTCCCTCGGACCCTGGCGCCCATGTGGGGCGCAGCATCCCAGGACCCGCAGGACTCCCAGCCGGGCCTTCCCTAGGGTGCGGGGGAGAAGGGGCCTCTGCACCAGGGGCTCAGCACGGGCGCCGCAAACCTGAAGCTCCGGGCAGCCGCCGGCCCGGGCACGCGGAGGAAACCCCTGGAACAGGAGGCCGGCAGGCCGGCGACGAGGGGACCGGCCAATGAGTCTGTCCGTGTGGCTCTGACCCCTTGGTTGTGGGAGCCGGCGGACAAATTCCCATTTTCCTTTCAGCCACTTGGATTTGTGGTTTTGTGATTTGCCAGCAAGGAGCTGCTCATATTCCCGCGAGGGGAGGAGGTGGGCAGACGGTGGACACAAATGAGCCGCTGTGGTCAGGGATGGCCTCCGGGCACGACAGCCTCGGCGCGGGGGGACACTCGCTCCGGACACACGGATGATAACGACACAGCCGTGGGATGAGCTGGAAGGAGAAGTGCCAGGAAGGAGCCCTGCGGCCAGCCCGGGACTTGGGAGGGAAGCTGGGGGCCCGGGGAGCACAGGGAGCCCCGCCGCCAGCGAGGAGCCAGAGCAACAGGCAGGGCCCCCTCCGTGCCGGGGCGGGGGAGCAGGGTCACCCGTACCTGGAGGCCCACGAGGCGCAAGGACGGCAGCCGAGCGCGGGCAGGTGGAGGCCCAGGGGGTGAGGACCGGGGGGCAGGGGCTCCCCGGGGTCACAGGGCCCAGGCCTCGCCTCCCCCTCATGCAAGACCTGCTTTTCTAGAACTTGCCGCCCCCCGTTTGTGCGGACGGCCTTCAGATGCGTCTCTTCTCCGTGGAGAAGCTCACGTCCAGTTCCGAAAACGAAACAACGAATACGCACCAAGGCTCTGCCGAAGTGGATGGTGAACCGCCTCGGCAAGTGGGCTCCCCTATAGGCTTCCCCAAGCTCCTCTGGGACTGTGCTACAGCTCTTTTGTGATCCAGTAACAATGGGAAAGCTATTTTTACCCAGATGTGAACGCTGGTGGTTTTCCTGGTCGGGAGACAGGGTCTGCAGACCGGAGACCGTGGCTGCCCCAGGGGCCCCTCAGCGGTGCCGAGACAGGTCGGAGCCGGTGCCGATCCACGCTGGCCCCGTAGGGAGGCCCCCACCTGCCCGGCCCACGCAGTCACCGCGCCCCTGAAAGCCCCCCCGGAGGGCCGGCAGCAGGTCTGCACCTCCGAGGACTCCGGGGACCCCCCGGGACCACCCAGGACCGCCTGGGGAACCTAAGCGCCCCGGGAACGCACCACCTTCATAAAAGCCGTATTTGCTCATGTCAGAAAATTCAGGAAATACAGAGAAAAAGCACAAAGAAGAAAACGCAAATTACCCATGCCCCCCACAGCCCCAAATGACAGTAAGCCCCTGAGGGTCCCCACCCCTGACATGTGGGAGCAAAGGTGTCAGAATAATAACGGGCCACCCTGGAAGGCGCAGCCCGCTCTTCCGGGCGGTGGGCCCAGCTCACGGCTGGAGACGTTGTCCCCATCCACGGACCCGAGTCCCAAGGACACTTCTGTGCCAGTGACCCCGACCCTGCCCGGCCGGCTGGACCAGAGCGGAGCCACATCAGAGGCTCTCCCTCCGCAGCTCTTCCTGGGGCCTGGGGTGGTGATAGCTGCACCCGCAGACCATGGGTGAAGGCCGGTCAGGGAGAGGGGACAGGCGGATGGGGAGAGCGACAGGCAGACCGGGAGAGGGACAGATGGATGGGGAGAGGGACAGGCAGATGGAGAGAGAGAGACAGGTGGATGGAGAGAGGAACAGGCGGACGGGGAGAGGGATAGGGAGAGGGACAGGGAGGGGGAGAGGGACAGATGGACGGGGAGAGGGACGGGTGGATGGGGAGAGGGACAGACGGACAGGTGGACAGAGAGGGGGACAGGCAGACGGAGAGGGACAGGGAGAGAGATAAGGAGAGGGACAGGTGGACAGGGAGAGGGATGGGCAGATGGGGAGGGTGACAGGGAGAGGGACAGATGGGCAGGGAGAGGGATGGGCAGACGGGGAAAGGGACAGGGAGAGAGACAGGGAGAGGGACAGGCAGACAGGTGGACGGGGAGAGGGACAGGTGGACAGGGGAGGGACGGGCAGACAGGGAGAGGGACAGGGAGAAAGACAGGGAGAGGGACAGGCAGACAGGTGGACAGGGAGAGGGACAGGTGGACAGGGGAGGGACGGGCAGATGGGGCGAGGCCACAGGGAGGCACGCGTGGCTGGAGGCCGTGTGTCCAGGCCCCTTCCCTCGCCCCGTCTGTCCGCCCGCATCTGTGCCCCGGGCACCCGCAGCCCCAGGGTCCTTTCCGCATCTCCACGGGGGAGCGAGGGGCGCAGGGCCCAGGAGGGGCCGCGTGTGGCAGGGAGGCTGGGCGCTGTCCCCAGGCCATGCGTGTGCGGCCTGCCCTCGGGGCTCCGGGGTCCCCGGGACACAGGGGGCGTCTCCGTCGCCTCCACCTTCCCACCAGGACCTCCACGGTGACCCATCCCGGCCCGTCGTCAGCCCGTCACTCGGCTCTCCACAGCCCCACGCACACGCGGCGGGAGGGGCGGCCTGGCCCCGGCGTCCATCAGCCACACAGTCATGAGCCTTCGGGGACCCCAACCCAGGTCCCCGGCCAGACCCAGAAACTGGGAGAGAAAAAGCCACCTCATCCCCCGAGGAGCAGGGCCCAGGGTGCGGCGAGCCGGGCCAGGGCAGCAGGGCCGGGGAGGGGGCCCCACATACCTGCCGAACCCCGCGGCCCGGACGACGGCCCGGATGTGTGCATGGCCCCTTCCCTGGTGGCCCCGGGTCCCCACACGCTGGGCAAGGAGGGGCCACCGCCCCACACCCGACGGTCCCTGGGTGTGCCTTCCACGTCCCCGGGGAGCCTCAGCACTTGCCTGGGCCCCGGGCCCCCAGCTCCAGGCAGCAGGCCCTCCGCCTCCACCCCCGCCGACCCTCTGCCCCTCCCCCGAACCCCCACCCCTCCACCCTCCGTGACCCTCCTCCCCTCCACCCTCCCCCGACCCTCCACTCCTCAGCCCTGGAAGCCCGAAGGGATGATGCCTCCGACGTGCTCTCACCCTGTGACCGTATATCCTATGAGCAACCCTCTTGCTTGAGTCACTAAGAAATATGCGCAACATCATTTCATTTTCCCGGAAGTTCACGTTTACGAGGCTGTTTTGGGAAGAGCGTCGCGGGCTGCCCGGGCCGACGCCAGGCCGCTGCTCTCCCGCGCTTGTACCGCCAACACTGCCCCTAGATCAGAGCCCGGCGCCCGGGCGTCCTCACTCGCCACCGTCCTGGGGGCTTTTGATGACAAATGCGGGCCCTCGGGGCTGCCAGCTGAGCGGGGCCGGGACACCCCTGGGTCCTGCTCACCTCTGCCGGCGTGGGGGGGTCGCCCGCCCTCCAGCTGAGGCTCGCCTCTCCCGGGAAGCCTTCCCTGCCTGCTCCCTGCACCCTCCTTCCCTGAGCGCCGTCTCGCCCTTCCCGTTCGTGTATTTCTCTGCTTCCAGCGCCACACGGAACTGAGTGTGTTTCTCTGTCTCCTTCTCCTACTCGAGGCCAAGAACCCAACCTGACTTTCCTGTGCAAACCCTCTGTCGGCTCTTTGGTCGGCACCTGGAGTGGAGGATGCTCACGCCTCCTGGTCAGCAGCCCCCCCCCACCCCCGTGTGGCCTCTTCACCTTTGGACTGGACCCGGTGACCTTTTTCTGGTAAATAGAACAGAGCAAAAAGCGATTGGCTGCCTCTTCCGGGATCAGGGCACCCAAACCACGACTCTGGTCTTTCTTGCCAGCCTCAGAGGCTCCCGGAGCCCCGGCCTCGGGGAGCAGCCTGCGGAGAGGCTCACGCGGCGAAGGACTGAGGACCCGGGCAGCAGCCACGCGAGGGAGCCTGGACAGGCCGTCCCTCAGCCCCGCCCGTGCGGGCGGCAGCCCAGCCGACCCCCTGACTGTGACCCGCAGAGACCCCGGTGCGGGGACCCGCCGAGCCAAGGAGCCGCTAGGTTTGGAACTGGCTCACTACACGGCACCAGTGGCGACGGGGCCCGCCTGTCATCCCACGGCCGACGTGGGGACGCTGGACTCACGCGGCAGACGCAGGGTCCGGGCCAACCTTCGGGTCCCCCAAACCCCCAGACGATCGAGGCGCCGGGACGTGAGACGTCAGCGATAACCCAGGGGAAGTCATTTCAGGACAAACAAAATCAAGCCCTCATCACACACAGCGAGCGCGACACGGAGACAAGGAGCGCAGCGTGGAGTCAAGGGCGTTCAAACCGGAGACCTTCCCCCAGGGGCGTCGTGACGCGGTCTCGGCTCACCTCCAGAGGCTTCCGGAAAACCCAAGCCTCGGCTGGCAGCGGGAGCCGCTCCACTCGGTATTTAAGAGATGTTTGCTCGTGACCAGTCACAGGCCCTGTGTCAGCAGCGGGGACATGGACACAAACAGCCGGCGCCCTCGGGCCTCGAGGGCCGCACACGGACGCGACGGCAGAGGCTCCCGGGGCCCCTGGGCCCATCGGTACACCGGGGCCCGCTGCGTCCCCTCTTCGGCACACGCGCCCATAAGGGGTTACGTGGGACAAAATCTCAGTAGTAAGATGGGCCTCTGTGCGCGGTCAGGCTGGAGGGTGAGAGCCGCGCCGCGTCATCAGGTACCCGACGCTCCAGCAGCCGCGGACGAGGGCCCTGGCGCTGCCACGGGTGACGCACGGACGCTCAGAGGGACCTGTTGTCGCCACTTCCAGGGCAGGAGGGGCACCGGGAACCACCCATGACCCCGGGCCTCAGGCCGCAGCAAGACGACGGAATCAGAAGCTGCCCCCCCCCACCCGTGACCTCTGCGCCCCCAGTGTCCAGGAGCAGCACCTTCCCTCACCTCTCTGACTAATGCAAACACCAGAGGTGGCCGGGGGTGCTCTCGGCTGGTCTGGGGGAGGACGGGCGTCGGCTGGCACGGGGCTGAGTCACCTGCCGGGTCACCCTGTGCTCCTGTCGTGTCCCGTCCAATTGCACATGGACAGCGACACATAGGACTTCTGATGGCCTCGTCTCCAGGAGCAGGACTCACCGTGACCATGAGAAGGGGCCCTTGCAGCCGCGTGAGAGCGGACGCCGGTCTGTGCCCAGATCAAAGCCAGGTGCCCGGGGCCCAGGGGCTTGGCCGACCAAGAGCTTCCCCACGACGGAGGGGTCCCCACACGTGCACAACAGCTGGTCACGGCCGGGGAGGCGGGTGTGCACAGGGTCCGGGGACCTGGAGGGCCACCCTGTGACCTCGGGCAGCAAGTGCTCAGGCCTCCTGTGGTCCCCGAGGGTGTGACCGGAGGCTGTGGGGAAACCAGGCAGCGGGCGGTGGGCTGACTGGGGCCCGGAGCTTCCCTCTGCACTGGCACCAATGCCCCAGCGGGTCCTCCGGCTGTGAGACGTGAGACTCCCCGCCACAGCCCCGTGTCCCCCAACAGACACAGTCCAGGACCGAACGGTGCCGACAGCCCGTCCACATCCTCCAAGCTCTGGGCTCTGAGTGGCAGAGGGCGGGACGGCCGGCACGCGAGGGGTGCCCCATGCCCCCACCTGCCTGATGCAGCGGCCGCGTGTGACCTCTACCCGTGGGAACAACGTCTTGGCTGCACCGAGTGGGTCCCACGTCCCTCACGTCCCCAACTGGAGACTTGTCACCATCACCTAAACCTAAGGGGCGGGGGGTGAGGAGGAGTGGGGGTGCCGGGCCGATGACAGTGACCAGCCAGGACCCCGGGGACCTGAGACCCAGGCCCCCTCTGGCCCGAAACCAGGGCCTTCACTTCCTGCCTTTGAACCTGTCTCTCCTGCTGCGGGAAACGAAGTCGTTAGGATTCCAGGGCGACAAGGAGGGGGCCGCACGCGTTTATCTGTCTCTTTCTGAAAACCCCCCTGACGCCGTCAAGCAACTGCAGTGAGAGGAGGGGACGGAGCACGAGAGAGACACCAGGTGCCCCCACGGGGCTGACAGGGGGGAGCAGGAGCACTAGCTCGGGGAAGGGGCGCCCAGCGAGCACCCACCGGCCCCGGAGCCACAAGGGCCCTGGGCGCAGCAGGGGGAGGCATCGTGGGGCAGGACGGAGCGGGCCGGCTCTCGGGGAGGCGCACCTGCTGTCTGCTGGTACCGCTCTCCCCGGGGGACCCCGTCCCTGAGCACAGGCAGGTCCTGCCACGGTGGAGCTTGTGCCCCACTTGGGGAAACTGGGTGCTAAGCACGCACACAAGTGCTTCTATCACCCAGAGCCAGGACAGCAGAGGAGGTGCTGGTGCTGAGTGGGGCTCGGGGAGCGGATGCGGCGGGGACGGGGTTCCGGGCAGGGGCGTGTGCGCAGGAGCAGCCCCTGCAGGACAGCATCTCAGGGGTTATTTTAGATCTGTGGTCGGGGGAGCCCTGTCCACGAAGGGACGAGGTTGGGGCCAAGGTTGGCGGAAGGAAGCCGCCGGCCGTGTCGAAGTCAGGGAGGACAGTGGTTCTGGAAGCGGGAACGTGCTCCGTGTGCTCCCGGGGCCTGAAATAGGGCCCAGCGTCGGGCCTACGGCTGTTGGACCAAGGGGGAGGCCGGCGGTGTAAACCGGGGGCTGAAGGTCACACCAAAGGGCGAGGAGAGGGAGGACGGCCGCACCACGATCTGGGTTCGGGAGCCAATCTGGGAGGACGGCGGCAGATCTCCCCTTCTGCGCCCAGGGATGTGGGGAGGGAGGCAGGGCGGCACCTCAGAAAACGGCATTTGGGCTTCATTAACTGTATGGACGAGGGCGCCAGGATGCAGGCCTGGCGGGAAATACAAACTCCGTCCTGGTCGCGGGACGTCGGAGCGCCCGTGAGAGCCCCCGCGGACGCCGAGGAGCTGGAGGGAGTCGGGCTGCGAGGATGGACCGGGGGCACCGGACCGGCTGCCAGGGGCTGGGTGTGGGGGACGGGGCTTGGGATCCCGGGGGAGACCGGAAAGGACCTGCCAGTGCCCCGGGAAGGAGACAGCTCAGGGCCACCACGCCCTGAGGACGTGTGCCGGAGGCAGCGAGCCCCCCCCCCCACCCCGGCAGACACACCGTGTCTCTGCAATGCCCCTCGGGCGGAGCTCCAGGCAGCGGGGACGCAGGCTCCCGGTTCCCGCGTGGAGGGACGGGCCCCGCGCACCCCCTGGCCTCTCCGGGACTCACGGTGAGGACATTCGGGAATCAGTAGCCAGGCCCCTGGGCGCAGCCCCAGCCCTGCCTCCTGGGAGCCAGGCGTCCGAGGGCACCTGCCGGGCTGCGGCTCCCGGGCCGTCCCCGGGGTGAGGCTCTCGCCCCCCTCGAGGCGGTGGGCCGGTCGGCCTCACCCCTGGTCTTCCTGGAAGCCCCTTTGGCGAATACACCCAGTGCCAGATCCTGCCGTGCGGCTGCTTCAGAAGCGGCGGTGACGTTCTCGCTGGAATTATTTTCTCACTTGTTCTTTTCAACGTGTTTAGAACCTAAATGGGGAAGAAGGCACCGTTTAGCGGGATCGCCCTCAAAATGCCAACAGAAGTAGGAGCAGGACCGTATGAGGACACACCCGACCCCAGGGTCTATCAAATGGGTCAATAACGTACAAAGCTTCTCCTTAGAGTTGTTCTGACCAAGACCTGGGAGCGCGGTGGGTGCGCGGAAGGTACAGAGCAGCTGGCACAGGCCTAGTACGTGCTCACCACGGACCCCACACGCCCTTTAAAAAATAATCCGCCGTACGAGGTCGTTTGAAGGGATTTCCACGAATTACTTTCTCGACGTGAACACAAGAGCTCAAAACTACGTATTAATGCTGCCTTTGCATAAGTAACTCAGGAACATACGTTGTGTGCATGCGGATATGATACGGGGGGAAAACAAGGAGAGACACACCAGGTCCACAGACCAGGTCCTCTCCTACGGCCAACGGCTCGGGGAGCCCACGGCCACCCCGTCACGCGTCTCGGTTTGTGATGGGTGGAGGGTCAGAGCCGCCGCTCGGAGGGGACAAGTCCCGTAACAGAGACTAAAGAGACTAAAGTGTGTGTAGAGAGACAAAAGCAAACGCCGAGAGACTCGGGCAAATCAAAGCCCGGCAGTGATGATGACAAGGGGAAGGGAGGGAGCAAAACCACGCTTGAGACACGCGGCGGCCGTCGGCCCAGCAGGCCCCCCTGTGTGCCCGGGCCCCACTGAGCCGTCTGGGCAGCAACGGGCGTCTCCGGAGCCGCCCCCGCCCCCGCCCCCGCCCGCCCCGCAGCCCGCAGACACTCCCAGCGCCCGGAACTGCGACCCCGGAGCGATGAGTGTGCAAAGGAGGTGTCCCCACTAGCGGGAAGGCAGGTGGAGTTTTAAGGAAAACCCACCCGGGCTCCGGGCTTCAGATGATTACAAACTCAGGTGCGTTTTTGTGGAACAGCCCGAAACAACCCAGTAGAATGAAGCCCCCTTAGAACTGGGAGGAAGGGAGCGCGTCACACGGGCCCAGCACACAGGGGCCCCGTTGGCTGCGCTGATGGGACCCCAGGCCCCCGGGGGGGCCCTGCTCCCAGGATCCCAGGAGGTCACCCATTCCCCTGGGGGGGGCCTGCTCCCAGGAGGCCGCCCACCAGGGAGGCTCACCCATTCCCCTGGGGGGGGCCTGCTCCCAGGAGGCCGCCCACCACGGAGGCTCACCCAGGCCCCTGGGCGGGGGGGGGGCGGTGGCGAGCGCTGGTTCAGCTGCACGTTACACATGATTTTCTGAAAGTGAAGCCGTCGGCCAGGGAAGGGGCTGCCTCACACCTAAGCCACTACCAGCCTGGAGCAGACGTGGGTGTCCTTTCAGAAACACCGCGGGGGGAGTCCTGGGTTGACAGGGAGGGACGCAGGTGACTGTCCCAACCATGAGCCTCTGTGTCCCCAGGTCCCCGGGTTTCACCTCCTGACATCTCACGTTCTAGGCTTGTCTTTTCCCTCAATAAACTGGTTTTTCATCACCGGAGGCCACATCCTGTGCAGGGGACACACACGCCACCTCCAGTGACAACTTCCTGGGTTACCTCGAGCCCGAGGAGTGAGTGGGACACCCCACAAAGCACCCAGACGCGGGGTCGGCCAGGTCCGAGGGGAGCACTGCACACGGCTGTGCCCTGCGTGTCGCACTCGGGCAAGGGGCTCACGGTGCGGCCCAGACGCGGCCCCCACTGTCCGAGGCGCCATCACTGAAAGGAGGGAAAACCATGTTTCTGTGGACCCCACTGCGTGGAATTAGAAATCTGGGCAGGAGACGCAGGAAAGCTTGTCCGGGCTCAGCGGAGGCAGCTCTGGGGGCGAACACCGCTCCGTCTCGAGCAGCCTCGGGGGAAGGCCGGGCTCCCAGTGCGTCTATCAGCCCAGGGAGGCCAGTGAGGGTCGGCCTGGGGCCTGGGGCCTGGGGCCTGGGGCCTGGGCCAACGTCGCCACTGGGCAACTTCTGTTTGCCACCTGTCCCCTCCCCCAGCCCTGTCCCCGCAGCAGTGACTACCCTGGGAACACTGTCCAAAGCCCTCTGACAAGGTCCTGGCGTGTGTCCGTGGCTCCCGCGAGAGGTGTGCGGGTGGGCCCAGGAGGGGCTCAGGGCTGCGGACGGCCTCCGGGTCTCCAGGTGTGTGCGCGCATCATCCTTCCTCGGCAGCAGACTGGTGCCCGGCTCTGCCCTTGGTTCCACCGAGGTCCCCGGGGAGCCAGCGGGCATGCAAACCAGTGTGCAGGAGGGACACTGTGGGGTCCCCTGAGGCCGGGTGGTCCTCCCAGGAGGCCTCTGCGTCAGTCCAAACCCCTGGCAGCTCGCTGTGCGCCTGCGGGCAAGTCCCTCGGCCTCTCTCTTTGCAGGTCCTCCTCGGCAGGCTGCAGGCCGTGCAGGACCGACCCCAGGGGACAGGTGGGCAGGTGGACAGGAGGACAGGAGGACAGGAAGTAAGGTGGACAGGTGGACAAGCAGACAAGAGCACAGGAGGACAGGAGGATGGGTGGATGGGTGGACAGGAAGGTGGACAGGTGGACAGGGGGACAAGCAGACAAGAGCACAGAACAGGCAGACAGGTGGACAGGTGGACAGGCAGACAGGAGGACGAGTGGACAGGGGGACATGTGGACAGGAAGGAAGGTGGACAGGTGGACAGGTGGACAGGGGACAGGCGGACAAGAGCACAGGAGGACAGGTAGACCAGTGGACAGACAGGCAAAAGGATGAGTGGACACATGGACAAGTGGACAGGTGGACAGGAGGACAGGAGGACGGGGGACAGGAAGATGGGACAGGCAGGCATCAGGACAGGCACTGCATGTGGGAGCTGGACTGGGGCTGCCCCCTGGGGTGGTCCCCCCGCCCCACCCCCCCACCCCGCACACAGCAGCGCCCTCACTCCGCTGCGAGTCTCGGCCTGGCCCGTGTCCCTCGCCGCCAGGCTGGCAGGGGGGCGGCTCTCCCTGCCCAGGAGGCTCCCCGCCCACTCCAGGTGGGGGGTCGCAGCCCCCAGCCCCACCGCCCTCCCCATCGGCGTCTCAGGCCCCTCCTCACCCCACTCACGGCGGCGGAGCCAGGGTCAGCCGGGCCCTCAGACACCGGGCGGGCTCGCCACCAGCACGCGTCCCCTCTCTGGCGGGTCTCTCTCAGGGAGGAGCCCAGCCGGAGTCTCGGGTTGGCCTGGGTCAGGCTGCACAGGTCAGGTGACCTGCAAGGACCCGCGCCAACGGCCTGGGGGCCCCTGAGCCTCCAGTGAGGATGGGAGGGGCCGAGATCTGTCCAGGCGGTCATATCCCTCTGTCACATCCGTCACATGCACGCGCTCATCACACCAAGGGCAGGCCGAGGACAAGGGACTGTGTCATCCCCACTTCATGGAGAGGTAAACTGAGGCTCTGATAAGAAAGAGGCGGGTGGTCAGACAGCTGGAATCCCGGCCCGATGCCAGCGGTCCAGGAACGCGACCCCAAAGCCCCACTCTCCCCCCAAGCTCCAGCTTCGTCTTGAGAGTCCTGCCCGCCAGGTCACCAGGCGTCCGCCCGTGGACGTGCTGGGCTGCACGGGGTTCCCTGGGGGTGACAGGCCTGAGCCCCCGAGACCGTGCACAAGACCTCAGAAGGAGAAAGTGTCTCTGCAGGTGTGACCAGGGACCTTGGTGTGGGGAGGTCGTCTCGGCGCATCAGGGCGGGCTCAGCATCCAGGTTCACGTCCTTCGAAAAGAGAAGCCGAGAGGCTCAGTGTGCAGAGGAGAAGCCACGCGAGGACGAGCCAGAGACGGGGGCGGGGGGACATGGCCACAGCCAAGGACACCTGGAGCCCCCGGGAGCTGGCCGGGCGGGAAGGACCCTCCTCTGGGGCTCACAGAGGGAGCGTGGAGCTGCCGACAGCGGCCTCTTGGACGTCTCGCCTCCAGGTGTGAGCAATGACCTTCGGGCGTTGGTGTGACAGCCACCCCGGGGCCACTCGGCAGGGCCAGAGGTGCAGAGTCCAAGCAGCCCCGAGGAGTCTGTCCAGCCCCCCCTCGTGCCCTCTCGGCCACCGTGTGCCCCGTGGGACCCTGATGCAGGGATTCCGCCCTGCAGTGTAGACCAGTCATCTGGGCCCAGGCACACACGCCCCAACCATGGGGACCCCACCTGTGTGCAGATGTCTCCCCCCACCCCTCCTCAGTGCAGCCGCGTCCTCGCTGAGCACCTCCCGACGCAGCCAGCACCCCCTTGGCTGCCGTGACCCCGCCACCCCCTAAAGCAGAGATCCGGATGTGACACCTCCTGCACCCCAAAGGGCACCCAAAGTCTTCACCGGGGACCCGGAGCATTTCGTGTCCCCGACCGCCCTGTCGCGTTCCCCACCACCCTCGTCCTCTCCTGACGAGCCGACCCAGTCGGAGCCCGAACGCCTTCTCCTCCCTGCTCTGCTCACAACGTGGGGTCAGGCTGTGGTCGGTGACACCAAAGGACAAGCACGGCCGGACTGTGTGTGCCCAGGCCGTGGGCGCCAATTCCCGAGGCCCAGGAGGCCTTGGAGGCTGGTGGGAGCGACAGGGCACCCGCGTCCCGCCGGGTGGGTGCGAGCAGGGTCAGAGGCAGGGCCGGGCGGCCTCCCGCTCCCAGCGCAGAGGGGAGGGACGGTCGCCACCCGGCCGGCCGCGGGGACAGGCGGGGAACACCCAGCCAGAGCCCTGAGAGCCAGCGGCCCTCGCGGCCCCCATGGCCAAGCCCGAGCTGCGCCCAACACTCTCCGGGGCTCCCCGATGGGCACCCGGGCAACTTCCGGCAAACGTTATTTTCTCAGTAAAATCCTCGGGAACCCAGACAGAGGGAGGAGGCCGCGGCAAACACCACGCACGGCGCCGCTTCGACGCGCTTATTTTCTCTCATTCTGGAGGCTGGACGTCCGGACCGAGGTGTCCGCAGGGTGGGTGGCTCCTGAGGCCTCCCTCCGGGTGTAGACGGCCGTCTCCCCGCGCGTCCTCACTGGTCCTCCTGTGACGCGTGTGTCCCGAGCTCCCTCCTTACGGGGACACCGGCACGTGGGACTAGGGCCCATCCTCAAGACCCCTTTTTACCTTTGTCGCCTCTTCCAAGTCCCTACATCCACGGTCTGGGGTACCGGGGTCTAGGGCTTCCTAATACGGGGATGCGGTGGATGCAGCCCCAACGACCCCCGACGTGCGCCTTCCGGACCGACCCGGAGACGAGGGCCGGCTCCTCCAGGCTCCCCTGTCCCCAGGAGGGTGGAAGCTGGTCTCAAGGTCTCTGTCCTCTCTCTAGCCTCTGACCTCTGGGGCGGGGACAGTGCCTGGAAGACGCAGGAACAGGCGAGGAGTCGGAGCCTCCGCCCAGCTCTGCGCGCGCCATCAAAGCAAACCGTGCCCTCCCCCCAAATCCAAGCTAAGCACCAGTGGGGCCGGCAGGCCCTCCCCGCAGTGCCCCTGTGGGACCAGACACCCCCCTGCTTTCCCGGGCCCCCGCGGAAGGGCAGCTTCGGGCGGGCCTGGGTCCCTTAGCTCTCCCCCCACGGCCCCCCGACGCAGTGCAGCAGTGGCGACGGAGCCCGCTGCACGGAGGAGGGCGGCCCCACGGCGGCCGCAGCCGTCAGAGAAGCAGCGACGCTCGGGTCGCTTCCAGCCCTGGCGCCTCTGCGTTCTTCGACTGCCTGTCGGTCCAGCTGCTCTACGCGTGTCCCATTTCCATAAAAAGACGGACCACAAGTCAGCATACGCCCCAGAAAACCTTGGCCTTGAGCGCGGAATTTTTTTTGACTACACATCGCCATGATCTTAAAACGCAGGCTCCTTCTCGCAGACATAAAAGCAGCCTGAGCTCCTCTTTTTGAGATCCCTGAGCACATGGCACATTCACATGCCCACATCTGAGAGCGGGAGCTCTGGGCAGCTGGTCTCCGCAGTGTGCGGGCTGGCAGGGCTGGGCAGGACACAGATGTGTGCCAGGCCCAGCGTGGGACGCCTGTCAAGCTGTCCTCGGAGCTCGGGTGCGCACAGAGGCGAATGCTGCTCGGCGGCAGGGGAGCCACGCGCCGCTCGCCCTCCTCCTCCGCGCCGGGCCCGAGCCTCCGCCGCGCTGCCGTCCACTTGCCGGGCCGCGCACAGCCTGGTCTGCCGAGTCGATCCCGTAGCTTAGAGCCACCCCTGGCTGATGGGACCCGTCCCTGCCCCCCCAAATCAGAGGTCCTTTCCTTCTCAATACCTGAGCTTAAGGCTGTAAAACCGCGTGCTACGTTCGGAAACACCTCTGACGAGCGCCTAGAGCCTCCCTTACAACAATGTGGGCTTTCGCGGGGACGAGAGGGAGCAGAGACCCTCCGCGTGGAGCTCTGGACCCCGGAGCAGGCCCCGCCTGCTCCCGCGTGTGGCTTCAGAGGAACTCATGGGCCACGCACTGGGCGACATCGTGCACGTGCGGAAAAGACGACTGGATGGTCCTGCTCGAGGCGGAAGGGGAGACGTCCTCTGGGCTCTGGGGCACGAGGCTGTGGAGCGGCGATGCTGGCCCGCGGGTGGACGGGGGTCACCCGGGCTGGCCCGTGTAGAGGGCTCTCAGCATCGCGTCCCCAGCCCCGCAGCCCAGCGGGAAGGAGCCCTCCTGCCAGCCAGGCTCCAGGGGGTTCCTGAGCCAGCAGGGGCCCGGGGTCGGGGGGAGAGGCCGCCTGGCCAGCCCTCGGAGGCAGGGAGCCTGGGGGCGGGACTCGGTGCAGGGGGAGTAAGTGAGAGCAAGACTCAGTAGGCCCGGGAAGGTCAACGTCCCGAAACCCAAGAAGACAGGAAATAACGTCCCAACACGCACGCCGGGGTCAGCGCTCAGGGGCTCGCTGAGAGCAAGCGGACGGATGTCCTGAGAAGCCGGTCAGCCCCACCGCCCCCTCTCCCCGTCCCTGACTCCCCCTCCTCCGCCGTCCACCTCTTCTTCCTCCTGAAATAACACCAACGCTGAGTGTGCCCTGTGCCCACGGCTGCTCGTGCAGCCTCACTCCTGCTGCAGCCCCTCTCCCCGCCCGCCCTCTGCAGGGGCCGCGCCGCTCTCCTTCCCTGCCCTGCGACCACAGCCTTCCCTCAGCCTCCACGTCCCCGGCTCAGGGACAAGGCAAGGCCTCCGTGACCCGCAGACCCTCCTCCCTGCTCAGCTTTGTGTGGCCCTGTGATGGTGTCTGCTTCCCACATGGGACTGTGTGTATCCACCACACCTTCAGCCCAGCACCTCCAAGGCCTGAGCCTGAGGCCAGGGGCTGTTGTTGACCAAAGGAGGGAGGGGAGAAGGAGGGAGGGAGGGGGGAAGGAGGAGGACACAGGGGGGAAGTGGAGGGAGAGAGGGAGGAGGGTGAGGGAGGGGGGAGGAGGAGGAGGGAGGAGGAGGAGGAGGAGGGAGGGAGGAGGAAGAGGGAGGGAGGAGGAGGGAGGAAGAGGAGGAGGGAGGGAAGAGGAGGCGGGGAGGGAGGCCAGGTGACACACCCCCAACCCCTGGAGGCCTGGGGTCCGCCATTCCCAGCGCTGCCCCTCAAGGACAGGCCAGAGGACAGGCTGGGGATGGCCGGGCTCCCCGCCCCCCCGTGCTCGTGGGGAGCAGCTCCCAGCTCCACCCAAGTCCACACGGATGCGCAGGGACTCCTGTGCGTGGTCGGGTGTAGACGCCCAGATGGAGAACACAGGTAATGCAGCACCCAGCACCGGGGGCAGCTACCTCAGGCTCCCAGGGAGGCCGCGGGGGTGGGCGTGCAGAGCTGTGCTGGTCCCCACTGGATGGGACGGACTCGGGGACGCCCGGAGCCCTGTCAGGCAAGAGCGCAGTGGACACCATGTGCCTCGGGGCAGGTGACAGGTCCGCAGAGCTCAGGCCCAGCACAGGGTCACTACCTGAGACGACGCACCTGCAGGAGGCTCAGCCTATCACAGGGGCCTTGAGCCGCGTGCTGGGCACAGGACGGAGTGGTCTTTCCTCCAATCACAAGGCAGGGCCCTGGGAGGACAGGTCATGCCCTCGGGTCACACCCTCCACCCGCCAGGCAGGGAGCGCGTGCACGCCACACTAGGAAGGGCGGCCGGGGAGGTGGTGTGGAGCCAGGACTGGAGGGGGGCGTGGGCAGCAGACGCCGAGGTGGGTGGGGGTGCAGAGTGGGCAGGATGAGATCACGAGCGCCCAAGCATGGAGAAGGCCGGGCACCCGGGCTCTGCGCTGTGGGTCCTCCCAGGACCCACTGCAGGCGGGGTTGCTGGGCCGCCGGTGCTTGCAGGCTGGTCCGGGACACCTGCGAGGCGTCTGGGGAGGCCCGGGCGGCTGGGCCTGTGCACCTGCAGCTCAGCAGGGAGGTCAGGCGCAGGGGCAGGGGCAGGTGCAGGTGCGGGGCCCCGTGAGGCTGGGGCCGCAGCCAGGGGTGAAGCCACGACCCCCGGACAGAGCCCAGTGTGAAGAGGCCAAGCTTAGAAACTGGGCGACGGGAGGAGAAGGGAGGTCGGGGAGGGAGGGCTGACCTGGGCAGGACGGTGCTGGACGCCGAGAGGCCGTCCCACAGGCAGAGGACGCGTGTCTGACCCTCCACAGGCCCCGCAGGGGGACACGGGCGGTGCCGCGGCACTGGGCGGCTGCGGGGCCCTCCGGCCTGGCTGCCTCACCCTCCCGGGGCGCCCGCGTCTCTTCCTTCTCTTCTCTGCGGGGCTCCCGCAGCCCAGAGAGCTGGACGCGCCCACGGCACCTGGAGGGTCACGACCCAGTGAACGAGCCAGCCTGCGCGCCACGGCAGGCCGGTGGCCGGGGACCTGCATCAGGGCCCACTGCCCCAGACCCGGGCGGACCCCCCGGCAGCGGCGGCCGGGCACAGACTCACGCGGCGAGCAGCAGGGGCCGGCGGTGCAGGGACCTGGCAGGTGGCAAAGCTGAGCGTAGCCGGAGGCAGGTGCGGGCACCACAAGACACCTGCAGAGACTCCGAATAGCTGGAGAGGGTTTAAATGCGACCCGTGCTCTTTCTCTGCCAACTCACACACACACATTTGTGCACAGGCATGTGTACACATGATCGCGCGTCAACCTATGCTGGCACAAAGGCACGTGCGTGGATGCATGCTCGCGTGCACCCTTGACCACACGTACGTGTGAGCATGCATTCGTGTGGTTGTGCGTGTGTGCACGCAGGATCACAGGTGCGTGTTCATCCATGTGTGCTTAAATGCACACGCACACACACACACACAGCCCACAGCAGGGACAGGGGCATCCCACCCCCGCCGCAGAGCCTCAGCAGCCCGGGAGAGCCTTCGGGTGCCCGGCCTGCCTTCCCTTGGCGCAGCGCCCGTGAGCGCTCCCACACGGGGACTTGCAGCCCTTTCCTGGCTGAGCGCTGCTCTCCTGTCATCTGGTCAAAGAAGCTGACAAGCATGGGCAGGTCGCCAACTTGGCCTCAACTCCACTTGGAGGCTGGACTGGCAGATAAATTGGTCCTGGCGGGGGGAGGAGCGGGGAAGCGAGAGGGGGGCCCGGAGGGAGGAATTCAAATTCATTTTTCTGCTAAGCCAAACTCCAGCTCTCCGAGGCTCCCAGCTGTAGCTGGGAAGGTTGACAGGGCGCCAGCCGGGGAGCAAGCAGATGGTGCAGGAGGGGGGTGCGGGCCCGACGGGAGGGGCAGGGACCCTATCAGAACGGGGGCGGAGCAGGAATCGCCGGGCAGCGGTCGGCCTGCGGACCCTAGAGCATCTCTAGAGGCGGGCTGGTGCGTTCTGGCTCATTCCGGTTCTGCGAGAGCCAGAGGCAGAGGCAGAGGCAGATCGAGCCCAAGAGTCACTGACCCCTCGTCCTTACTGCGTGGGAGAGGCCTGGCCCGCGGCTGGGGGCTGCCCTGACCGGCTGGGCGGTGGCACCCGTGTGGCCATTTATAACCCAGAGGAGGAACCTGGACGCTCCACAAAGATTGGGGCTGCAAAACGCGCTTTTCCTGCCGATCCTCTTACGGGAGAAACTGGGACTTTGGGGCGGATGTGGGCGGTGGCTCCCTTGCCACGTAGCGTACTGGGGAGTCACACGCACCTGGTCCTCGGTCCAGGAGGCGCGTGTGGTCAGTGCCCGCTAACCCTGCCCTTATTTGTGTGCGTCCCAGCAGAGAAAACCAAAGCCTTGCAGAACCCGCTGAGTCCCGCTGCCAGAGGGGGCAGCAGGTGCCGGTCGCCAGCCGCGGCCCCAGGACACTGTGCGACGATCCTACCTGCGGCTGCTCGGCAGGCGCCGTGAACACACGGGGCTGGCACCGTGCACTGTTCACGGACGGGGCGGGGGGATCACGGCACCTGCACCGCGGGCACCTGCACCTCATCACCTGCACCGCAGCACGACGCGGGGCCTCTGCCGCGGGCCTTCCCCAAGGGCCCAGCGTGCCAGCCGGGCCCAGACCGCCCTCGGCTTCCAGGCCGCGTTCCCGTACTTTGCTTCTATCTTCGGCCTCTTTCCGTTTGGCCCAAGAACGTTGTAGCCGCCGGGGACGTTCAGAGTGAGTGAGACCTAGGCGGGCCGTCCACACGGACATTCCCCAAACAACAACAAAGCCTACCGAGTGCTATGAGAATCCTGTGTGTGTGTGCGTGTGTGTGTGTGTGTAGGCGGAAGCCGTGTGCACACACGCATGGGTTGGCGCTAAGGATACGGAGGGCACGTCCCCAGGACGACAGTATTGGCTGGTGGCACGTGTGTGGAGGAGCAGGGAATCCCAGGAGCTTTCCCAACCCGGTGACCCTGGTTCTCACCCCACACACGTCTGGGGCGGATCCCCAGGAGGGACCCCCCAGGAGGAAGGGGGGAGTGCACAGGGCTGTGTGCCTGCCAATGCACGTAGTTATGTGGCTTGGGTGTGCAGCCAACACCGTGTCTCCTGAAAGCCGGGTTGGACGTCTTCTGGGCAGGGGGTGCGCCGGGTGGGCAGGCCTCCCGCCCGGAGCGGCTTTCCGCACACACGCGCCTCTTACGAGCAGCGATCCCGCGAGAAAAACCTCACGAACGAACACGTGGCACCGACGGGACTCCCCTTAACCCGACCCGTCGTGCAGACCGAAGGGGCCCGGGTTCCCAGAAGCCGTTTCCAGTTTGCTTGGGCAGAACCGCTTGAGCACGAGCACGAGACAGGGCGCGAGGGCCCGGCTGTGACTGCCGCCGCCCCCAGGAGGCAGGGCCGTGCCCGGGGACGCTCCCGCTGCAGCGCGCCTGGGGACCGGCCGAGCCCTGAGGGGCAACCAGCCCCGGCCCCGGGCATCCCCGGGTGGCCGCGGCCCTCGCCTTCGGCCTCCCCCTGAGTTCCAAGGCACCGAGCCGTCTGCAAAATACCTAAGCCCTGAGCCCTTTCCTGCCAGCATGTCCGTCCTGGGACGGAATGTTCCGGGACCGGGGGTGGCGGGGGTGGGGGGCGTTAGGAGTACAGGCCACGTTGTGGGTACAGCTGTGTCCCCAAAAGTCACGCTGAAGTCCCAAGCCCTGGCACCTGTGAAGGTCACCTTGCAGGGAGACAGGGTCCTTGAGCCGCCCACGTTCACACGAGGTTACTGGGTGGCCCTGATGCACCACCACCGGGGTCCCCGAGGGAAGACCCAGACCCAGACGGGCAGAGACGCAGGGCGGCCCGGGGCCACCAGAGGCTGGACGAGGCCAGAGGGTGCGAGCACGGCCCTGCGACACCTCGACGGCCGTCCAAAGCTGCCCTGCCTGCGGCCAGTGGCCAGTCGCAGCCCCAGGACGCTAATCCGGTGGCAAACAAAAGCGCAGTGTAGACGGAGGAGGGCAGAGCCACGCTTACCGGTCGCTTGGGGAGGCCACATGACCCCAGATCCGTCACCTGGGCTGAAAGGGGCTCAGTAGCAGCACCCCTGGGAGAGGACCTCTGTCGCCAGCCCCGTGGCCCCGCAGACACTCATTAGCACCCACTCCGCGGCGGTGGGAGCCCCCGGGGGCTGCCAGGAGGTGCCAGGCCCACCAATGTCACAGCCGCCCCTTCCCCTCGCCCCTGGGACCCTGGGGGCGAGTCCGTGGACTGGATGAGTCGGCCCGAGCGGCCCGGGAGCCGGAAGGCAGCGGCTGCGTGGGGCCAGCCCGAGAGCCGCAGCCCCGTGTGCCCTCGCCGGGAGGCTTCCCAGGGGGCCAGCACACCCCCTAAGTCATAACCAGTCTGCAACCACCCGCGCCCCCCCCCGCCCGCCACTGTCTTCACATGGGTATCATGAGCGTGATGTTCCCGAGTGCACTGAGGTCCCCGGCCCAGGTGGTGCCACGGGCGATCGTGGCAAGGTCACCCCAGAGGTCACGGGCAGAGAGGGGCACAGAGGCCACCCTCACCCACAGGCTTGTCCCGGGGAGACAAGCAGCTCTGGGGGACGTGGCCTCCGCCTGCACGTGCATCCCGGCGGCTCCTGGAGGCCCTGCTGCGTGGACCGCTGGGGCTCTGCCCGCAGACACGAGCCGGGGCTCCCGGAAGTACCCCCACCCCCCTCCCGATGGCCCCCCGGGGGGACAGCCTTCCACTGCACCCCAGGAGCCCCACCGCCGCCGGGAGGCGCCAAGGTGTGGTATTTGGTCCTGACCCCTGCCCCCCCGGCGGGGACGGGGAGGCGGGGAGGGCACAGGGCTGGGCAGAGGCGGGCGGGGGGCGGGGGCTCAGGGCGCGGAGCCCCGGGAGGGCCCAGGATGGCAGAGGGCCCGTGGGCAGCCGACTCCCTCCGTCCTTCCATCCGCAGCCACACACAGCGTCAGGGGGCACAGACGTGCCGGTGGGGCCAGCTCAGGGGACAGCCGGCCGGACTGTCGCCCCCCACCCCGGGCCGACTCCCCCCGACCAGCCGACTGGCCACAGCAGCGCCGCAGGGGTCCCCGGAGGGCCAGGCGGCGCCCACACGGATGGGGCCTCGGCACCACCTACAAGCCTACGGACCCGGCCACGGCCGCCGGCATGTCCCCGCCCGGGACAGCACGACACGGACGGAGCCCATGGGTGCAACACCCACCTGTCTGCCCACGGGAGTCGGCCCACTCCGCACACGTGCCCTAGTGTAGGTACACACGGGTACATTCTGCCCTCCCTGCCTCCCCCTGCCCCCCCCGCCTCTCCCTGCCTCCCCCTGCCCCTCCCTGCCTCTTTCCATCTCTCTGTATCTGCCTCTCTGTCTCTCACATGTGCACATGCACACACAGGTGCACACGAATACACACATATACCCACGCACACACATGCATGCCTGTGCACGCGCACACACAACATGGGTACTATGTGCCCACACATTTGCACATACGTCACACATAGGCACAGACATACAAGTGCACATGAGTACACACCACACATGTGCCCTGTGCACGCGTGCACCTCAGCGCACGCACACCCACACCCGACATGCACATGTGTCCACACACCCGTGAGCGCACACACACACGACAGTCCTCGATTCCTGCAGGTTCACTGCGTTCCACGGGACGGCAGTGTGCGCGGTGAGAACTCTCCCCCGGGGACCAGGAAAGGAAGCTCCGTCAGCGGAGCTAAGGACGAGGACACACAGATCTTTGCAGAGCTTTGCTCCATTTTCCTTATCTTGAATCAATCCCAAACACCACCCCTTTTGCAGTCACCGCCCCTGTCCTCTCCAGGTGGTGGCTGCAAGATGCCAAGGGAAGCTCCGGGGGCAGGAGGAGCCCGCGCGGGGTCTGGGCCCTCCCAATGCCGCTGGGTCGGGGGCATCCACTCACACCCGAGAGGAGCCCGTTCTTGAGGTCCTCCCTTGACCTCCACGCCCAGAACCTTCTCCAAGAGGGCACGGTGCTGGCTGGGCATGGCCTGCCCCCGGTTAACCTGGGGTCCCAGGGGCCCTGTGCCGCCTCTGCTCCGGGCTGGCAAAGTGCATCAGGACGTGGACTCCGTCCGAAGTGGGTTCTGGTGGCTGCCTGGGGACCCTCCGCACCCCTGGCCTGAAGCTGGCCCCCTCCTCCAGGCCAGCCGCCGCCCCTGCGTCCCGCCGGAGCGATCCCCCCCGCGCGCCTTGCTCCCCTGCTGCCGCTGCCCAGGCCGCGTGGGCTCCGCCCGCCCGGGGCCCAGGTGCCCGCCACGGAGGCTGCTGGGAAGCCTCCTCCGGGGGTGGCCGGCCCGGGCTGCCGTCCAACTTGGCGGCGCCACCGCAGAGCTGCCGGGACGGGAGGCGGCCCAGACAGGCCTGCTGAGCCAAGATAAAGCTGTGGGGCTGCTGTCACGCCAGCGGAGCTGTCTGCTGGATTCCCACAGGTGCCTGGCAGGGCGGGCCCAGCGGGCCAGGGGCTACCAGCAGAGATGGGCACGGCAGGGGCACTGGAGGCCCGGCCGCCCGACACCATCCTGCGCTGGGGCAGGGCTTCTCCTTCGTGTCCTGTAACGAAGACCCGAAACCTCCAGGGAAGGAAGTCACGGAGCGGGGGCCCTGGGGCCGGAGTCGCCCGGCCACTCAGTGCCCACGGTGGGTGGGTGGCGGAGCCAGGCCCAGCGCCCAGGGGCCAGTCTGATTGTGCGTGCCGCCGGGTGTGCGAGCTCCCCGTGGGGGGATGGCAGTGTGCCCGCAGCCGCAGGAAAGGCGCTCAGCACCGCGACAGGGCCACCCGGGCTCGTCCTGTTCACAGCTGGGCCTGCCCTCCACTCACCCAGGGGTGGGCTGGCCTCTCCGTTCTGCAGCCCTGCTCTCTGCACCCCCAGTCTGCCTGCACCCCAGCCCGCCTGCACCCTCCATCTGCCTGTGTCCTCGGTCCACCTGCACCCCCAGTCCACTTGCACCCTCAGTCCAGCTGTGCCCCCGGTCCAGCTGCGACCCTGATCCTCCTGCGCCCCTGGTCTGCCTGCACCCCCGGTCTGCCTGCACCCTCGGTCCACCGGCACCCTCCATCTGCCAGCACCCTCCATCCACCTGCACCCTAGTCCAGCTGCGCCCTCGGTCCAGCTGCGCCCCTGGTCTGCCTGCGCCCTCGGTCCACCTGCACCCCTGGTCTACCTGTGCCCCCGGTCCGCCTGCGCCCTCAGTCCAGCTGCACCCCTGGTCCGCCTGCACCCTCGGTCCATCTGCACTCTCTGGCCTGGGTCCAGACCACAGGATGAGTCAGCAGTGCCAAGGAGGACAGCGGGCGGTCTCCATGCCATTCAGCACCTCCCTCCCTGAAGGTCATCCCCAGCCCATCCTTAGGACACAGGTCCTGACAAGTGGCAGGACGTGCATGTGCCAGCTTTCCTGGGTTTGCAGCCATTACACAGGCTCAGGTGTCAGAGCCCCAAGCCCAGAGCCACCCAGCACTGCCCCCGTCAGCTTACTGTCCTGGAACACAGCCCGTCACTCCCCCAGATGGCACCTTGCGTCACCTCCTGTTTGCTCCTGGAACTCTATCCGATGCACACCTCCTCTCATCCCCTTTCCTTATTGACAGTTTGGACGTCAGGTCCTAGGGGGTAAACATACAGAGCAGGACAGTGACAGGGCTGCCCCCGTGCCCACCATTAGGGCCTTGCTTGTGCAAGGGAATCCTGCCCTCATTATGCACATTGCTGACTGTCCTGTGTGTGTGCTTGTGGGTGTGCATGTGTGTCAGATACACCTGCCTGTGTGTGCTTGTGTATGTGCAAGCAGACGCATGTGTATCTGTGTGCTTGTGGGTGTGTGTGCAGATGCATGTGCATAGGCGTGCTTTGTGGGTGTGTATGTGTGTGCAGATCGTGTGCATGCATGTGCTTGTGAGTGTGCGTGTGTGCAAATGCATGTGCATGTGAGTACATACAGTCGTGTGTGCACCTGTGTGTATGTGTGCCACGTGGGCACGTGTTTGTGTGCACTCACATGTATGTGTGAAGTAGGGGGGGGGGGCTTGCCCAGGATCAGGAATTCTGGGCGCAGAGCAAGGGTGTGCCGGGCCCAGCGCGGGGGAGAGGCGGCCGCCAGCCGCGGTGCTCCCGGGAGGACGCCCTGGAAACCAAGGTCCTCCCGCGTGTCATGGGCGCCCCTGCCCCTCCACCTTTCCGTCACCCTCACTGCGGTAAAACAGGCCTGGATAGTCTGTGCCGAGGCCCCTGGGCCGTGGAGGGCAGAACGCGGAGCAGAATCAGGGCACTCCTCGCCCGAGCCCCGCGCTGCCCCGGAGGTGCTGATTGTCGGGGCGGCGGGGGTCGGTGCGACCGGCCAGCTCGGGCCTGGGTCCCGCGGGTGTGCTCTCCGCCTTCCCTCCCCGACCACGCGATTCTGGAGCCGACCCGCAGCCTAGTGTCCTGGAACACAGCCCGGCACTGCCCCACATGGCACCTTGGAACCGAGGCCTCCGGGGTGCCCCTGGACACGCGGCTCACCCCCCGCACCCCGCAGCCGGCGCCCGGCCCACACACGCTCCCCCTCCCCGCCCACCCCGCCCGGGAAGCGGGTCCAGCCGCGTGGCTGGGGGCTCAGAGCACACGGCAGGCGACGTCGGGCACGGCTGTCTCCAGCGCGGCGACTGTCCCTGGGGCCTGTCCCCGTCTCCCCGGTCTCCCCGCAGCGCCCGAGCACCCAGCTGCCACACAAACAGCAGACACGGGGCGTGGGGAGTTTCCGCGCCTGCCCCGCCGTGGAGGTTGTGAGAGGACGAGGCCTCCAGCTTCACAGGGGGTTGAGCCACGGCAGGGGAGGACCCGGGGTTCCCCGAGGGCGGCCTCCCGCCTCCCCGTCCCCACAGCTGGGCGCTCGCCTCGCTCAGCCCCACGGCGCAGCCCCGCGCCCTCTGATCCCGAAGCCCAGGGAGAGACGCCAGGTCGTCGCAGACGATTCCCCACGACGGTGGCACGACGGTGGGGAACCAACCCAGGGCGAGCCTGCGGGACACGTGGAAGCGGAGGCCCCTCCAAGGACGGCCTCCCGAGCCGCGGGCTGCGTAATCACCCCACTTTCTGACTCGAAGCGTCCAAGCTTATTTCCGGAAACGTGTCTACAAGGCCCGGCGTTCGGCTCGGAGCCCGTCCTCCAGAGAAAGCCAGGGGCACGCGCTGGTCCTTCCTGCGAGTGTCGGCAACACACGTGTTTGCTCGAGTGGCCCCGGGTACGTGAGGCTGTGCCGCCCTCTCACGACAGGGCAGTTGGCTGGGCATGGGCACGGGCTGAGGGCGCCTGGGTGACCCCACCCCACAGTTTGTGCACCGCCACCCCGAGGAGGACCGTGGCGCGCTCGCGTGGGCACATGCAAGTGCCGCCGCAAATGAAGTCCCCGCGGCCCCCTCGGTAGGAGCTGCACACGTGCCGTGAGCCTGCCCCCCGTGGGCTTCCCGGGGAGGCCCTGCGGCTCAGGGCAGGAAGAGGACGCCTGGCTGACGTCGTGCCACCCGCCTGCCCCCCGCATCCTCATCCCACGCCAGGCCTTGGTGCGCTGCGCGGCAGTGGACCCTCCCGAAACAGCCCGAGGCTGGCGGTGCCGAGCTCATTCTTGGGGTGAAGATGCCACGGCCCTGTAACCAGCTCACACGTCCCATGTGTGGCTCTGACGGCAGGTGCCAACCGTGAGGCCGCAGCTCCCCAGCGCAGATTCACTGCTCCGCTCAAGGATACTCTGGGACTCGTGTCCCTCCAGAGCCCCGGCAGAAACGGGGGCGCAGACAAGCCGGACCCCCCATTCCAGGTAAGCCCAAGGACACAGGACTTTGCCGAGCCGCGGGGGCCCTGGGCCGCGTGTAGACGTTGTTCACCCGAAGGACACGGGCCCCACCACGGACGCACGAACAGCGCGGAGACAGACGAGGAACGATAAGGACCCGGAGGCCCTCCCTCAACCACCTAAACCCGAGATCTGCTGCCTCCGCCACAGCCCATCACGCTGACGCTTCCCGGCGGGTCCCAGGGCGGGTGGAGGGGCTCTGAGCACCTGGGGCGTCCCGGGTCACACTGTGCGGAGACCCACGGCTCTGGGGCTGTGCGGACAGCAGACCCCGGGGCTCCGTCATCCTGGGAGCTCGCCTCGGCCTCGGGGCGCAGCCAGCCAGGAGCCCCGCACCCCAGCTCGCCCGGTCCGCACCAGGGCCTCGGGCACACGGGTGAGCCACTCGCACACGACACATGGACACCTGGGCACGTACGCGCCCCACTGCCACCGGGGTCAGGCGGGCACACAGGCACCAGGCAGGTGCTCCGCCCACGTGCACACTCGCTCCCCCAGAGCGGAGGGGGCTTGGCCGACGAGGCTGGATCTTGCGCTTTCTTGTTTTGCTTTGGAAGCGCCAGCGGCCCCGGGATGCCCGCCTCCCCTGCTGCCAACAGCTGCCCTTCGTCTTCCCCCCTCCCGTGGCCCCGGGGCCTGCCCCGCAGGAGCCCGGGAGGAGGGCCACGGGTCAGTAGGCCGGAGGCACCCGGACCGGACGGGGAGCCCAGGGGCTGCCTCTGGCCAGAGCTGGGGGCAGCCGGGGAGGGAGGGGGGCCTCCCAGGAGGGGAGTAGTGGGGCGCCCGGAGGAGCTGGGGAGCCAGGAGGGGCCTGGCCAGGTGGGGGCCCGGACCTTCCCCAGAGCTGCCCCCGAGGAACACCAGGCCGGACGCGCTCGGAACCGCCCGCCCGGGGCTCCCGCAGCGGCTGCCGCACCAGGCAGCACATCCGACCCCCACGACTCGCGCTGCACCTGCTCACGGCCCCGCCCGGCTCCGCAGGGCCCCCAAAGCCCCCTCCCCATCTGCCCACAGGGTCCTTTCCTAAAGGATCGCTAGCTTGCTGGCTTGCTGGCTTTTTTTTACTGTTTTTTTTTTTTTTATTTGCTTGCTTTTGCTTTTATTTTTAGAGCAGTGCTGCATTCCAGAAAAACAGAGCGTGGGGAAGGTGCAGAGACCCCCACGCGGCCCTGCCCGCACACGCGCACAGCCCCCCGCCCTCGGCGTCCCGGCAGAGGGGACGTCCGCGCCCCCCGTGAGCCCACGTGGCACCCGTCGTCACCCAGAGTCCCCGGGTCACCTCGGGGCTCACGCTAGGCGGGGTCCACTGCGCGAGTTTCACAAACGCAGAATGATGCGTCCCCCGTCACGCCGGACTCTCCCTCTTCTCTCTTTCCTTTTCTTTTGAACAGTTTATTTCCCTGCTTTAACGTCTAACCCCCACCCCCAGCAACCGGGAGGAGCCCCCGGGCCTCGGGCCCATACCCCTGGGGCAGGCTGCTTTCTCTCCACCCGCCCTCAGCAAGTTGATTTAATTTCTGTCCAAACCAGGATGTTTGAGAGAGAACAGGAGGCCCGTGGAGGGAGCCCAGGCCCCACCGTGGAGCGGAGGGGAGGGACCCCAGGCTGCAGGAGCCCCCACCAGCCCTGCAGGCGGCCCATCCGCCCCGCTCCTCAGGACAGACCACGTGCTCCCGGGTCAATGATCCTTGGCTCAACCGCTGTCCTCCTTCCCCTGATAGTTTCTGGGTCAAACACCTCGTCCTCCCATGAAGAGCACCCTAAAGAGACGTGGACGTGGGGTCTCTCCTATCACAGCCAGAGGCGAGGGTCCCTCGGCCGCCTCTCCCTCCACAGCTGGGCACACCGCCAGCACCTGACACCTGCAAGGTCCCGCCCCCAGCATCCGGGGCTCAGGACAGAATTTGCAGCACCCCTGAGCTCTCCTGCAAGGCCGCCACACCCCTCCTGGGGTCCCCAGCTCTCCCAGCACCTTTGTGCTCTCCTGCATGGCTGCCACATCCCTCCTGGGGTCCCCAGCTCTCCCAGCACCCCTGCGCTCTCCTGCATGGCTGCCACACCCCTCCTGGGGTCCCCAGCTCTCCCAGCACCCTACCCTCTCCTGCAAGGCCGCTATACCCCTCCTGGGGTCCCCAGCTCTCCCAGCACCCCTGCGCCCTCCTGCAAGGCCTCCACACCCCTCCTGGGGTCCCCAGCTCTCCCTGAAGTCTCTGTCATCATGCAGGAGGCTAACCAGCCAGTGGGTCAGCTCCTTCTCAGAACAGGTGCTCACAGGCCAGTCTGATGTTCCCAAGACCCTGAGAGTGTGGGTGTGACCCTGTCCCAGTGCTCGGGGCCGAGTCCCTGTTGCAAAGCTTGGTCCTGCCACAGAAAAGCGTACCGGAGATTTTCCGAATGTCCTGTACACTCGGGGCTCTGCCTATTTCGCAGGCTGAGCCTGATGCCTGGCCCCCTCCCCTGGAGATCTTTCCGGACCCCCTCCCCTCCCCCCCAGTGTGACAGGCCCAGGGGCCTTGGCGGTCCGTGTCACACCTTCGTGGTGTTGTCTTCGCTGATCTGCGCCCATGGCCGTCGGCCTTCCCGGGGCGCCCGGGTCAGCCCAGCGCCGCAGCTGGCAGGTGCTCAGAGGTTCATTATTTCGGGATTCCTGCCGCACGCGTAGCCACACATCACTCTGTTGTTTCAAAGGGGATTTGGAGACGAGACCTTTCTGCACAGAATGATGAAGTCTGCGTAGATGTGGATGGGGACGCGTCCCCCCCCCCGTCTGCCCCCGGGGCCTCCTGTCACCGGGCAGCCTAAATGCCTGCTAACAGCACTCTGCGATGCCCGCAGGGGACCTGCATTTTAAAGAGCCAGGCCTTTGCTAGTCACAGACCCTCTCTGTGAGGGCGAATTGCCATCATTATCTAGGGTGGAAGTGTTCCAACGGGGCAGGCTTCTCCCTAAAATCACACCCGTGAACAGGCCCCGGGTGTACTGGGAGTGAAGGCAACCCGCCGTGAAGGCTCGGGCTCCTTCCTTATGGCATTTTGTTTTTCATTTTAAACCGGTAAGAGCCCCAGCAGGCCCCTGTGGGCCCGGGGGTGCATCGGGTCACTCCAGGGCTCCCCTGACCCCACCCCTCCGGGACGCGTCTCCCCTGGGGACGCACCAGCACCAGGCTCTCAGGTCAGTAGGCAGCAGCCTCCTGACGGCTCCCAGCTTCGGCAGATCCACCACATTATTTCTGAATACAGAGCTGCTCACGTCATCCCTCTGGTCTCTTTCTTCAGGGCTCCCACAGCTGCCAGAACAGGGATGCTCTGCCCCCCCACCCCCGGGCAGCTCAGGTGCTGCCCCTGCACCCTGGCCTGACAGAGAGCCCGGGAGGCACCCCTAGAGGACTGGGGGGCCCCGGGCAGTGGAGGCAGAGATGGTCATTGCTGGCGGGGGGGGCGGGGGGTGATGAGGGTGGACGGCCCAGGAGGTGGTGGAGGAAGGAGCGGGAGGAGGGACAGAGCGGAGCTGGGAGGGGCCGGGGCAGCAAATGCAGGCTCCGAGCAGAGGTCACACATCCCGGTCGGGCCTCTGTCCCGCCCACCGGGTGGCCGACCCTCTGTGGCCACACTGGCCACTGACAATTCTGGACACTCGTGTAGCCACGTGAGAACGGGGGGTGGGAGCCGGGGCAGTCCCAGCACCGTGGGCTGGAGGAGCAGGAGGTGCTGAGGGGCCAGGGGGCGGGGGCCGGGCGCTGGGGCAGCCGCAGGACTTCAGTGAGGGGACCAGGGGACACCGCATGAAGGGCCGTAGGTCGGGGAAGGGGAAGATCGCGGGGCTTGGTGAGGACACGGGGTAAAGGGGCCGCACTGTCCTGCAAGGAGCGCATCAGCTGGTGCAGAACGAGCTGCCCCCTGGCTTGGCCGGCAGCCCGCTCGGGCGGCGGGTGTGTGGTCAGCTGGGCGGCCCTGCGCCGCGTCCTCCGTCCTCCTTGCACCAGGAGGCCGGCTGGTGGGAGCAGACCTGCGCCCCTCCCCAGAGGATGTGTCCAGCCCCCAAGCCCCGGCACCTGTGAAGGTCACCTTGCAGGGAGACAGGGTCCTTGAGCTGCCCACGTTCACACGAGGTCACCGGGTGGCCCTGATGCACCACGACTGGGGTCCCCGAGGGAAGACCCAGCCCCAGCCCCGAGTGAGCACGTGGGCAGAGACGCGGGGCGGCCCGGGGCCACCAGAGGCTGGACGAGGCAGAGAGGGGCCTTCCCCATAGGGCGCTAGCGCGGCGCCGCGACACCCCGACCGTGGACTTCTGGCCTCCAGAACCGCGAGGAAGAGCATCTGCTGTCCTAAGGCGCGGCCCCGTGCTTGGCCCCGACAGCCCGGCCCGGACACGAAGCGGACGCGGGCCCGTGACTTGCACCCGGAACAGCCGCAGGGCACGGTCGGGCCGGGAGGGCCCCTGCTCCCAGTCACCGTGTGTGGACGGAGGCAGCACCGGCCCGTCTCAGCCCGTCGCCGTGGCTCCCGTGGCCTGAGGGCCGTCTCGGTCGAGGCTCTTCTCTCCACACACACACACACACACACACACACACACACACACACGCACCTACGCTCTCAGAGAAGGGGGATGCGCGGGACTTGCGGGATCCAGGCCTTCCGTGCGGAAGGGTCGGCCTCAGCTCCAGCACTGACCCGGTTCCCTGGACCCCGTGCAGCGACCCCAGGGCCACGGGCTGGGCGTCCTCACTTGGTCCCCCCAGCGCCTCACACACGATGGGCTGTAACGTTAAGGTAAAGTGAAACCACTTTGTAGACAAAAGGCAAGAGAAACCCTTAGAAGACAAGGAATTTTAGGGAACGTGAAAATAGGTGCAGGGCGGGATATCCGCCGACGGAGGAGGGGGTTGAGGAGGACCCGGGAGGGACGAGCCCCTGCAGCCCCTGTGGCCGCGGAGGACCGTGGGGCGTGGACCGTGGGGCGTGGACGGGCGGTCAGCGGGGGAGCGTGCGAAGTGCTGGGTGACGGCTGCCTCCCCCGAGCCCGCCGCCCCACACGCGGGCAGCCCCGGCGAGCCGCCCTGCCCGGCCCTGTGGCGCTGGCCTGGCACATGCGCGTGTCCACACCCTTCGGAGTTCGGATACACTAAGCTAAACAGCGGTGAAAGCATCACGGAGGCCAAGTGCGTCTCGGGGCGGATGCTCAGCGGGGCCGTGGCCTCCTGGCGGCCCCCTCCCTCCCCTACCTGCTAGCTCCCCCCCCACAACCCGGGCGGTCTCAGCAGCACGGCCTCGTGCTGACCGACCGACCATCACCTCCCGTCCCCTCCCCGGACCCCAGCCGCAGACTCTCGGGACGGTGCCCCCCCAGGAGTCCAGCCACGGGACAGACCCCGCAAGATTATCTTGTCAGACGTTCCGAAGAGGCTGAGGACCCTTTTAGCCAGGAGCAAGGCAAGTGGACGGGCGGCCAGGGCGACGACCGCAAGGGCAGAGGCGGCGGGCGCGGGCTCTGAGGCTCCGACGCTCGGTTCCCGGCTCGCCCCTGACGCGCCGCGGTGTCCCTGGGGCACAGACGCCACGGGGCCTGGCAGGTCCACACGCTTCCCTCCGCACGCGGACCCTGCGGTGAGAATTCTCAGCATTTCCCACTTGTGCAGGAAAAAGCCAATTTCAATTATTTTAGACTTATAATTCATGCTATTGCTAATATCGCTGTAATTACCTATTGGCACCTTCAATTTCCACCACGCAAACATCAATAAAGCTCTAGAAGCCTTATATTTAATAAGCGGAAAGCAATTCTCATGCTATTGTGTTTTGGAGGCAACGGGCAGAAATTCCGGGGGGCCTGACCCACGTGGCCCACCCTGAACCCTGACTGCGGGCGGGGACCGGGACGCGGCGCCGGAAGGGAGAGGCCGAGGAGGAGGGTTTCCGCCCGGCTTCCGTCTGACCTAGAACCCGCTGGCCCCCAGCTTCCTCACCCACAAAGCAGAGGAAGCCCTCGTGGGGGGCAGTGGCGGGGGCGCCGTGGGCCTTGCCGACTGCCCAGCCGCGGGGAGACTCTCTGGCCAACACACGGTCCCCGTGTGCCTAAGCCCCGTGCTCCGCGGCCCCGCGCGTCGGCCCTGCCCGCCACACCCCAGGCTGCTCCCCTGCAACCAGAGCTACCCTCAGGAAGACCGGACCTCGCCTTCTTCCATCTGCCCCCATCGACTCCGGCTCATCCTAAAAAACCTCCGGTCAACCTCCGCATGTCCGGGAGCCCCAGGTCAAACAAGGGTCTTCCTCCTCCTGGGCCCCCTGTGGCCACGTCTCCCGGGGGCAGGCGAGTTCTGTTGGAAGCTCCTCCCGCCCCAGGACAGTGCTCCCCTCCTGCCCGCGGAGCGCGCGCTCGACTCCCCGTGATGACACCGATGCTGGCAGGGCTACGGAAACACATTTTACCCAGTGCTCTTTTAGAAACTTCTGGAAGACCTCTGTATTTCTTCTTCTTCTTTTTTTTTTTTACAAGCTTCTGCAAAACAATGCCTTTGTACTCATCAAGAGATTTTAAAACATTCATAGCCTTTGATCAAAGGTGAGAACATGAAATGCAGCCTGAAGTTCTGCACCGAGCTGTCTGCTGAGCCACCTCCCTGGGGCTCGCACGCTCCGGGCCGCGGCCAGGACACCGCCGCCTCCTGCCCCATTGCTCCCGGACCTGCTCTCCCCACCGCCCCCTGCGAGGACGCGCGGGTCCTGAGGAGCCTGTGGTCCACCGCAGAGGACAGAAAGCCCCGTCCAATGTGACCCCAAACCTCCAGGTCCTCACCTCTGGGCGCCCGGGAGACGGTTCTCGGGGAGAAGGGGCCCGGGGAGGACGGAGTCTGCTGCGCGGGGGCGGGGAGGGCCAGCCGGGTGCCCGCGCCACCAAATTGCAAATGCGGATTCTTTCTCTGGAGGCAAAGACGGGGCGTCCCGCATCAGGGGATTCTCACAAATTCTTATTTGGATACAATCTGATGTAGTGCTACACCTCCGTGAAAAATGTCACTTTTTAAAAAATAGTGAAAGGGAATAAGGGGAAAGGAGAAAAAATGATTGGGAAATACCAGAAAGGGAGACAGAACATGAAGACTCCGAACTCTGGGAAACGAACTAGGGGTGGTGGAAGGGGAGGAGGGCGGGGGGTGGGGGTGAATGGGTGATGGGCACTGAGGGGGCACTGACGGGATGAGCACTGGCTGTTATGCTGTATGTTGGCAAATTGAACTCCAATAAAAAATAAATTTATAAAGAAAAAAATGTTGGATTTCTTGGGGGAAATGCCTCAGATAGAAGGTGACCCATGAAAGTAGTCTACAATATTGTACACACCGTTTGATGTAAAAAAAAAAAGAAGAAAAAAATTTTCATTGGGAAGAGAAAACCTCGACTGCACGACAGGAAACGGTGTTTCTCTCTCTGCAGATGGGGGATTATTTTTTATGCACCTTTTTCTATTTTTCTGTAATATTCAGTAGTTGCATGTTCCAACAATTCGGGAAACTGGAAAGCTGGACTCCGTGTGGAACCCGAGGGCGCAGGGCACCGCCTGGAGTCTCTGGGCCGCAGTGTCTCACTCCTGCTCATCTCGGATTTGTTCCTAAGTTTGTGAGGTCGGCCTTGCCCACCGACCGAATGAGGTTTTAACCCATAAGGAGGGCAGCCCGGGTGGCTCAGAGGTTTAGCACCTGCCTCCAGCCCAGGGCCTGATCCTGGAGTCCCGAGATCGAGTCCTGCATCGGGCTCCCTGCGTGGAGCCTGTTCCTCCCTCTGCCTGTCTCTCTCTCTCTCTCTCTCTCTCTCTCTCTGTGTGTGTGTGTGTGTCTCTCATGAATAAATAAATAAAATCTTTAAAAAAAAAAAAAAAAAACATAAGGAGCATGACCAGCACCCAAACGTCTGCAGGCCAAGGAAGGCGGGGAGTGTCCCCCGGACAGCAGACGCGGCCAGCAGGGCTGAGGGAGGCCCACCAGAGATGAAACGGGCTCCTGGGGATGCAGGACGCAAGCCTGGGGGTGTGTCAGGGGCCGCGTCCCCCGTCTGCAGCCGGGCCAGCGCGGGTCAGCTGGTCACCCGGGGCCGGATGCTTGAAGGCAGGAGAGGAGGGCGGAAGGCAGAGAGCCCTGCTCGTGGGAGGGACCCCGTCCCGAGTGAGGAGAGCCAGGGTCAAGGTCCAGCCGCAGGCCCTCTCGGGGGCCAGGGGCTGGGGCCTGCAGAGCGGCCAGGGCGGGAGCACCCGCGCAGATCCAGCACCGAGTGCCGCCTCCGCCACCACCGTCCGCCTAGGACGGTCTCCTGGTGCTGGGGCCCACAGGGGTGGCCCCGTCCACTCGTGTGCACAGACGGCAAAAGACAGCGAGCACAGGCTGAGGCAGCCGAGGGAGACCAGCCCGCCCCGAGCCCAGGAAGCCACGACCCCGATGGCGCTCTGACCGGGTCCTCTGAGGCCGCCCGAAGAGCCTCGGGCCCCCTGTTGTGAAGACGTCCTCAGACAGGCCGGGGAGGTATTTTCCAGGGACAAGCCAATGCAGGGGGGTCTTTCCCGCCCCCCGTGGATTCCTGCGGGGGAGGCTTGCTGCTGGTGGGAGCCGAGCGGGCACAGTGACCGCTCTGCAGGCGGCAAGGGGGTCTGTCCTACCACCACGTCCCCCTGGTCACAGAAGTAGCTGGGGCGATGGGGTACAGCAGGGCGTCCTGCTGGAGGGAACCAAATCCAGTCTCTGCCCGTCCCTGGTCTTCTGGAAAGGACGTGGGGCCCAGGGGGCTGCTGTGTCCCCGGCTGCAGGAGTGACCAGCGGAATGGCCCACACCAGCATCCTGGGAGTGAGGGTGCACGGTGCATCGGGGGGACCTGGTGGGCTCCTGTGGGCACTGGGTGAGGACGAAGGGAGGGGGTGACCGGAGTGACCTCACCCAGCTCTCGTGGGCGCCTCACGGGACACATGCATGCCTCACGCCAGGTGTGACCTGGAGCCTCTTGGGGAACCAGCTGCAGACGCGGCCTCTGTCCCCCGGTGCCTGGCCCCCCTCTGTCCAGGTGAGCGGGTGCAGACACACAGGGCAGTGGTCACGGCTGGCAGGGACACCGCGCCCCCCAGGTCCTCCCCAGCTGCAGCCCCTTGGCGCCTGTGCCCCCCACCCCAAAGTGAGCCGCTGCTCCTTCTGCATCTCGGCCCTGGCCCCAAACCACTGCGAGCGTGAAGACAGCGGTCCTGAGTGCTGGGAAAGAAAGGCCCCGACCCCACAGGAGGGCATCAGGCATCGGGCCAGCATGCACCTGCCCCACGGGCGCCTCACCCGCAAGGATCGGCACCAGCCACCACGCAGCTCTCTGCGAGGACAGATCACATCCCTTTACACCGAGAGTCGTCAAATGTTTATAAAGACCCTGCAAAGAGGCACAAGGCACTGTGCAGCCTACAGCAGGGAAGGCCTGCCGGGTTCTCACCCACCAGAACAGGGGTGAACAGGGCTGTCGCCCCAGGGTATCCCCAGAGCTGTGCACATGGGGTCCGTGCGTCAAGGGTGGGGGGATGTACCTGTGGGGAAGGGGCTGTGCCCAACCAGCCAGGATGGAAGAGAGGGTCGTGCCCCGGAGAGCGGAGCCGCTGGCTGGTGGGTTCCTGCTGGGCTCCCCACTCCCCTGGGTCCCTAGTACTGAGCTGTGCTCACCCTCAGGGCTGGTATAGCCGGGAGAGAGACACAGGACACTGTCGCCAGCTGTGAGGGGCTCCGATTAGCCTGCGTGAGGCCACCGCTTCCCTGGCCCCTCCTGCCAGCCCCCGAGGCCACGCTGGCAGGCTCCTCCCTGCATTTTGCAGATGAGGACCTGGGCACAGAGGGTCTAGCGGCTTGGCCCAGCGCACAGGGACAGGGGTGGGCCGGGCTGCAGCCCCGTCGGCATCCTTCCCGCTAGGCCACCACCTCTGCACGGGAGCTAACGAACACCGTGACTTCGTCCAGGTTCCACGGGCTCTGCACCCACCACCCCCGGACTACCACGCAGCCCCCGGAGGCCGGTGGCCACCGGCCAGGGTGCAGAGGAAGGGGTCTGAGCGTCACACGGTGTCTGGTTCACAGGACGCAGTCCCTGTCCGACCCAAACCTGGCCACGGCCCCAGCGTCCAGCCACGGAAGTCCACAGGTGCACGTGCACGCCGTGGAAATCCACTCCCAGCAGCAGGGAGCCCGCCTCCGGTTCGCTCGGCACGGAGTCAGAGTCCGATGGAGAGAACACACTGGACGGCCCACAGACAGAATGTTCTGGAAAAGGCACAACCACAGGGAGACAAAGGGATCTGCAGCTGCCGAGGCGGTGGGGTGGGGGGACAGACCAGCCACCGTCTTGGGGGCGGCGGTGGCTGCACACCGCGTGCGTCGCTCAGAACCCACGGCTGACGCCCCCCAGCCTGCAGCTCGTCCAATCAGCCTGGCTTTCAAAACACCCCGTGCGGCCCTGGACGCTGTGGGCGCCTGGCATCGGGGCCGGGACCCAGGACACAGCGCCCAAGAGCACCCGGGAAGTGGCTCTCCCCGCCGTCAGGACCACAGGCAAGGCCGCGCCCCGAGAGGCAGAGCCGCGGGGGCCGGGCCCCTGGATTCAGCTCCTGCCGCCGCCTCGGGCCGCCGGGCTTGGGGCCTGGCCACCGCGGCTGCGACACGCCTCAGTCCCCGGGTCTGCAAAACTGCAAACGGTGACACCTCCTCCGGCTCGCAGGCTCCAGAGCTGAGGGGCCGGGGCACGTCTGTGCGTCACTACCAGACACGTCGCGCGCCGGCTGGCCTTCCCGAGGACGGCGAGGATCCACGGACGTGCGTGCTTCCCACGCCGGCCGCCCTTAGCGTTCTCACTGGCTCCTCCGAATGGATCAGTAAGGATTTGGTGGCGCACGGACGGGGGGAAGGAGAAATGCACCCCCTCCCCCCCCCCGCTGGGGACCTGCTCACGCCTGTGTGGGGCTGGGCTCTGCTCCGCGCGTGCAGAGTTCACCGCACCCACAGACCGTGTGCCCGGGGCCCAGCGCGTGTGCTGTCCGTCGCCAGGTTCCAGCTGGAGCCCGCGGGTGGAAGGAGGCGCCGTCCTCTCCGGGTCAGGCACAGCTCGCCCTCCCGACACAGTCCCCGTGGACGCCCCACATCCGAGACTCGGTGAGGGGCAGACGCGAGTGACCCGCCACGCACACGGACGTGGGAATCTGTAGCAGACTTAGCCACTTGGTGTAGAGGTTCCAGTAGGGACCCCACGAGCCCGTGACCCCTGGAAGGGGACAGAGGGAGCTCCTCACAGCCACCCCCGTGCTGCCCCTTTACCCGGACGCGTGGAACCGACGTCCGTCCACCGAGCGCCTGCGTCGTGGCAGGTCCTCTGCACACGTTATCTCTAGGTGAGTCTTTACAGTGACGCTTTGGCACTAACGTCACCTGGGAGGCAACGGGCATGGCGGGGGCTACAGCTGGACCTCGAGGTCTGGCTAGGACGCGATGGGATGCGATTTGCCCAGGAATGATGGTGGCATTTGCCCCAAGCCCGCCCTGGGGTCCCAGGGCTAATGCGCTTTGGTGTTGGTGCCCCCGACGGTCCTGTCCTCTCTGACTCGTGGAGGAGACCGTGGCTTCCTCCCGCAGTGACGGACGGGGAGCTGACCGTGGAGGACCTGCCGGTCAGGGACGGGTGACATTTTGGGTGACCCCCACGCCCAGTGGCCATCTGACTAATTCTTGCCAAGAGAAGGTGAGCGGAGATGATGTGTGAGGATCCAGGTTGGGCTTCGGGGTGGGAGGGTCTTCTCCATGGCCGCTCTCCTTCCCCGTCCACAAGCGGACGTTCCAGAGGCCTGGGCGGCGGGGGAGGGGGGCACAGCCACTGGACAGAGGCCTTTGTCTTCAAACCACTCCTGACAAAAGCCCGTCCCCCAGCAAGGACGCTCGCAGTGGATTCCAGGGCAGCCAACAATAATGTACGGAGCTGAGGCTTCCACAGCAGCGACCGGGGGAAGACGCGTAGAAGGACGTAGGCAATGCCAGAGGCCACGCTGGCCAGGCCCCCAGAGATCCACCGGGATGGGCCCAGGCCCCGGCTCCCTCCACATGCACCCTGCCACTGCCTTCTCCTGTGCACCAAGGGACGCAGGACCAGGGCAGGGTGCTAACTGGGTGCTCTCCTCCCCCCTTCAAGGACACAGAGCCCAGGTAGGGCGCTAACCGGGTGCTCTCCTCCCCCCTTCAGGGACACAGAGCCCAGGTAGGGTGCTAACCAGGTGCTCTCCTCCTCCCTTCAGGGACACAGAGCCCAGGTAGGGTGCTAACCAGGTGCTCTCCCCACCCCCACCCCATCCCCCCACCCCCCACCCCGCCACAGTGGGGTCGCCACCTGGGCAGGGCGCTACCGGGATGCTCCAGAGAAGCAGGACCAACAGGACAGACAGAGGAAGAGATTTGCTAAGAGAATGGCTCCCGCGGTCGCGGGGCTTCCCATCTGCTGGCTCCACGTTGCCATGAGGACGAGCACCATCTTTGGTTTTTTGCAAACTGTCCTGGTTGACTTCTGAATGTGGAAGGGAACGACGGGAGGGGACATGGTGACCACTGTTCTGGGGACCCGGGGCGCCCCAAGGGCCGGGCTAACTTCACCTGGGAACGTCTCGCCGCCAGGCCCACTGACTGGATGGAGACACAGAGCTGGGAGCGCAGACCTTGCGCCCCGCAGGCCCGGGCCCCAGAGCCTCCCCTCGCCAGCCTGGGGTTGCCAGAGTCCCCCGCGTGTGCACAGGCCGCAGCTCCTGGCCAGGCCCTCCCTGGCTCGGTCGGGCTCTGGCCCTCCGGGTTCCTGCGGTCGAACCCCTCCCCGTGGCCCCCGCTGCACCAGCCAGACACTCCACAGAGACTCAAACCGTCACCACCTCCTCCAGACAGAGCGACCCTTTGTTGATGGCGCAGCCCACAGTGAGACCCTCCATCTCTGGAAATGACCTGGGACGGGGACCTGGAAGACCCTCTGGAGCTGGGCAGCCCAGGGGAGTGCAGGGGACGGCGAGCCTCTGGCTCCAGGTGACGGGCAGAGTGGCCCTCGGCCCCCCACCCATCCAAGCAGCAGGGCCTGGTCCCTACCCGTCCACTTCAAGGGGCCCGTGCAGCCGCCAGCATCACCCGAAGCCCCTCTTCCAAGCGTCACAGCGCGGCAACCGCCTGCAGAGCCCGGATGCTCCACGCTGCACCCCAGGATGCTGCCAGCTGCCCCAGGTGGCACCCCCCACCCTGCAGCTCCACCTCTGCCACATCCCCCGCTGCCTGCTCTGGCCGCACCCCCCTTCTCATCTCTCCGAGATCAGCCCTGCACCCCCAGGCCCCACACTGCCCCCCACTAAGCCCCCTCCAAAGACCCTCGGTCTCCCGGCCGCGCCCCCCATGCTCTCACACTCAGAACCTATTTACACACAATGTTCGAGTGGCTGGAGAGCGCGTGCCCAGTGACATTTCCCGGTGCCACTTTAACGAGAGCAGCCCTCAGAGGCCAGACAAGCCTTTGGTGCGCCCGGCACAGCCTGTCCTTCCCCCCGGCCCTCCAGGGACCCCGCGTCACCCCGGCAGCGTGAGGGTGGCACTGCCCTCCGCCCGCGGCCAGCTGCGGTGCCTCAGCCCCCCGCCCCCCGCTGCCTGGAACGGGGCCGAGGTCTCTGCCTGAATCATCTGTTTGATGCGATTCCCCAGCTGAGTCACCTGCCGTTACCAGGCCCGCGCTCGCCGGGGCCTCGGCCTTCCAAGGCCAGCATCCTCAGGGCACCTCCGGGAGGCAGGGGTGCCCCATCTCTCAGCCCATCCCGCCCCTGCCGAGCGGCCCGTGTCCCAACGGCCAGTCTGTGCCCTCCGGTGCCTGCAGCAGGTGGAGGCGTCCAGGCGCTCGGGGGACGGTGAGCCCCGGGTCACCCTGCACGCCCCTCTGCTGGGTCACAGCGTCCGGGCCTGAGCGGGAGGCGTGGACATTTGTGGGAGGAGGGGCCCCGTGTCTCGGGTTGTCCCAAGAAGGTAAACCCCCTCAGGGCTTTCTCCTCCCTGCCCCCCCACGGCCTGGCCCAGTCCCTAGCTGGCCTCCTCCTGGCGACGGGTGAACAGCACCCATTGACAATGAAGTTCCAGAGCAGATTTTTTTATTTTTCTTTTTTTTTTTTTTTTCAGAGCAGATTTTTTCAACCCCTGGTCTGTGTCCTTAAACAAGTGCCACTTGAGTGTCGCAGCCAGCATGGTGCCTGGCACGTGGAGGTGCTCAACACGTGTCTGCAGGTGAAGAGGACACCTGGGCCCCAGCCGCAGCCGAGAGGGGAGCCATCCCCAGGGTGAGGCCCCGGGTCCCCGGGCAGTAAGAGGAACGCCAAGGGGCCCGGGGAGCATGAAGACGGGGTGCCCAGTGGGCACACCCCAGGGCTAAGTGCACACCCCGTAATTACAGGCCCCCCACCCAGGCCAGCCATTTGGAATGTAATGGAGGATAAGAAACGATCTGTGTCCTACGTGTGAAGGGAAACACCCTCCAGAAGCTCAGATAAAGCAGACTGTACCGAGGAGCGAGGCGAGGGGTGTAGGACCTCCATGGTGGGGCTGCACAGGGGGCACAGGGAGAGATGGGGCTCGGCCCGAATACCACGGGGCAAGGCGGGGAGACACAGCCTGGGAGCCGGGTGAGCCCGGCTGACGCCACCCGCAGAGGGGATGAGGGACGCGGTCAGATGCTGGTGGGGGTGATCCTGGCTGGATTCGTGCGACAACTGGGCTCTTGGAGACACAGCCAAGGATGGGGCCTCATGGGGCTCAGCACAGCCCGCCTGGAGCTTGGTCGAGCCGATGCACCCGTCCCCCTGAGGGGCCAATGGTCCAGGGCCGCAGACCCCGACCTCAGCTGAGGTCACAGGGTCAACTTCCAAAGGGGCTGTGGGTCAGCAAGGTGACCCGGAGTGACCCCCAGCGGAGGCGGAGGGGGCATCCGGCCAGCACCTGGCTCCTCATTCCCCTCCTGGGACCCAGGGGACCGGGTGCGTGCCCTCCCGCGGCACAGGGGCCCCTTCCGAGCTCCTGTCCCACCATGCGTCCATGGCCCTCCTCTCACCACGCGACCCCAAGAACGGACAGGGCCACACAAGGGGTCTCCCGTCCCCTGCGGGGCCTCCCCCCAAAACCTGAGCCCTGAGTAAACACCCTGCCTGAGCTTTCTGCATTATGGTCACTAAAGACCTTTAAAAATCAGCTAAAATGCTGTGGTTTCCATCAGAGAGGGGACGTGCCAGGGCATCTTCGTGTCTGCAAAGTGCAGTCACAGGCCCGATGAGACGGCCGTGGCCCCAACGACGGCATCTCCGCTGCCCCGGCCGCCCCAGCCCAGCGCCCCCCTCCACCGCTCCCCTCCCCAGAAAAAAGCAAAAGGCATCCCTCCACTGGGTATGACATTGGCTTCTTTTTGTGTATTTTTTCCCTTTCCTGCCAGGAGGAGTTCAAAAGTTGAGAGCTGATTAGTATTCCAGGCAGCAGGACCGCTGCGAAGCAGCTCGGGGCCAGGATTGAAGCCTCTGCTCCCCCAGCCCCACCGGAGCCCCCCGCTCCCGAACGGGGAGCGCGCTCTGGCTGCCGCCCTGCTCCTGCCGCCTTCATAATAACCACGTCCCCGCTGCGTGTGCCCCTGGTTGTGATAATCAGCGTCCCCGAGGTGGTGGGGCTCGGGATCCGGGGGGATTTTGTTCGGGGCCTGTGTAGACGGTGCCGGCACCGCATTTGCATGCATTTGTATGAGTCATGCACGGTATACATCTCTCTTTAACACTGCGACCTGATGAAATCACTCAGGCAGCGCGTGAGAAACCCGATTGACTCGGGGACGTCTGACCCTTTCCGCGTTAAGCCCTTTGAATGATCGTTGGAATATATTTGCACAAGCAGTGCAGCAAGACGGCCCTTCGCAGGGCTTCGGGACTGCTGGCCCGGTTCTGGCTCCGCCCGGGGACGGGGTGTGGGTGCGGGGGACCCGTCAGCGGTGCACGCGCAGCCGCGGCCAGGCCACGGGGCCCCCCAGCAGAGCAGCAGGCCGAGGTTCCCCCGCGTCGGGAGGCCGCCCAGAGTCTCCCCACGACAAAGAAGGCGGAGGCCTAGCGGCGCCTCTGCAGAGCTCCCAGGGTGTTGGGGACACTTAAAACCGCAGAGCGGGAGCCACCCCCAGCTGTGGGCCGGGGAGCCCTGCGGCACGCCACCCCCGAGCCCGCGGCCCTCCCCCAGCCCCGCCGACGGCCGACGGCAGGGGAGCTGGAGCTCCGGAGCGTGAGGGCTTCAAAGCAGCCGGCGAGCGCGAGCTCTCCCTGGGTGACTCAGGCGCAGCCTTGCCCGGGGGCTGACGGCTGCTCAAGGTCACGCATCTCGGGCTCAGCAGCCCCCCCCCAGCTGTGGGACCCCGCGAGCTCCGTGAGGGCAGCCGGGCCGCTGGCGGCGGGAGGGCCCGGGCGGCCCCGGAACCACCTGAGCACCGCGTGCTTCACAAAGCGCATGCGGCACAGGCCAACCTGTTTGCTCCGGCTCCTCCCGGGAGCCCCCCCTTAATGGGGAGAGGAGCTGGCCCGTGCGCAGGGCACCTGCTGGGGGTGGCTTGGCTACCAGAGGCGGCAGCCTGCTGCTCTCTGTCCCGGAAGCCCTGCCCTGGGGCACCGGTCCCCTGGCCAGCCCCACGCAGGGGACCCGAAGCCGAGGCCCTCCTCCCACGGCATGAGGGAGGGGCTGTGAGGGCCACGGCCGGGTGACAACTACCTCTTCCCCTCTTCCCCTGGAGCACAACCTGGGAGCTGGTCCCCGAGCAGTATCCCTGGGACCACTGGGTCCCCTGTGCAGAGCCAGCTTTAATACTTTATCTCCAGGGAATCCCTGGATGCTCAGCAGTTGAGCACCTGCCCTCGGCCCAGGGCATGACCCTGGAGACCTGGGATCGAGTCCCACGTCGGGCTCCCTGCATGGAGCCTGCTTCTCCCTCTGCCTGGGTCTCTGCCTCTCTCTCTCTCTGTGTCTCTCATGAATAAATAAAATCTTTAAAAAAAAAATTCCTTTATATCCAAGCCCTGTGGCTGCCCTCGGGGGCCAAGCTCCTCGTCTCCCACCGCCCCACAGTGGATATTCGGGAACCACAAGCCACTGGGTGTCCTCCTGGGCCTCCAGCATCCCCACCACAGGCCTGCATGACCTGCCCTAGTGACGCCCCTAAAGCAGACGTCTGGGCCTTCCTAGTGCTCAGCCCCGTCCTCGCCAACCCACCGGCTCGTGTGGAAGCAGCACCCTGGCCATCTGGACCGCAGCGCCAGAGCCCCCACCCGCCGCGGCGAACCCCAGAGAGTGGGCGAGGGACGGCCCGCCGTGGGGCCCGGCGGGGTGGGCGGCAGTCCTCCCTCCTCTGCGGCCGCCGTGGCAGGTGCTCCCAGCCACCGCGGCCACGGGTGAGTATTTCCCTTGGCAGGATCTTCTGGTCGTCGCTCCATCAGCCAGGCGGGGCTGGTTTCGAAAAGAAACATGAAATTGTTCCTTTTGTCTCCGGCTCACCTGTCAACCATGATTCCATCTCACCTTTTTCTAACACAAACTGACAACATGTTTTGGGTTAAAATCACTCATGCTCCCTTTCAAGCGTGCGATCTAGTGTGGGGGAGACGAGGTCAGAGGCTGCGAGGGCGGCTTCGTCCCTGACGTCCACACAGTGTTCCAGAGATGCCTGCTCCGTGCCATTCGCGCGTGCTCACACTCACCGGCTGGGCCCGGGGCTCCCTCCGGGGCCACACCTGCTGCAGGAGACGCCGGCCCGGCCGCCGGGGCCCGCCCCTCCCTTCCAAGAACGCTCGGAAGCAAACCCGTTGCGCTGCTTGCAAGCAGCTGGTTTTATTTACCACGTGGAAGTGCAACATTCTGCCCATTTTCAGGGCTCCACAGTGGTTCAAGAACTAACTGTAGAAGCGACACTTGTTGGGAGACCAGCGATGCAAGGGCACCGCGTGAAGACGTAGCACCGGGTGCGATAAAAGCCGGCTTTTGCTCCTGGGGGGTGAACAGGTCCTTCCACACTGAGCTGGGATTCCGCGTGAGCCGCTCCTTCCGTAAGGTGTTCGCTGACCACGGGCGGGTGACGACTCCCCGTGAACGCGGGCGGCCTCCGCCTGATGCGACAGCCGCGATCCTGTGGAACCGCCACCTGACCTGCTGGGGAGAGCACCAGGTGGCAGCCAGGCGGCTCCGGGGTCGCAGCCCATGGCCATCCGCTGCCCACCAGGGGGCGTCCCTCCCCGGCGGAGGTCCAGGGTGCAGGGCTCCCCCCTCACCCCCAGGACCACCCGGGGCGGCCCTGCAGCTCACTGCGCGGTATGGCTTTCATGGAAGACTTCAGGAGAAAGCACCGATTTTAAGTTGTCTTCAAAAAAAAAAAAACAAAACCTAAAATAAGTAGGATTTCTCGGGTGCGTCTCAGCGCTGCCAAGGACACCCATTTCTCCCGTCCGGCGCCTTTGGATCCTCACCCCGACAGCCAGCGTTTGGTTTTGAAAAACAGGAGCTAACGATTGCGGAAAGGAAGTCCAAGCAGAGGCAGCTGTCCCCACCCCTCGGTGCCCCGCGCCCCCTGCGCCACCAGCACCGCCTCCCTACAATGCAGCCCACCACGTGGACACGACCCCGCTCCGCACGCCCCCAACGAGGCGGCCCCTTCCCGCTCAGGCCTCTGTGGCCCACGTCCACTCACTCGAGGCCGGGGGAGGTCCTGCCCCCCGCGGAACCGCGCCACCGCCGCCGCCGCCGCCTCCGTGCGGCCACCAGGACCGACACCTGTCTCCACCACTAGGTCTCGTTCCGGAGTGTTTGCGTTTTCATCTGACGTATCTGGCTTAGTGGGAAAACGACGCAAATGCTTTTTGTCTCTCTACGTGATCCACACCCTGGCCTGCGTTCCACGCTGACGTGGGGGGCGCCTGTCGGCCTCCCCTGGTCACACGCCAACGCCCGGGAATGGCCCGTTTACCCACTTCTCGCTGTGTGCCGCTCACTCCCCCAGGACTTGACAGGGCTCCTAGTCCTGCGTGTGGCAGCCGTCACACACTTATGCAGAAACACCCCGCCTTGGGTTTTATTTTTATATTTCCCCAGCTCGTTCCGTAAGTCCACCACCTGGTCCCTTCCCGCCTCTGCCCACCTCCCCCTTCCTGCATCGGATTTCTGTCTTTAAATATGCGTGTGTGTGCCAGGCGTACGTGCAACGGTTTGCCCACTCGCGACTTTAGCTGACCGAATAGCCTTGGGCTCCAGGCCTCGCTGTTTCTTCAGTGCTTCATGGAACCACACTGCGTGTTGACCACGGGCTGCAGCTGCTCTGGGTCCCTGTGGACGCCGGTGTCGCGGGGCACGCCTCCCTCCCTCACGACTACCTGCCCCGCACCCTTGGGGGCCAGCACCCCTTAGTACCACGACCCCGTCCAATGCTGTGCGTGGGATTCCTGGCTACACCCCCTCCTCTGACTAAGCACCGCCAGGCCCGGCCCAGCCCCTAACTCGGGCGTGTGGCTTTCTACCTCCCCCCATCTTTAACCGGCACTTGGATTTATAGACTATCTGGATTTTGGAAGTCGGATGGGTACACCACGGAGACCCCAGTAGCCTCAGTTGGTGCTTCTCGATGACACATGTGGTGCGTCTCTTCACCGTCTTCTGGGCTACGGGGTCTCTCCTCTTCTGAACCGCCTGTTCGTTTTCTTGGCCAATTGTTTTTGAGTCTCCCCCCGGTTCTCTTTCCTAACTTGGAGTCGTACACTGTATACTCTGGAGGGTGACCCCTTGCTGGTTTGGGAGGCTGGAGATGCCGCCTACCTAAGCAAGCTCATCTGCTTGCTGCACAGCACCCACTAGTGCTCTAGGCAACCCCGTGAGCTGCCAAATCCTCTCCTGGACGGCCTGGGCTCCTGCGGCACCGCTCACACATCCTTCCCCACTCAAGATTGTAAGGACACACCACATGTTCCTCGGTTGCTTCTAGGGTCTTATCTGCCCCGGGTGGGGCCTCGGTCCTTCCACGGGGACCCTTGTGTGGTCTGAGGCAGCAGCCCCGCTACCCTCCTGTCCGCAGATGGAGCACATTACTTGAAAGCACCCGGTCTCTCCTCACTGAGGGGTGCCCTGGCCTCGCACACACGGCAACACGTTTCTATCTCTTTTGTCAACAGTTCAGATCCTCCACCAGATACACAGTTTTCCTTACTACTTCCTCCTAGTGTGTCTTAGTATCTAACAGATTAATTCCCGCTTTTTTTTTTTTTTTTTGCCCCAAACTGTCTTGTATATTTTGGACATTTCTTGTTCCATAAACTTATAAATACTTTGATTTTTAAAATAGTCACACTAGAATGTTTATTGGAACAGCGTCACAACAAGAGATTTACTAGGGGGAGCAGACTTCTTCACAATACCAAGCTGCCGCATTCATGAAGATGGTATATATCTTGGCTTTTTTCTGTACCTAATGTCATATTTTTTTAATGTATTCGTAACTTCCTTTATGCATTGTTTCTGTATCTTTACCACATAATTCCACTTTGAAATATGAACACCGTATTGTTTTGGAAAATAAGATCCTATGCTTATTTAGAGATTATAAGCTTCCTTTCACCTTTTATTGAAATTGCTTGTTTTCTTTTTCTTTTTTTTTATAAATTTATTTTTTATTGGTGTTCAATTTGCCAACATATAGAATAACACCCAGTGCTCATCCCATCAAGTGCCCCTCCTCCGTACCCATCAATGTCATATATTTTTGACAGATTTTTTAAAAATATTTTCATAAAGGTCTTGGATATTTGATAGTGTTTGATCATTGGCTTCTGTGGCTGTCCTTGTGAATTTAATTTCACTTTCTGCTTTATTTCCTAGTTGGCTATTGCTGGTTGAAACTATTCTTACAGATTCTGCATAAGTGGAGACGCTTTCGTCTGCGTAAAACATGACACAATTGAAAACTCTTCAGCTTGCTCGGATTATGGGATTGAACTCTCACCCACGCAGATTCGTCAATAGTGGAGCTCGCTCTGGGAAAGGCTCCACGGCTGAGAGCATCACACTGAAGTCACAAACCCAGGCCTTGCTCTCAGGCTGCCTGAGTGACTCCACGTGTGTCTGTGCTCCTTGGGGAAGCTCCTCACACTCCCAAGCTCAGTTTCCTCCTCTAAGAGTGGGAACACGCGCATAACAGGCCCCGGAGATTGATCTGATGATTGAAGAAAGTGGTGCATATAAGCCCCTGAAGAGTACGGCCTGCAGCCAGTTCTCAGTACGTGTTAACCGCATCATCACTGGCTGTGGACCCCCAGGAAAAGTATTTGGCCAGTTTGGGGTTCACCTCCTTCATCAAAAAATAAAAATCAGGACATTGAGGTTTCTTTTCCCACCTGCCTCGGAGTGTTGTCGCCATGATGAAATGGGAGGATGGGGAAATCACTTTATAAGCTGGAGAGTGTTAGAAGCATCAAAGCGCTATCAGGACAGCCATGGACACCCCTGTTTGCTTTCCATCTTCCTTTCTCTTCACAACTATTTTGTCCATCTTGTTTGCGTGAACATCTGTCCGTTAGCTCCGGAAGTAATGATTCAAACACACTGAGTGTCTGCCGTGTGCCCAGCACGCCACAGGTGAGTCCAGATTCACACACGTCCCCTTCCCATTTGCCCTCACATTCCCCATGAAGGATTAAGGGCATGATTCACACGGACTCCCGGGTGGTCAGTGGACCAAGAACCACTCTGGATGATTTTCTGAACAGTCACTAAGAAAATGACTCACCCAGAAACATCGATTTTTTTCCCCCCTGAAACCAAAACAAATCAAATGCCTTGATTGCGTAGTTATGATGGCGCGGCCCAAAGTTCCCAGAATTGACGTCCTCCACCTGCTGGGGACTAAACACAGGATGAAGGAGACAGCATGATTCAGGGGAAGGAAAGAGCACGTTGGGAAGCGATCCAACGTTTACTGAGTGTGAACGTGAGCCCTCTGTGTGTGAGCGTGCTGCTAGTCCCTTTATCCACAGATCTTCTTTAATGGTATCCGTAACCCTACACATGTATACACACACGACCACACACCCTTTGTACACCTACGGCCTCATTTTACAGAAGAGAAAACTCACGGTCAGACACAGTCATTTTCCTTGAGACACAGCCAGAAATTTATGGTGCTATTTTGCCACAAAGCCTGTAGGATTCCCTAAATTATATGATGGTACTGGGGAATAGGATTTAATTAAATAGCTTGTCTTAGCTCAGAAGCTTTCAGGAGCCACTCTAGATGTCTCACCCAGAGAAGGGTTTGACAGGGGGAGTTGTTTACAAATGTTTTGGAGGAACTGAAGGAATAAAGGCAGGAGCACCAGGAGACCGGGAAGCCCCTACGGCCCCGGGATGGAGCCGTGTGCCCTGGAGGTGCAGAGCCGCCCACTGCCACCCCTGCTGGGGCCTGCGCCCCCTGCCCCCACTGCCAGCAGCGTCCCCGTCCCTGTCAGTGACTCCCCGGGGCCCCACACAGGCAGAGCCCAGCCAGCCGGCGAGTGTGGGGCGGGTAGCTTCCACGCTCCCGGGCCTCACCACACGGAGATCGCAGAGGACCCAGGAGAGCTGAGCTGCAACCGAACCTGCAGGGCACACTCCTTGGCTGTTTTATCGGAAGCACGGCTGCGACTGCAAAGCGATTTGAAAAATTCATAAGACTTTGTCCAGGAACCAGAAATAAAACCCAGAAATAAACACAACAGGGTTTTGACTCGAATGCTAGTGTGTACGTGTGTGAGCCTGAAACGTGTCTACACTCCTTGAGTCCTTGCTTCGGGAAAAGACATCAGCCACCTTCTCCATTCTTCTGCGGCTTCTAAAAAAGCACTAATCACCCCCAACGTGATCACTTAGCGTTGGCTGAACGGAATTCAAAGGAAGGAGCCCTATTGTTCCACGAAACCAGCTACACCATAAAGGGAGGGAGTCAGAACAGGCATTAAACCACCAATTGCTGACACTTTACAAGGCAAAGCTCAGTACCAGGTGAGCACAGCAAGACGTGAGCACGAGACGTCAACGTGGCCCCCAGAGCCGAGACCTCCGCACAGCTCTGGAGGCCAGAAATCGGAAATCAAGATGCCAGCAGGGGCGGTTCTCTGCAGGCTCCTGCTTGGTCTCCTGGCCTCCGGTGGCTCCGGTGGAAGTGGCCATCCTGCGGCTGGATCCTTGGCGTGAGGACGCGTCACTCCGATGTCTGCCGTCTCCTCCCTGTGTCTTCCGATGGCCGTCCCTCGGCGCCTCTGTGCTCAAACGTCCCTGTGCTTATAAGGACATCAGTCATACTAGACTAGGACCCGCCCCATTCCAGGGTGGTCTCATCCTGACTAATCACACCCACAGCCCTGTTTCCCAGGAAGGTCGCATCCTTGGACACCCGGCGGCTAGAACTCTGACATGTCTCTGTGGGGGGACACGGCCCAACCCCAGCCCTCAGAAAGTACTCGAGTACGCGGTCGGAAAGCTCCTCCGCTGCCACAGATTGTCGGCAATTCACCCAGGTCATTCGTTACAGGGATACGCCTTCTGGGGGAGGTCGTTCCCAATTCCCCAGCCACACTGGGAATACCTAAAATACACAATTTTTATGTAACCGTAAATTGCATTAAAAACATTTTTATTAATAGAAAACATTGCATGACACAGCTTGTGGCTCTTTACTGCCTGCCTTCCCGGGCGCTGTGTGGGGTGCTTTGGCGATCTTCTCTCCTCTCCAGCCTCAGCCACCGGCACCTGGGCTCTCCAGGGGCGGGAACGGGGGCCGGGGAGGTGGGCAGTTTGCTGGATCAACTGCACGTCCAGCCCGCTCTCCCTTGCCCAGGCAGGGCCTCGGCGTCTGCTGCACCTGACAAGCCCACCAGGTGCACCGCGAGCTCCTGGGGCCTCTGGCTTCACTCTCCTCGCTCTCCCTGCCGCCCGTGGCTGCGGCTTCAAGGCTGCTCTGTATCTGGACGCCAGCATCGAGTCGCAGAGGCGGACGGGAATCCTCGTGCCTGCCTGGTCAATCTGCCACCTCTAGCCACCACACTGCCCTGCCTCCCTGGTCCCTCGGGTCCCAAGCCCCCCCACACCATCCTCTGCAAAGCCACAGGCAACATGCGGCGGGAGCCCGTCTAGACACAAATCATTAGCATCTCTTTAGATGTTGTCGAAGGGCAGAGAACGTAACTATCCTTTGCTATGGCCACCAGCTTGGCTTCTCTATGGGCCCGACAGCCTCCTACCGTCCCCACTGGGCCTCCAGCAGCTCCTGTGCCCCCTCTTTCTTCCAACCACAGGCTCCCAATACCATAAGCTTGTGCTATAGTGGCGTTAGCCTGTGGAAGTAGGATGGGAGTGAGTGGGGGAGAGATTACATCCCTGAACACCAATTCCCTTCAAGATGGGGGTGCCCAGGGCCCCTGGGTGGTCCAGTCAGCTAAGCATCCCACTCTTGGTTTTGGCTCAGGTCGTGATCTCAGGGCCCTGAGATGAAACCGCACATCAGGCTGAGTGCTCAGCAAGGAATCTGCTTGAGATTCTCTCTCCCTCTGTCCTACCCCTTTTTAAAGAAATAAATCTTTAAAAAAAAAATGGAGGTGTCTGAAAGCTGGCACATGAGCCAGATGAACTGCTGGGGCCCCTCAACTCCCTTCTGTTCTTCATGCGAAGACTCAACATGTCAGGTGAACTGATGGATAGTGTTTGGAGGATCAGAATGGAGGGAGAAAATCAACTGATTTCACCTTTTTAAAAAAAGATTTTATTTATTTATTCATGAGAGACACAGAGAGAGACAGAGAGGCCGAGACACAGGCAGAGGGAGAAGCAGGCTCTATGAGGGGAACCTGATGTGGGACTCAACCCCAGGACCCCGGGATCACGACCTGAGCTGAAGGCAGCTGCTCAGTGTTCCCTGATTTCACTCTCTATTTTTGTTTACAGAGTTGCCAAAAGCTCCACTCCCCTTTCCAACACAGCCAACCCCAGAGTCTAGGAAGCCCAACCTTGTCCTACTCTCCTGATGAGGGAAGGGATGCTAAAGGTCTTCAGGAAAAGACACGTGCAGAGTACGTGAATGGGACACATTCTGAAAGGTGCCTTTTAGGAATATTTGTGTTTATTTCATAATTTAAACCAGTAATTACAGAAATAATTTTTGCAAATTATAATTCAGTTGAAGTAGGAACTACATGAAGTGCCTTCATAGTGCACAGAAATGAACGAGTCCACAGACCCCGTGGTATTCGTGCCACACCATCCTGTCTCTAGTGACAGCAAGGACACGTCTTGACTTCTGTTCTGGAAACCTGGGAACCACGTGTCCAAGAGGCATTGCTAACCTTTGGAACCCGGTGGGGAAGTTGTAAGAAACGTGCCTTTCCTTCATTTTATTTTATTCCAAAAACCCACTCTACTGTGGACAACAGATCCCTGAACCATGTTTGTTTCACTGCATAGAATCTAAAAAAAAAAGTCAGGGTTTGCACTGCAGAGGTTCCTTACCAAACGGTCCCCATGGGAAAGAGAAAAGAGAGACGTTACCATGTTGAGGTGTGTTCTGCTGCAAGGAATGTTGTAGAGACGGGGCTGGAAACAGCGTCAGGTGATCTATCCGCCAGCACAGTGCAGTGCTTCATGGACCCTCACAACATGGGGATCATGGTGAAGCCAGGATTCAAACCCAGGTTTCTGCTGCCCGCTCATAAAGTCCCTTCCCTACAACTTAGTGCCAGATTCCTCCTTTTTTACTTGGCCATCTGTCCACATCCCGCTCAGAGTGCTTTGTCTTTGCTCGCAAAGCATCTGACCAGGGTTCCTTTTAAAGAGCAAAAATAAAGCATAACCTAAGTGATAGAATTCAGTTTTTAAAATCATGTGTATGTTGCCTGTAAGCAGCCAAATGACCATTTCCCTTCTGAAGCACGACTCGTGCGTTGTGCAGAGGAGCCAGGGGCTGGAGCTCAGAGAGGAGCCTCTGGGGCCCCTGAGAACAAACGAGGGCCGAGGCTGGGAGCACCGTGCCAGCCTGGTGAGGCCAACGGTCCCCTCTGCTGCTGATTGCCATCGGAGCTAAACGCACAGGTTGGCAAAATATGCTTATCAGAGAGAAATCCCCCGACCTGATCATAACTGATGCAGGGTTCTGTGTCAGATCACTTCCTGTTTCCTGATTGTGGGTGAGAAAAATAGGATTTAATCAGAGCGTGTATAACAGTTCAGAGCCCGTGCAGCCTAAAACAGGTGCAGCCTCCCGGTGTGGCCGGGACGGAAACACCACGGCCGGTCCAGGCGCTGGCCCTGGAGGGGCCCCTGGAGGGCTCTCAGCTCCCCTCTGTGCTAGAAGAACCCACATCCTGGCGTTGGGAAGAACGGAAGCAGGACCCCACAGCAAACAACCTCCTCAGAAGGCAGCTCATCGACTCACCAGGTTCTAAAAGACATCAGAATAGGCTCCTACTTGAAGGAGATGGTACATGTTGAACTATAATTTCTACAAAGTACCTACTTCTCAACCCCCATGCATGACTCCAGTCAAGTCCCATGTGTCTCTTGATCTTTGCTCACAAACATTGATTTTCACCCCATGCACACAGCACTGAGCCAGGCACTGATGCACACTGTTTCCTTTACCCCATTTCACACGTGGATGAAACAAGAACCAGAGAGAAGGGATTTGCAAAAAGTCACGTAGCTGGAAGTCCCAGGACTGACCCAGAAGCCCCCAGGGATCTGCCCCAATGCTGGTGGCCCCTCCAGGGCCATCTGACCTTTTTGGTTAAGTCATACAGTGGCTTTGGATGGAGGCAAATACTAGGAAAAAGTTCCACAACCAACAAACCCTTTCTTAAAACTCTGGTGCCTTCGTTCTTTCCAGAATGTCCCCTGAACCCCTCGTGTGTACCAGGCTAAAGGTGCAACTGTCTTTAAGATGAGCAAGATCCCTGCCCTCATGCAACTTATATTCAAATGAATAGAAATAGATCCTGATAAAACACTGGTTAAAGTACATAAGATGGAGGGTGATAGGGAACACAAATAGAAAGCTCTGAGCGTAGAGAGACCACTGTCAGGACCAGATGGTCAGAGTGTGCCTCTCTGAGGAGAGGGACTCATGAAGATGTTTAGAAGAGGAGCATCCGGGACAACGGTCTGCGTGAGGGGCCCTGAACCAGAGGGTGCACAGCCAGCCAGGACCAGAGGGGCTGGGGCAGAGGGAGGGAGGGCAGGCAACCATGGAGCACTTCAGGCTCTTAAACAGGACGGGCCCTACTAAAGTTCGTGAGTGCAGGGGCAGCAGAGGGAACACTTGGGAAGCTGTGGCCATGATCCCATGAGAGATGCCGATGGCTGGAGCAGTATGGCAAGAAGCAGTCAAAATCTGGACGGGTCTGCTGATGGGCTGGAGGTGGGTATGAGGTGGACAGTCAAGGATGACTCCAGGACTCCGACCAAAGCAATGGGAAGGTTGCAGGTGCCATGAAATAAGACGGGGCGGGGTGGGGGGCCAGTTGAGGAGTCTCTTATGCTGCAGACCATGGCTTTCACTCTCTCTCTGTCAGGCCCAAACACGCCTCCAGTACTTTAAGCAAAGTAATGGATATGATGTACAAAATGGACAAAATGGTAACATCCTTTAAAGTCTAAGTTGTTATTCCCCCAAAAAGATCTTTTGGATGGAGATTACCCATACTTAGTTAACGTTAATCTAGTGAATACTTAAGAATGGAAATCACCATGCAATGCCATGAAAAAAAAAAATCTACATGTGGAAAAATCTTGTTTGTCAGCCATATGATCTTTTCTCAATATAATTTAGAAATAAAAATTATTAGTTTCTAGCAATAGTCAAACATTCTACTTCCTATTTCTGAGTAAACATGAGAACGGCGGAAGGCCAGCGATGTTGACAGAGATGCACAATTCCCGAGAAGCACGACGTAAAGCCTCTTGGAGGCCACAGGCCATAGGTTGAGGGTAAGCGCTCACCCTAGATACTGATGCAGTGCTCCCCACCCCTCTCAGCGGCCACACTCTCGGATCTCCCACCCAACACTGTACCGGCCCCGGGGAACAGCGATGCCCAGACTCACTCTCCACACTTCACGCCAGACTACACGCTGCTACTGTATGTGTCTCTGAAACACAGATTTGCTAATGCCTCTTCCCCAGTTAGGATGCTTCAGTCACTCCCCATTGCCTACAAAATAAGATCCACACTAGACAAGTGGAATATAATTCCTGTGCACTCCAGGTTCCGCTTTCTTCCCACCTGGCTTGACCTCATTTCCTCTCTATAGCTGAGTCTCAACAAGCTGTGTTCTATTCCTAAACACAACCCATCAACGCAGTCATGCCTCCGTGCCTTTCAGCATAATTCACCTTTGCCTGGAATGTTTTTCCCCTATTCCGTTGCCCTTCCTCATCCCTCGAGACCCGTCTTGCAAGACTTTCCCCTGCAGAGTTAGGTGGCCCTTTGCTGATACACCTCCACGGCCATGCTTATGCTCATCCTGTGTCTCACTGCTGGCTCACAGAGAAAGCCTTTCTCTCTCTACCCAGGGGCAACCAGCAGCCGTTCAGTGACATAGGTCTACTGTGGGGACACTTGAATGCTTCCAATTTGTGGCCTCAGTAAAATTCAAAGACTATGTTGCCCACAAACATGGAGCCATGACCCGGAATAGGAAAAAAATACTTGAGACACATAAAACACCCATCACAATTAATGATTACAGTGGAGACATAAAGGGCAGATGGAAATTTTCAGAAAACTAAGCCAGTGAATTAGAACCATGACAGGGAATAAGACAGAGAGAACTGAAATCTGAGAGAAGTTGAGTCCGAGAGTGCTAACTTAGGAATTCCAGAAGCAAACAGAATATACAAACCCAAAAACTGAACACATCCCAAGGTAAGAGAGACTCAAGTCTTAAGCCAGAAAGATCATTAAGTATCATGAAAAAAATCATTAAAAATCTTAGCTATGTTGATTTTATACATACATTCTCATATTCTTACTCTTATATATTCTTAAAAACCGTACCATGTTGTCAATGAGATAAAAGATTACCTACAAATGCAAAAAATTCAAGTCACCCTTAAATAGCATTTACTTGAATAATTTTTAAACTTTCAAAGATTATTGCCTACAGAAATTTATATTCAAATTCAAGTGATGAGAAAATGTCAGAAAAGCAAAGAAATTATAGGATTGTATAGCTTTGATGAATAAAATCTTTTTTAAAACCATCAACTCTGAGTAGAATTCAAAACTGCAAGAATAAGGTGGACAAAGTATAAAAGAAGGGAGATTAAACAATGGAATGAGTGCAACGATTGGCCTTATTCTTAAAAGGTAATGGAAATAACATAACCATTAATTACTAACATACTGACCAAGCACACTGGCAATAGTCGGGACTTGAGGTGGTAGCTCACTGGCAAGGGTTTGTTAGAAAGTGTGCCGAGTGTCTCATTGTACTGAGGAATGGGCAGGAAGACACTCTTGGCGCTGAACTCTGAAAAAACAGGTGACCTCTCCAAGATGATACAAAGGCACTGTATATATTGAAATGCAAAAAGGAAACCCCAAAACAATCACAAAAACACGAAAAACAGAAAGCACCAGTATGACAAAGTCCTTTAAAGTGAGAAAATAACATGAAATAAGTGCAGAAGAGATCCATCTAAACCAGGATGATGGGAGCAGGGCTCAAAGTTAAGAGAACAGCAGAGAAAGATTAAAGGAAATATAAACAACAATGCAACAGAAACTCCACTAACAACAAATAGTAAAGAATACAAGATAATTACATTAAAAGTAACCAAGAGGATCATTATAATTTTATAAAAGCATAACCCATATGAAGGTATGTGCTGTAATCTCTACCTACGATCCCTACTTCAGTGGAACAAAACTAAAAGAACTTTTGAATAAACCAGAAAGATAAAGGTGAATTTGCAATTAAACAAAATAAAACAAACAAAACACCAAAACTGAATAATCTTTAAATTAAAGAAACAAAGGAAACTACCACAACAGCCTACTTAGATGCTAACAGTGAGGAAACCACAAGTGAAAATGTATGGAATGCATCAGGATCTGTAATCAAAATGAATTTACAGCCTTAAATGCCTGTACTATTATTTGAGGTTAAAATTAAAGATACACAATTCAAAATAATACTGTATTTTCATTCCAAAATGGGTCCGAATTATTTCAATACTAATTAAATTGGGGAGAGTGTAAGGAAAGGGCCAGTTTCATCTCCATCCTAGTAGAGATGAAAATGAGCAAAACTTTTCAGAAGAGAAATCTGTAAGTATCGAAAGACTCTAAAATATAAATTCCCTCTTCAACCCAGCAATTCCACTTCTAAGAAGTTACTCTAACAAAATAAATCACCACGGAAGTATAAAGGGATTTATCTCCAGGAATTTTGGTCACAGCATTGTTCGTAATAGAAAAATATTGGAAACGCAGTGAGACCCACAGGAACGTGCAGCGCATCAAGGGGAAGGCGACCATCTCACGGCGGAAAGAACGCAGCAGACGATGCGTGATCCCACCCGGGCACGCGGGCACGGCGGGCGGATAACACGCCACGTGCGTGATCGGAGTTTAGTGACGAAAATGCACACAAACATTATGCCCCTAGGATAAGTGCCATGACTTCACGCCCTCAAGCACCTATTTCTACTGTGTAGAACGGAAGGATTTCCCAGTTTTATTTTGGGGGCCTTTCCTTTTGTCTAATTTTCTGTCCTAAATATTACTACTGTGCAGTCCCCCAGGTAAACGCTATTAAACACGGACAGAAAACCGCGGGTGAAGATGGGAGCCACCAGCCAATCAGTCCCACAGGTGTGACATGCTCCCGTGTGCCCAGCTGGCACCTGTCCCTTTGGAAACACAAAGAGACACTTTACTGGTAAGAAAGGGGATCTCAGAGAAGACAAGCCACTTGTGTTGCTCACTGCGGGTGTCTGAGAACGAGGGTCAGCGTCTCCACCGCCTGACGCAGCGCGATGCCAGGGAGGCCCTGCCGAAGTGGGGGTGTATCCCACCCTGTGTCACCACAAGGTAGGAGAGGACAGTCTGGGAGCACTGGTTTTAGCGAACCGAAGGCCGTTTCTGGTCCACTCGGCCGCCAGTGACACAGGACGTGACGGGGGCCCTGGCCGTCTCTACACCCCACGTGGGTTCTGAAGCAGGAGCTGTGAAGTCCGGGGACACGTCCCTTCGCTGTCCCCAAAAGCGTGCGTGTTTGAGGACTGTCACACTCCGTGCCGGGGAGCCCTGGTTCCGCCCCGCCCCCCCAGAGGAGCAGACTATCGGAGCCATGACTTCAAATTTGTGCTTAAATCCGACTCTGAAAAGGGGAACTTCTTCTCTGGGGTGCGGGTGGCGGTACAACGCCTGCCCGGTGAGGGCCGTGTTTCCGCCTCCGGGAGGCTGCAGGGCGTCCAGCGACCGCGGGACTGTGCCCGCTCTCTTGTGCGACACTTCCCACTTGTTGGGTTTCAGAAGTGGTTATGAATAGAGGGTCCTTGAAAGGAAAAGGGGAAGTGAAACCTCTCCATGGGCCTTTGTGGGCAGCTCCAGCAGGATGCGCGTCTCCATGGTGACCAAGGTCCCCGGAAGCCACAGACACTGCGGCACAGACTCGTCAGAGGAGGCGCAGGCTGCCAAGGAATAACCCCAAGGACACAGACCCCCCAAACCTTCTGTGGGTGTCCTCATTCACCCAAGAGCCGTGGCCGGGGTCTGCTTGCCCCCCTGGGAGAGAGTGTGGCCCACCCGGGAAACACCAGCAGTTCTCGGGGGAGCAGCCTCAAGGCTCCTCCTCAGGTGGCCAGCGAGGCCCCCGGAAGATCGAGGTGACAGAAGGACCTGGCCCCGAGCGGTCAGTGAGGGGAAGACCGGGGGCATCCATGCTCTCCACCGTCCTTCAACAAGTGCACAGAAGCAGAGAGCCAGGGAGTGGTCACGACAGGTCACCAGGATCACAAGGACAGCGAGAGGCAGGTGTGAGGACTCAGGGTGCCGACGGCCGGAGGGGGAGGCAGGCCCGCGAGTGGCGCTTGCCCCGACTGGGTCCCGGGGTGGCGGGGCGCCCGGGATGCAGGGAGGCAGGCACACGTGCCTCACGTCCTCTCTCCAGGACACCACCGGAAGGCCGGCCCGGGACACCAGGGCCTCGGGCCATGGGGAGCGAAAGCTGCGCCCCGCTGCAGGGAAGGCTCAGATCTGCCCGGGGACCACTCGGAGGCAGAAATGTTTGAGGAGGACAAGACGCGGGGTCCTGCACCCCAGGCAAGGGCAGAAGATGCTCCTGGTCTGCAGGGAGCAGGCCCTGCTGCTCCCACCCGGCTCGGCCCGGCTCGGGCTTGGCACCCCGATAGACACGGCGCCTGGTCTGGCGTGTGGGCCTGGCAGTCAGCTCCGCCAGCGGCCTCCCCGGCCCAGACGACTCCTCGCCAGCCCCGTGCCCCATCGCTCCCAGCGCTCCAGGCCCATGCCTCGTTCATCCCAAGCTGTTTCCCGTTCTCCAGGAGCACGTTGGCTTCAACCATGCTGCCCCCCTGGCCTTGGCTACAGCTCCCAGGCCTCCGCCTCAACGCCACCTCCGCATCCTACGAAGCCGTCCTCCCCTCTCCGAATTTATCGCTGCTCACCGGGTTGGGTTGGATGCCTTCGTTCTGTGATCGCCAGGACCCTGCACGGATCCCCCTGCGTGTGCTGCCTTCCCCACTGGCTGGGACTCCTTCGAAGGGGGGACTGTGCCTTTCTCTCTATATCCCGAAGCCTTACACACGCCCGCAGGCAGCAGGTGCTCAGTGGTGTGTGGCCACAGTCTCACTGCAGCCCCAACGGAGCCTCACCCCACGCGAACACCCTGCACGACGGCACCTCACCTAACGAATGCACGCAGATCCCCCTGGCTACGCTTTCAACCCTGGACACCCCACTGGCCGCCTACAAGTCAGCACGTCGCACGCAGACCACTGAGCGAGACACACGTTTCCAGGCCGGCCCCCGTGGACCATCTGCAACCCCCTTCTGGGAGCCTCAGCCGAAGTCCGGGGCTCACTTGTTACAGGTCCCAGAGTTTGCAGAGTGAGTAACGGATGACACGTGTGAGCTCCCACACTCCCAACAACTAGCGGTCGGAGCGAGCTTGTGCAGCGGGCTCTGTGCTGAGTTACAGGCTGAGAACCCAGGGCAAGTCACTTAGCATCTCCAGGCCTCAGTTTCTCTCCTAAAACTGGGAGAGTTGCCGATGCACCTTTCTTTGCAGTTTTGTGTGAATTTTCTCCTAAGACCCCGTGCATGAAAAGTCAGCGGCAGCTCTGGGGTCCTTCATTCAGTCATTCAATACGTGTGCATTGGCTGCTCACAATACGCCATGCCCTGTTCTAGAAACCCTGGGTACAGTAGTTTAAAAAAAAAAATAGCAAAACATCCCTTCCCTCTGAGCTCTCACATGAAGCAAGTCCTGCCCAGCGTCCTCTGCTAGTTTATGACAAGCACCTAAAAGGTGCTCATTAAATACTTGCTGAGACTCCATCGTAGGCTTGCAACAGATCCTCTTCCCAACAAAAATCTTTTTCGTATCTAAAGCCACAAAGAAAGGCCTTACTTTCTTCAGCGGTGCCCACTGAGTACTCCTATTTGTCAAGACTCTGCTAGCACTGGAGGTGAACTGGGAATTGTGGAGCATTCGTGCTTTTAAAGATCACAAGAGCTCCTAGGGGCGAGGACGAGGGAGCAGAAAACAGCCCTGAACACCTCCGTCAGGCCCGGGGGTCACGGGGAGGTGGTCCTGGAGCTCCGACAGTCAGCGGTCCGGAGGGCAGGAGCCAAGGCCTAAGGAAGGGGCCCTGGTCCACGTGGCTGGGGGTCCGGGGAAGGTCGGGACGTCAGAAGAGGCGAGGCCCGAGCAGGAAGCCGCGCACCTGTAGCCGCCTCACCTGGGGGCACCGGGGGAGCGGGGCCAGCGGAGGAGGAGGCACGTGGCAGCTCCAGGTGAGGACGGGTCTCGGGCAACCACGAAGGGCGACGCTGTGGGTAGGGCAGGGAGGCGGGTCTATGCGGAAAGAGATTAGAAATGAAACGCTTAGGAGACAGCGGGTGCTCTCAGGTGGACAGATTCCGAGCCGCACTCAGCTATTTCCGCTTCTCCTCTGCCCTCCAGGGGAGACCCCGACCCACCGTCCCCTGGGGGTCTTCAGCCGTGGACACGGCAAATTATCCGCAGCTCAAAGTACGTGCACACAGGACACGCCTGGGCGCGCGGGGTCCTCGCTGACCGCCCGCCGGTCCCAGGCACCGCGCCCCGTCCTGAGCCCCCGCCCCAGGCGATCCCGGGACACGCTGCGCCCTCTGTTGCGGGCGTGAGAACCAGGGTGCCGAGGCCGGCGAAGGTTGAGAAGGGGCGCCCCCGGGCAGCAGGGGCTCGGCCCTGTGCGTGGGAGGCGGGAGGCTGGAGGCGGTGCCCGTGCCCAGAGGACACGCTCCATCCCCTGGAGGTCGGGGCGCGGTTCTCGAACCCTGTGCCCCACGGGGGAGCAGCCCGGGGCCGGAGGAGGAGCGCAGGCTGCGCAGCCAGAACGGCCTGGGTGGGAACCCTGGCGCCACCTCCTTAGGGCGAATTACTTAACCTCTCGGAGCCTCGGGCTTCCCGTAAAGGAAAAGAAGAATAAGATGCCCCCTCAGAGTGGTGGAGAGGGGGTTCCTGGAACCTAAGAGGTGCTCAAGAAAGTGGACCTAAAGTCATCGGGCTTTAGGCGTTCTCTTAGATCTGACAACCAGGTCTTTTGTTTAATGACCACAACCGAATTATTCAATAAGTGGAAAGCCTCGAATTTTAGGTTTTTAGCCTGTGGGTTTCCCTGACACTCCTAGAGCGAGCTACCACTTTGCCACGTTCCAGGTTGGTACAGGACAGCGTCGGATTTAACGTGAAATTACAGATCCTACCGGGTCCGAGTTTACCGTGTCACTGATGGGCGGCGCGCATCCCACCGGGGGCACCACGATGGCGACGCTCCACTTCCTGGACAAGTGTGAAACCTCATTCTAAATGGGAAAAAAAAACACGGAGCAAGACACAGGATAACGCAGCTGAACTTCGCCCCGCGCCACAGATTTGTTCCAGGAAACGGGATGACACGCGCGTCGCCGCCGCAGGTTCCGTGGGAGATGACTTCTCGCAGCCTCGGCGCCCGCGTCCCGGCGGGGTGCTCTGTGGTCCCAGCGCAGAGGGGCCTTGGGGCTGCTCCCTCCGTCCGCTCGGCCTGGGACGCGCCCCTGCTCCACACGCCCGGCCCTGGACGCCCCACTCACCCCACCCACCCACCCGCTGCCACCCGGAGGCTCTCCCGGGACGCCTTCCGTCCACGGCTAAGCTCCTCGGAAGGAGCTCCCCCCAGTGAGTCCCCTGAAGCCACTGTCGTCTGGGTTTCGATTTGGGCGTGTGGGTTTGCCCGACGTAAAGCCACGGCTGGCGCACCGTCATTCAGTTTCCAGTGTCCATGCAAGCTCAAAACCACAGCGTGGACGCCTGTGCGCGGAGCCCAGCTCCATGGGGCCCCTGCCTTGGGAGCTGCCCCGCAAGGACCTGAGAAAGCCAAGCAGGGCCCCCAGGGTCTCTCCAAGCTAATCCAGCGCTCCCTGACCCCCCAGGCCTCCCCCTGAGAGCTCCTGGCGCATCCCCTCCGGCTCCGAAGGACCACAGTCTGCGCTACGGCAGGGCCCCCCGATCCTGGATGGAGCCCCGGACTGGACTCGCGGTGCAGGGACCTCAGAGCCTCTGGGAATCCGCTGCCCGGCCAGGCCCGAAGACCCTTCCTGACACAGGCCAGACGCCCACTTGCAGGGGGGAGCACACACTGGCCCACACTGATCCGAAATTCCCCGAGGAGGCCTGAAGAGCCCCCCTCTGTCGTGTGCCCCCAAACGCTACACTCAGGAAACTGAGGCCCAGAGAAACCAAATCCCTTCCCGACAGCCACGTTCATAGTCAGCTGACCTCCGCGGCAGGGAGCTCCGCCAGCTGGGCCGCCAGGGAGCCGGAGACCTTCCAGAAGCCACTCGCCCTTGGCAGGGTTAGGAGCTGCTCCCTCCGTGGACCCCAGGTGTGTCCCAGCCCCCCCCCCATCACACCTTCTGTGCCTCGTGCTTTTCCCTAGCGTTTCCTTTGTGTTCCGCTCCTCAAAACTTGAGCCTGCTGTCACCAGAGCGTGCATTAGACCTGGCCTCCTGGCCTAGCGGACCCCTCCAATCCGAGGCGGTGAGACACTGAGAACTAAAAGCAGGTACACGCTTGCAGGTGGATCTCCGTCCTTCCTCCCACTAGGTGTCCTCCCCCAGCTCACGTCCTGCTGGTGTGTGAACGCGCAGTAGATTTCGAAGGAGGGTCTCCCGCTCAAGCCCCCTGCAGAGACTGTTTACCCCTCAAGGAGCGGGGCTGAGGCTCCACAGGATGCAGCTCAGGTGGCCTTCGTGTTCACCGCGGCCCTCTCCGCGCCAGCACTCGGCGACAGGCAAGGCGGCCCCTTGGTAGCGGCAACATGTTAGGAAAGCCGCGGCCTGACCTTCCCCTGCGTCTGGTGAATGGGCTCCCGGGCCCGGGGGGATGCTCTGTGCAGAGATCTTTCCAGAACTCCAGGCAGGCAATCATGGCAGGTGGGACGCTAGACCAGGGGCTGGAAAACCACACCCTGCCGTCGACTTGATGTGTTTCACCACGATCCACGCACTTTTCCCGAGCACGTCTGTTTGAGGGAGGAAGGAAGTGACTGCGGGAAGGTCCCGGCTCCCTGGGTGCCCACGACCAGGACAGGAGACGCCCGTGCAACCCCAATGCCGACCGCCAACGACACAGAGCTCTGGACGTGCGGAGGAGGGTGCGAGCCTCCCCGTGGACCAGAGCCTTCGGGACACCGTCCTGCAGAACGGGCGGCTTTGAAACGCTTCACTCCGGACAAAAGGCAGTGGCAGACCCGGAGCCACAATGGCCCGAGCAGAGACGGACCGGATGTGGACATGTTCCGTGGGTCTGGGCCCCAGCAGAGAGCACGAGCATGGAGGCCAGCCCACTAAGGACGTAGTCACGGAGGCCTCCGGCAGGAGCTGAAATGCTGGAGACCATTCAGGGGTTTCATCCCCAGATGGAGATCCGCGTGGAACAAAGAACCGCAGGAGGCGCCCGGGCCCAAACGCATCGTCCTAGGGCCGGGGTAACGCCGTGGAGCGGGCGGAGGGAAGCGGGGCAGGGGCCCTGGGGGCCAGGCTGGCCGTCGGTTGCAGATGATCGCGGCCCCACGTCGGAGAAGGCACGAAGTGGGGGTGCTCACGCCGCGTGCCCGGCAAGGAGGTGCCCACAGGGCGCTCTATCTGCGCAGAACTCAGAGAAATTAGGCAACATTACTCCTCCGCTGAGCTTTTACTGCAGGTTGCTCAAAAACTAAACTGGAGGGAAAAACCGCCCAGGCACAAAAGACGCCACCCTTGTGCGTGTGTATTTAAAAGGTGCAAAAAATGGACCCTTGTGGTCCTGGAGGTTCTTATCCGTGAATTTTGCAACTCGGTGTGAGAGAGCCCTCGGAGGCCGGAGACGCTGTCTCGGCTGGTGCTGTGCTCTCGCACCCGGCACGGCACAGCGGCAACTCCTGAGCGCTGCATGGTGCCTGGCACGGAGGGAAGCACTGTGGGCTCCCGGGGCCGGATCCCCGGAGCACCTGCTACGTGCCGGGCACATCACTGACGTCCGATCCCGACAACAGCCTCGCGGGCTCACTATCACCCCAACCGTATAGGCGGGAGAAATGGGTCGCCCGGGGTTACATTCGTCATCCGAGATCACACAGCCGGGACCTGGTTGGGAGGGAGACCCCCACCGCCGGCACGGGGACCGTCCACACGGCCCGAGGTTGATTAGCAGGCAGGCTGGCTCGGGCACAGCGACTCCAGAAACAGTGCCCGTGATGTGACCAGCAGGAGCCTGGGTCCCCACCAGAGCGCTCGGGCCTGTGTGCGGTGTCCTTGCCTCCTCCGGAACAAACCATCGTTCTAATTAAGCAGCATGGCTCGCCCACGGATGCCCGCGGATCAGGGGCTGCGTGCAAGCCCCTGCACTCCCTCGTGTCCTGGAGGAGCTACGCTCAGCCGGCAGCTCAGGACCAAGGCCCTGCTCCCCCCCACCCCTTTGTTCCCATCAACCCTTCAAGTAAAATGTCAAGTGAAAGCCTGGAGTTTAAATGGGCCTGTCTCCATCCACATATCCTCATTAAATCCTTAAAATCCCCATTTAGGAGCGATCGTGAGAGATTAACTGTGGCATTTGCAGGTGATGTGCAAGTCCCCAGCTGTCCTTGGCACCGGGAGCTGCTCGAGGGTCCTATAAGTCAAGGGATCCCCGCGGTGGAGACCCCACACGCCGTCCTCCCGGGGATGCTCCCCCCGGCGGGGCTGTGCTGGCCGCCCGGGGGAGGGGCACACCCTGCACCTCACCCCCCAAAGCCCTCGGGCTCATCGGCAGTTACCTTGTATTTCTTGGCTTCCTGGGAAGAAGCTGCACACCCACCTGCTCCCCACACAGCTTGGGGCCCGAGCGTGCAATCCTGTCGGCACACACTGGCCGGGGATGCTCTGGGCAGGGATGGGCCCCCTTGGAACACGGCATCCCTGTGGCGGCCCGAACGGGAACAAGAAACTCTTTGTACCCGAAGCCCAGCCCCACGGCCGTCCGTCCCACACGCGGCCCTTCTCCGCTCTCTCGAGGCCACGTCAAGGGCGCGCGTCTGAGGACCGCGGTGGCCGAGGAGCAGCCCCTCTGCCCAGGCTCGCGGGGACACGCGCCACCATCGCACTTCGCGAGACGGTGTGTGGAGCTAAGGGCCATCGAAATACCTTCATCGCCTCGTATTTGAAGACTCAAGACCTCAGGAGCCCTGAGGGGCTGAGGTTCCATCACCACAAGGGCCCGGCACGTCGCACTGCACCGTGGCAGCCGCGGGACCCTTGCTGGCCTCCCCACCCATCGTTCCACCTCGTGGCAGGGCAGGCCTTGCTCCCGGGTCACGCACGCGACCGGGCACCCCCTCGGGCAGCTCTGTCCCTGGCGCCTCGGTGCCCGTGGCTGTGCCCTGCGCGTCCTCAATCGCGACATCAGTGTCCTCTGCCGCGGACCTGGAGGGAGAAACAGGAGCAACAAGTGCAAACAGACGCATGATATCTTCAGTGACGACTTGCACCTGCTGTGGCCCCTGTGGCAGCAGAAGGACTCCCCGTCGGTGATTTGAGCCAGACCCCAATACCCTTAAAAAGAAGAGTAATCAGCAAATTATCTTTTAACATCTGTTTACACGGAAGCGACGTCCCCTGAGTTTTGCATCAGTAAATGAAAGTAGGCGGACACTGCGGTGTGCGGGGGGCCGTGTGTTCTGTTTGTACTAGAAAGTTGTAGAAACGATAAAAACTATGAAATGAGGCACATGACCTTTAAAGAGTATATAACTTGTTTAACTTATGTAGAGAGATAAACAGAAAGCCAATTCCTGTATTTGATTACTGATTCCTTCCCCTCCCAGGAATTCTGACCCGAGCTTGGTCACGAGCGAGACACGGATAAAGAGGGACAGGGCCCGTGATGCCTCATTACAAGAGTAGTGTCCCCCTCTACTGCTGCAGGGACCTGGGGGTGTCCTTCCCAGCCTGGGCGAGGCAGGCAGGGGCGGGGGTAGTGAGGAAGGCTGCGGAGAGGCTGAGGGCTGGGCAGGCACCCAGGTAGTGTGGGGAGGAGGGTGGGTTCCATGGGGTGCACAGGGCCTCCAGGAGAGCCCCACGCCCCTGCCCTGGAAGCTGGGCCCTGTGGATGCCACTGCCAATTCCAAGAGGTGCACATGGGGCCCAAGAGGTGCACATTGGACCTGAGAGGGGCGCATGGGGAGCCCAAGAAATGCACATGGTGCCGGAGAGGTGCACATGGGGCCTGAGATGTGAGTGTGGGTCCAGAGAGGTGCGCATGGGCCTGAGAAGTCTGCATGGGGCCTGAGAGGCACACATGGGGCCTGAGAGGTGTGCATGGGGCCTGAGAAGTGTGCTTGGGGCCTGAGAAGTGTGCTTGGGGCCTGAAAAGTGAGCTTGGGGCCCAAGAGGTGTGCATGGGACCCAAGAGGTGTGCATTGGACCCAAGAGGTGTGCATGGAGCCCAAGAAGTGCACATGGGGCCTGAGAAGTGTGCATGGGACCCGAGCAATACACACCTCGGGCCGACTGCAGCGATGCAGCAGGAGTGAGAGGGCCGAGCGGTCCACGCTGCGTGGGAAGGCAGCCCTGAAGGCAACTGCAGGGATGGGTGGGGATGGGGTTGGGCGCAGCACACCTGCTGGCCAGCACCTCCCCCGCTCACAGCACAGCCCTAACCCCGTGGACAGGGGTGGCAGGCACAGTGCTCCCCGGCGAGGAAACAAGCCCCCAGGTACCTTCAGGTTAAATTTCATTGCACCAGTTAACGAAGAAACGTTTCCTCTGGTCTGTGCTCTTCCTGCTCGTATCCCCCAGCTCAGCGCACCCACCGTGCCCCTCCGCAGCGGGCCTGTGCGGGGAGCCCTGCTGCCCTGGGCTGGTTCTCGGGGGCGTCCGCGACCCCTGCGGCTCTGCACACAGCTGCCGCCCTCCCTCCTGGGGGCAGCCGGCCCCGCGCTCCTGGCAGGAGCCCACACCCCCCGGAGGCGCTGCCCTGCCCGGAGCCGACTGCCTCCTTCTCTGGCTCCCCCAAGAAATGCGTCCTGAGCCCCACGGGGAGTCTGACACCCGGAACCAGCATAACTGGGGGGCCTCGCAGCGCCTGCGGTGTGGCCGGGAGGGGGGCCGGCAAGGGACTAAGCAATGAGGGTCAAGTGTAACGAGAGGACCTGTCCAGTCACACTCTGCACGTCAATCTAGTAACAATCACATGTGCAACGACCTTGTTAGCTCTGGACGTGTCTGATTTCACCTCCCCTCCCGGACGGCAGCTTCCTGAGGGCAGGAAACGTCTCCTGAAGGGTCTCGGGTCGTTTCAAGGTCCTGGCCGAGGGGTTTATGCTCGGAGGGGGCTCCTCGCGTGCTCACGGGCTCTCCCCGGCGACTCCCAAGGACCTGCACAAAGGACCGTGGCCGATTTGGAACAGACGCCGACAAGAGCCTCACGGGGGCAGAGGGAGAAGGTTCTCACCTAACCACTCGGCTCGCGGGACCTGCACGGCGCAAGGCAGACATGGGTCCGGTTGCCAGGGTCCCCCCAAGACCGTCCGTGCCCGTCCGATGTACAAGGGGACGAATGGAACGAGGGCGCCCGCCCAGTCAGGGTGGCTGAGGACCAGCGACACGGCCTCGGGGGGAGCGCTGCCCTGGCCCCCTGGGCTGAGCCTTCCGCGCACACATTCTAAACACGTCCCTGCAGATGAGCACCCTGCTTGCTTTCACCTCGGTCATTTTTTTTTTTTGCTCCTCTTAAAGGAGCCGTTGGCAGGAGAAAACACAAAGAAACGGCGACATTTCTTCATCCCTTTTGTGAACGGGCGCTCTAGGTGGTTGGCCCCCCGGACGCTCGTGACCCCCCACCTGTGCCCATGCCCCGAGGAGGGCCCTGCCTCCAGGCCTTTCCCACAGACGTCCTCTGGTGTTCTGCTCTAAATCTGTCTCTCAGAACTACGTGGGTCTTTTTTTTTCCTCTCTCTCCACCTCCCACCACTCCCTGTCATCCTCCCCCTCCCAGGTGAGGTCCCAGCAAGCACACCTGTCCAGAGGGACGACCAGGGTGCCCCGTGCGGGCCCCCGTCCCGTGGCTCAAGGGGCCCTGGCACAGGTGGCCACGTGCCCGCCGACAACCACCAGAGCGTAATGTTCACACACGCATCCTTCATCTTTCAGGACCCGCTCATCGGCATTTGCGGACACATCCGTGGATTTCTTCATCCTGACGACCTGCGTGATTCACAAATAAAAGCCTACGCTTTCCTGCCTTTCGTAAAGAGAAGGCATCTTCGAAACACTTTATTATCATCATCCTATGAGGACGAGGGTTAATCTGTCAAGATTTCACAGGTAGGTAACCGTAAAGTGGAATCGGCCCCACATTCTGGAACCTGGGTTTTCTGTCTGGACCAAGTCATGTTTTGCTCTACGGTCACAGTAGTAACAATAGGACTGATAACCGTGTGGAAGGCTATCATCTCTCACCGGCGACATCAGAAACCCCCCTCCCTTCTAAGAGCAAACGCAGGACGCGGCATCCAGGGACCAGGGCCCTGGCACCTGGGACAAAGAGCTCCCCCTGCACGGCCCCAGTGCTCTCACCTGTAAGTCATGACTGGGCTGGACAGAGCCTATGGTCACATCTGGCACCTTGTACGAGCCTGAGAACAAGTCACGGTGCATGTGCTGTGAGGCCTGGTTTGGGGTGGACGCCCCAGTGGCCCTGCAGCTGACGCTCTGGCATGGATGCTGGCACCCCCGGCCCCAGAGACTCGGTGCTAGGATAGGTCCCCATGGAAACAGAGATGCTCCCCTTTGTCACTCACAGAATATATGTGGTTATAAAGAAGCATATCAGGGGGGTGGGGGTGAATGGGTGACGGGCACTGAGGAGGGCACTTGACGGGATGAGCACTGGGTGTTATTCTGTATGTTGGCAAATTGAACTCCAATAAAAAATAAATTTATTATAAAAAAAAAAGACGCATATCAGCGCACCTTGAAGGAGGACACTCAGGGAGCAGTAGGGGGATGGAGGTCACGGAGGTGAGAAGGAAAGAGCCTTATCTGGGAACAAGTAGCGTCTGTTGGTCACAACAACACACGTTTATTAAGCTCCTACTGCATGTCAAGCCAGAATCAATAAGCTGGGAACATGCAAATGAAAGAAACGTACTCAGTAGGGTTTTAAGGAGACTCGACAATGGCAACTGGCCAGCGGAGGGAATGCGCGGGGAAGCCGAGAGTGCTCCTTACTGGGGAGGACGTGCCCATCGCAGACTCTTCTTGCAGCAAATACCAATTCACTATGGGGCACTGGGTGGGGGGTGGGGATCCAGAGCTGAGCTGGGCTGGGGAGTCCTGGTAGACGAGGTCTGGCCCTTCCGTTAGGGCCCCGAGGGGAGGTCTGTAAGGCCCGAGGCTCTGAGGACAACAGGGAGGCGCTGAAGATTTCTGAGCCAGAGCATCACACAGGCAGGCCTGTCAGGGCCGCCGACCCCGACAGCTGCGTCCGCGGTGGGGACGTGCTGCAGGGACACGGGCTGCGGCTCCCAGGGGAGGTTTGGCGGAGAAGAGAGACAGCATGGAGGACGCATGCGGGAGCGAGGGAGAGGATGCTCCCTCGCAGGGGCCGAGGGTCCAGCGTGGCCCCTGGCCGTGGCGGCCGCTGCTGGGCATGCAGCGCTCCCTGCACACCGTCTGGCTACGTGGCGGGCGGCAGCTCTCACAGATGCAACCTCCAATCAGTGTTTCGGGGAAGCCGACACTGTCCGGCCATTCCTAGACTTAGTGCTCTCCCTATGTGACGTTAGGCTTGGCACTTTATTTTTTTTTTCCTTAAAGCACAATAAATCCCGATTTCAAGTGCTCCAGGAACACAATAAATGCAGATACGCCGGCGTATTAACCCACGGGGAAAAGAGCAAGGCAGGAAGACACGACGCCTTCTTTCTTCCTTTTGGCATCTGTCTGGGTCCAGATGGGGTTCTGAGCAACCAGGTCTCAAAACCCTCGGCGCCTGCCTTCATCGCCGACGGTGTGGCCTGAGTGTCCCCCGACCCAGAGCGCGAGCGGCCCACAACCAGGCGGCGCCCGCCCATTCTGAGCACGTCGCTGTGAGGCCGGGCTGTCGGCCCACGACCTGCGGCCTTGCATTAACACTAATGTCTTCAAACACTAAACCTGCAGCGGGTGCTCAAAACTGCTTACGTGGCAATTAATACACGCGTGCCATTAATTTTTACCCATTAAGGAAAAAAGAATCATCTATTTTAGCGGGGGGGGGGGAATCTGAAAACTCTCCTTTTCCGCCTTTTAAAAAGCATTGTCCTTTTTTTCTTTCATAAATAACAAGCTTAATCAATTATCTTCCCTTTATCTGCAAGGCAAGTGTCCCTTTCAGGGTGAACGTTGTCATATTTTTAAGTGTTGGCTTTTAAGTTGTCAGCTCGCTAGACATCTTCCCCTCGGATCCTCCGGCAGTAGATGTGTGACCCTAAAAGCCCCGAAGCTGCACCCCCAGACTGGTGAGGTGAGACGGGAGACGCGGAGCGGTGACGGAACGGGGACTGGCGCGGCTCGCCCGCCCTCCACGGAAACGGTGCCCGGGGACCTCCGCGCATCCATATGGTCCTGCCGCTGAAGGCGCAGAAGAGGACTTTCTAATAGAAACCAGAAGAACAGTCCAAAATCAGCAAATCAGGGGACAGAATGAGGAAACTGCTGGGAGTTCTGGTGAGATTTCTTGCAACTTTCCCTAGCCAAAATTTGTGAGATGGAATGCATTAAGCTGGTCGGGATGCGGGCCACTGCGTCCCATGCCACCGAAAGAGAATTACCATATTTCCTTGATTCCAAGATGCCATCCATTATGAGATGGGCCATCTATTTATTAACAGCTTTTCAGGGGAAGAAAAGACCGTGTTAAAAGCAACCATCAATTACAAGCTGCATTCAGATTTCAGAAATGCTCACAGGTGAAAAATACCCATCTCAGAATCAAGAAATATGGTATTTTAATTCAAAGGTCATCGGCAATTAATCATCTTAAAGGACTTAGGCAAAGCAGACCCACTGGAAGGGAGGTCGTCCTCTCGAACAATGGCAGCACCGCGTTGGAAAAGGAACGCATAAATATTTGTCAGGGAAGCCAAGGAAAATGAACGATTCCGGAGAAGGAAGCAGGGAACATTTTTTAATTCTGTTTCTCAAAAATATTAAGATTTATCTCTAGCATGTAACTTACCATTAACAACCACGATTATAAAACGTGAAAGCACACAGCAGACACCCGACAGACGGGAAGAACCAGGATCTGTGCGACGGCTGCTGTGGCCCAGCGCCGGACGCACACGAGGCGGTCATGAGCGTGTGCTGAATGGAGACTCATCTGTTGAGGTAATGACAAAGCCAAGCGGGAGAGCAGCCGCCAAGTCTGGTGATCTTACATCCTAGGGATTCAGGATTGGCCCCTCGTGCCCTAAGCGGAACCCAGGCCCCTTCTCACCTGCGCGGCGGCCCTCGCCGCTGCCAGCCCGGCCCTGCCCCATCCCTCCTCTGAAGCCAGATGCAAGGCGGTGGGTGTTGGGCACTTCTTGGACCTCCCGTTAAACTCCATAAAAGCAGAGCAGCCTCCATAGCCAAACAGGAAACCCTCCAACAACAGCTTCAACAAAGCTGGGTCACGAGTGGCCCCCGAGAACCCCAACATGTGATCGATGGGGTGGCGCTAAGCCATGGACGGCTACCACGGCCAGGTGCACTGAGCAGGTGGCCGGGAGAAGGCAGGGGGACATCTGACAGCCAGGGGCTCGCCCTGATGGGGAAGGTGTCGCAGGTGGGCCATCTGAGGGCAGCGGCTACCTCTGGGGGGGACAAGGCCAGGGGTCTGGGTGGCAGCAGGTGGCACAGGGGAGCTGTAGCCACAGACCTGAGGAGGGAGACGAGGGAGACACCAGGCACCGGAAGGCATCTGCGTCCACGCAGGGGGCAGGAACCAAGGCAGATAGTCGAGCCTCCCTTGGAACCTGCTCCCAACAAACCAACTGTGAGACATACGCATGGCTCTCCAGACGCGACCGACGGTATACACAGAAATTATTGTCGGCCAGTTCAGGCATGATCATGGCATTATGGTTCTGTGCTTTGTTGTTTAAAAGTTCCCTTATCTGACAGTCTCACTGAAACAGTTAAGGATGAAATGATGTGATATCTGGGATTTGCCGCAAAACGATCCGCCGGGAGAGCGAGGCGGGAACCGGTGTAAATGCAGTGGGATTAGTCATGCTGATAATTTTCAAGCTGGTTGTGGGTTCTGCGCTCCAGTGTTCAATCCACTGTTCTTTTGTATACGTTTAGAGTTTTCCAGACAAAAAGTCTTAAAAAAATAAATCACGATTTTAGCCTTATCGTTTATCTATTAAAAACAGTTGACTAACTGCCGACGATCCCTCAATGACCTTATGGGCTACACAAAGAGTCACCCGCCGTGTGTCCCCAGCCCCACCTTGGGCCACCACTGCCTTGCCCTTTGCAGTCCCCCCTCCCTCCCCATACTAGTGTCACCCTGGACCAATGTCCAGTGCTGCGGTGACATCCACGCTGCTGGGCATATGCCGTTCCTGCAGCCGAAACCTGGCACCAGCACGAGCCCTTCCTTCTACACCTGGCGGGAGCCACCCCGTGCACCCCGCGGTGCCCGCCGCACATCCCCTCCTCCCAATGCCGTGGCCAGCCTGCCTGGTGACTCAGGGACAGCCCTCTGCTCACTTCCTCATCTCTGCACCGAGTAACCAGCAAACTGCCACTGCCCGATTCCTGCGTACTGGGCAGAGACGGGCTTCCGGGGAGCCTTTTCCAACAACTACGGGGAACTGGTTCCACCCTTTCGGACACTGACAATTTTGATGAGAGTGTAATTGGTAAAAACTGAAGGCAGAAAAGCACCCAAAATCTCCGCAAGCGTTTCTCCTTTTTGATGCAGTAAGTCCATGTTTCAGAATGTATTCGATGGGAATCATCAGGAATTCACAGAAAGACCCCTACTAAAGAACGTCGAGTAATAGGAAGCATCCTCTACCTCGACCTCATTCATACAAGGGGGTATTAGGCGGCCATTCGTAGCTAGCCCTGTCTTCATGGGATATTTAGCGACGTGGGGAAATGCTGGAGATTTACTTAAAGATTTATTATTAAGTAAAAACACTAGGTTGTGAATCAGTACATTCACCACCAACACCACTGAACTATAAAAATACTCTGAAATAAATCGGAGGAGAATAGGCCCAAATATTGAGTTTTCTCCTGAGGTTGTAAAAATAGAAGATTTTATAAATTGATAACCTATATTTATTTAGAGCAGCTTTGGGTTTATAGAAAACCTGAGCTGAAGTTCCAGTGAATCCCTGCAGACCCTCTGTCCCCGGCCCACAGTGCTCCCTACATTGCATCTCCCATGAGCACGTGCGTTTGTTATGATCGATGACCCGACATGGATACAAGTCGACATGGATACAACTGAAGTCCATGGTTTACCTTAGGGTTCACTCTTCGCATCATACATTCCGTGGCCTTTGCCAAATACGTGAGGTCGTGTATCCACCATTACTGTGTCCTACAGATCCGTTTCGCTGCCCCACAAATCCTCTGTGCCCCGCCCCCCCACTCATCCCTCCTCCGCCCTGAACCCTTGATCTCATTACTACTGATCTCTCTACCATCTCCATAGTTTGGTCTTTTCCAGAATGTCATACAGTTGGAACCATACAGTATGTGACCTACTCAGGTTGGCTTCTTTCTTTCACCGAGCAATACGGATTTAATGGTCCTCTGTGTATTTTTTGTGGCTCAACACCTCACTTCTTTTTACTGTTGAGTAACATGTTATTGAAGGGGTTTATCACAGTTTGTCCCTTCGCCTATTGAAAAACATTTCTTCTTTCGATTTTTGCCTCTGGTTTTCTGCAATTTTTTAAAGATTTTATTTATTTATTCATGAGAGACACACACACAGAGAGATGCAGAGACACAGGCAGAGGGAAAAGCAGGCTCCTTGCAGGGAGCCCAATCTGGGACTCGGTCCCGGGTCTCTAGGATCACGCCCTGAGCTAAGGGTAGGCGCTAAACTGCTGAGCCACCCAGCGATCCCCTGGTTTTCTGCAATTATGAGTAAAATTGCCAGAAACCTCCAGGTGTAGGTTTCTGTGTGGACATGAGTTTTCACGTCCTTTGGGTAAGTGCTCAGAAGTGTGACTGCTGGATCGAGTGTGTTCAGCTTTGCAGGAAACTACAAAACTGTTCCAAAGGAGTTATGCCACTTTGCATTCCCACCGGCAACAGAGGAGAATCCCAGTTGCTCCATGTCTTCACCGGCATTTGGTGTCCTCAGCGTTCTGGATTTGGGCCATTCTGATAGGTATGTAAACCATTGGATCAGTAGTTTGATGTCTGTCATTTTTTTAAATTCTCAGCCATTATTGCTTCAAATACTTTTTCTATTCCTTCCTCTTGTTTTTCTCCTTCTGTTATATCCATTATGCATATTTAATACTCTTCGTAATCATCCCATAGTTCTTTCATATTTTTCTTTGCATTTCAGTTTTAAAAGCTTCTATTGACATATCTTTGGCCTCATTGATTCTTTCCTCTACTCTGTCCAGGGCACCAATGAGCCCTGGGCACAGGCATTCTTTATTTCTGTTACGGTGTTGTTTATTTCTAATATTTCCTCTGATTCTTTCTGAGAGCACCTACCTCTCCGTTCACATTGCCTATCTGCTCTTGCATGCTGTCTACTTTATCCGTTAGAGCCCTTAGCATGTTAATCACAGTTATTGGAAATTTCTGGCCTGATAATTCCAAAATCTCCACCATATCTGAGTATGGTTCTGATGGTTGGCTTTCCTCTTCAAACCATGACTTTTGCCTTTTAGCACATATTATAATTTTTCTTGAAAGTGGACATGATGCACTGAGTAAGTGGGGCTGAGGTAGATAGGCCTTTGGTGTGATGGTTTTTGTTGATCGGGTCAGGAGTTAGACTGTGTTTACCATGTGCTGAAGCTGTGGGTTCAGAGGCTCGATGTTTCCCCAGTTGTCACTAGGCTTCCTTAGAGGTTCCCTCCTAAATAGGGCTGAGACTTGCAGTTCTTTGAGACATAAGTTTCCGTTTTTATATAGGAGTCCCATTGATATGTTGGTAAAATGTTGGGATTGGAGAACATTCTGGAATCCCAAGATTAGTTCTCAGTCTTGTATTGAGTTTATGTCCCTGGGCTGTGACCTTCGTATGTGCTCCTGAATCTTTCACTCACCTCTTCGGTAAGACAGGAGATCTACCATGGCCTGGAGTTTTCAACCAACTCAGTTCTGTGAGTTCCAAGAACAACTCTCCCATCACTAAAATGCTCTCTTAGATCATTAAATGGAATCCTTCAAAGAATTCTCCTCTCCTTCCATCTTCTCTATACCCACAGGCATTGAGGTATCTCCTTGGGTCTTCCCCTATGCTGAAGGGAAGCCAAGAGCTTCCAACAGGAACAAGGGAAGCTTGTCCAGCAGAAACCCCAGACTGCCATCAACTGAAGTTCACTGAGAGCTCCACTCCCTCACCTATGGGGTTATGGTTCTTCTCAGCACAAGGAGGGTATAGGGCAGCATGCAGATTTGCCACCAATTCTCCCCTCCTGAATTGAAGGAGGCACCGTGAGGTGCATGCCAGGATGGAACATGCTTTCTCTTTCAATTAACTTTTTAGCTTGTTTGCCACTTAATTGTATTAGATCTCTCCCAGTGATCTTTGGCTTAGTTTGGGCTGCTGTCACAAAGCCCCACCAACCAGGTGGCTTATACACAACAGACATTCATTTCTCATCATTCTGGAGGCTGGAAGCCTGAGATGAGGGGGCCCACAGGGTCAGGTTCCGGTGAGAGCCCTCTTCTGGGCATCAGACCGATGACTTCTCACTGTGTCCTCACATGGAAGAAAGAACGGAAGCCCTAAGGGCACTGTGCTCTAAGGGCACTAATCCCATTCATGGGGCCCCATCCTCATGACCCAACCAGTCCCAAAGGCTCAGCTCCTAACCCTCATGTTGGAGGTTAGGCTTCAGCATATGAATTTGAGGGGACACACATATTCTGTCCACTGTGTCTTCTGTTCCCACGATGCTCTGAACTAGCCTGGAAGACCTGAAGACCTAGAGAAGTTACCTGTCACATCACTACCAAATTATCATCTAATAATAAGATCCAAATACACTCCACTCTTTGCAAAGCGACTGCTTGTATCTTGTCTCAGGGGAGCCTCACAGCTCTGTAACCCTGAGCCAGGGCTAGCAGACACTGTACAGATTCTTAGATGCCAAGGTGCAGGGGGAGGGATTTCTCCAAAGTCACTAAGTAGCCATCAGTGGCCTGAAGTCTAGGACCCTGGATTCCTAATCTCTGCTTTATAAACTACCAAACAAACCACCCTAACACTGCATAAAGTAAATTTGGTTTACACTTTGCAATTCAACCAAGGAAATATACTACCAAAAACACCAGGTGGGCTTCAGCCTAACATTTTCATCTTGCTAAAATGACCCAATTTTTTGGAACCCAATAATCAGGGCAGTCTGTTTCTCCCACTGTGATACATTTTTTGGGTCAGGGAAGGAGAGAAGTCATTTAGTGTTGTTAAATATCCAGATGGCACCATATAACTCATCTCCAACCATTTCTATTTTAAACTTGGGGAAAATATCTTGGCAAAGAAACTATCAATCCTATTGGCAAAGTGATTGATTGCTTAGTAAGTCAAAACTCTTCTATTGACATTGATGTTATTATTTTTATTATGGGGAATGGACACATTACTTAAAGTCACTTTTTTGTTTCCCATGTTCTTAGCCTGCGCGTTTCCCCAGGTTCCCAGCCAAGGGGGCTTCATCACTACGCACAGTACATGCAAGATGTGAGGTCACAATACGTGGGCCCCGATGTGGGGCTCCATCCCATGATGCTGAGATCATGACCTGAGCCAAAATCAAGAGTCAGATGCTTGACCAATGGAGCCACCCAGGTGCCCCAGAAGTGCTTTTAAAATCGGAAGAAGTGAACTTTAGGCTGAAGAAAACGTCCTGACATATAATCTTAACATATTCATGGTTATACCAATGAAGTCCTAAATACAACTTGGATGATTTTTTTTAATCAAAGTCATGCTGCATTCTGGAGGATAGCATATCTCTGGCCTGTGATGCTTTTGTGGAATAAGCGGAGGGCTTCCTGCATCACACATCTGTCTCCCGCGAGTGATAGGGACACATGACCCTCTCACCCCAGCACCTGGGAAACTTTTGGTTCCCCTGGTTGTGACCGTCCTGCCCCTGCGCCTACCCCACATGTGGACCCCAATAAGTGAGCATGTCGCTGCATGCTACACAGGCCTTCTGGGAAGTCTTGCTCTCTTGTGTTTCCATGGGGAGCGGGAGGAGAGTGGATGACTATCTAGGAAGGGAAATCCTGATGTAACAAGATGATGAACTCAGAGTCATTGTGGAGCTTTCTAGGGAGACCTTTTAAGTCAGCCCCAAGGTTGCTCCCCAAGCTGCTGGAAAGTTCAGAATGAGCACAGTGCGATCCCCCCACCCCCCAGTTATGAGGCAGGTGAGGGCAAGAACTCAGGCCACACCTTCCCTGCTGGGTCCTCCAGGGAGACAAAGACTAAGACAGGTCACATGTTATCACCTGAAGGAAAAGGGTGATGATGTGCCATCAGGGAGCAGTGGCACCGAGAACCCGGTCCTGGCTCCGGGACACATGCCCTCACCTCTCTGTGCTTCGGTTGCCCATCCCCAACATGGGAGCAGAAATTCCCACCTAGTAGAGCTGCTGGCACGGGGCCACTGGACTGTAAGTTCTGAACCCACAAACGACATCAAGTTTGTCCAATAATCCCTCAGATTTGCCACAATACACAGAAAAGGGTGGAATTAGCCGGGGCGCCAATGCAGGGCCATGCTTTGTGCTACAGACAGCACCGAGGAAGAAATGCACATCACAGTTCTTATTTTTGTCTTGGCAAAGCCACGGACACTCCTGCGGGGACAATCCTCCATGTGCTGTGGGCAAATCCATCCCAGCACTGCCCATCGGGAGACCCCAGCCCATGTTCTCAGGAACCCGCTGGCCCCACCATTCCAAGTCATCGCCCCCAAGTTACAGACGGCTCTGTGGCAACTGGTACTGGAAGAAGCACTGAGGGCTTCACATATTCACATATGGAAGGATCGTGTGTGTGTGTGTGTGTGTGTGTGTGCAAAACATCAGTGTTGTCTGAGTGCAAAAGGAACGTGCAATGTCAGGAAGAGCAACCATCACATCCTGCTCTGAGGGATGCACCTGTCCCCGTAGCACGGCCAGCCACATCCATCACCATGCCAATGACAGGGCCGGTCACCTGCTCTGGCCCTCAGCTGTGTTTGCTCTGTCAGTCGCTTCTTCCACAAAAATAAGGTTTAAATTATATTTTACGACTTTATTAGTATAATGGCAAATACATTAAACAGTATCGGTTTATACATCTCCTTGAGCGTACGAGTTCATCTCTGAACTTTTTGCCCTCGGAAACACGTATGTTAAAGAAAGTAAAACAGCAACTAAAAAACACACAAAAGCCTTTGATTGTAGAGCTTGAAACTAAGCCACCAATCGAACTGGAAGAAAAATTAAAATTCTAGAAATGGACAGGATGCCGGCCCACATAGAGCCCGAAGCCTCCCCGCACCCCCGTGCTCAGCGCTGCCCACTTCCGTGGGAGGCCTCCATTGCCACCACGCAAGCCCCATCTCCCCAGGTGCTCCAGTGCAGGGACCTCACCTCCGGCCAGACACCTGCCTGCTTCCTCTACGTGGTGAGGAGCCGTCTCCCTCTCCTGCCCATGGGCACTTTCCACTGGGCTGTGACTAATAAAACCAGGGAGAAAGGCCTGAGCCAGCTCTCTCAGCCCTCAGGCCCAGCCACGACTCCACGGTCGTCGCGCAGAGCATCGGTCCGAGGTTGCCCGCCCGCCCCAGCCGGGGCAAGCGTGTCGTGTGCCGGCCTCGCCTACGGGGGCCCGCTTCCCCCTCTCCATGGCTAATGAGATGAGCAGACCAGGAGCTGCATTTTGTACTATTGATCGCATCCTGAGCCGCGAGCCCGGGGCCACACGACGCTTCTGCAGCCTTGCGGGAGGCATCTGGGGACGCTGGGCCTGAATTTCTGATCAGCTGCCGCTGCAGGCTGCCTGTACCCCCAGGCCCGGCTGGCTGCTCGGTGGAGATGGCGCGGCCAGAGGGTGCACAGCAGGATCCACTCCTGGCCCCTTTCTGCCCGGACTCCGTAGCCCAACGACCTCCAGCCGACGAGCATCCACTTGGATTCCCGGCTCCTCAGGGAACCAGATCCCCGGAACCGACACAAGATGCGGCCTCCTGGCTTCTATCCCTTGTGTCTCGTCTCCTTGTCCCCATCAGACCCTTCATCACCTCTACCTATGTCTCCCCCTTCCCTTTACCCCCGCAGCCGCCCGACACCCCATAGGCCCCTTCCCTCGCACCCCCACCTCTGTCTGGGAATGCAAGGACAGCCCGGGCCCCCCCCCAGCATTAGGGAGGCTCGGCGGCCGGGCACCCCTGAGAGGTTCGGCGCCGGCCCTGCGCTGCTGGTTCGGGTGGGAAGGAGCCCTGGGCCGCCCCCGCCGCTCCCCGCACCGCTCCCTCCTGGCGGTCACCCTGAGCCTCCGGGCTCCGCTAGGCAGGTATAAACTGGCGATGCAGGCTTCTAAGCTTAGTTCCCAGACTCGTGAGTGATTTTCGGGCCTCGCTACCCAGAACGACTCCCCTGTCCCCTGCCACCCGCGTGAGCTCATCCACACGGCCTCCTGCAGCTCCCTGCACGGAGCAGGTGCCGGCCCGTAGCTGTCGGATGACATGAGCATCACTCCCAGAGCTTCTCTGGCCTCGTTCGCTGAAGAGCCCAAAATAAGGACGTGCTGCGTGTGCAAAGACAACATGACGCCTGTTACTGTTGGGAAGTTTTGGAAATGACCTGACAACTCTCGCACCGACGCCCCGGGGCTCAGCGCTCTGCCCTGACGGGGGCTCCTGGAAGTGCTCCCGAGCCTCCGGGGTGGGGGGGGGGCCTCGACCTTCTGAGGATGTTCCCAAGGTCTGGCTCCTGCCAGTTCACTCCTGCCTCCCTCCCCTGCGGGACGGAGAGCGGTGAGCTGGAACCAGTCCTTCCTCCACCACGTCGGCCTCGGTGTGTGGGGGCAGAGGCCCCAAGGAGTGAGTGGACACCTCGGTTCTGGCGGCCGTGTGGGGACCTGGGGGCCGGACCACGTCCTCGAGGGGGCCCTCAGTGCCATGCACCCCCACAGAAGCTTCAAAGGCAAGTCATGGCTGGCAGGGCCTGCTGGTCCAGGGGACACACATCTGAGGACCCAGGCCACGGCAGGTGAAGCGTGTCCTGCTGACTCTGGGCTCCCGGGCATCTGGCCAGGGCGCTCTTCCAATAGACGTTCACTCAATAAACTGTCTCCTCTTCCTTATGACGTTGCTGTGCATGAAGACCACGGTCAAAAATAAAAACACCGGCCCTGTGCCCTCCTCAGGTTTGGGCAAGGGGGGCAGGGGATCAGGAGGGTGTGCGCTGGCAGCAGGAGGGAGGAGGTGTGACAGGCCTGCTACACGCCTGCCCGACAGGCCAGGGTCCTCAGGGTCCTCGGTGCAGACACGTCCTCCTGGGCGGCATCCGTTCCATCCAGGCTTCCTCCAGCCAGTGAGTTTGCTAAGGCACAAAATGCGGGTTCAGGGGACCAATGACAAAGGAGTAAATTCACGGAGAGGCAGCTGATTCTCATCTCAAACTGGATGTTGACTTCTGTTTGCAGCAAGAAAACACAACAGAAATCCCTCCTGTCCAAGGAAGATGTAGCAGGGCTCCCCCCCAGGAAGGAAAAAGGAAGCCCCTTCTTGGCAGTAACGTGGACTAGGACTCTGCCCCCGGCTGGGGCGGTCAGGGGGTCGTGGGGAGCGACGCTGGTCGTCCCACCACCGGTGCCCTGTGAGCAGCGGGCCACGGGCAGGCCAGCCAGGCTGACTTCCTGGGCCGCACCCGTCCCTGCAGGCCTGGCCCCGTCCCTTCCCCCGATTCCCTGTCACCAAGGGGGCGGCCCATGCACCTGGGCTTGCCCATCCCTCCCCACAAGGTGGACGAGGTGTCCCACAGCCCGTGAGGCTGCGGCGGGCCGTGGGCTTGGCCTTTCCACGTCAGGAGCAGCGAACAGAGGCATCCACGCCCGGCAGGGCCCCCCAGCAGGGCTACCATCACCTGGAAATCAGCAAAAATAGCAAAACCCACCAACGGCTTCACCCAGACGGCGGAGCACAAACACTCACTCTGCACAGCCCTCCCCACCCCGACAGGCAGACAGGAGCCTGTGGCCCGTGGGCCCCGTGGGTGGCCGTCACCCCGTCACCCCGCAGATGGCCCCATCCTCTCCTGCCACATCCCAGGCGCTCCTCATCCCCCCGTGACCCACCCCTCCCCAGGCAGCACCCACCCCCACCCCGCCCCAGCGCCCCTGTCGCTGATCCCTCCCCCCCCCCACAGGCACCTCTGTGACCCTCCTACGGCCTGACCCCCACCGGGCGCTGAGCCGGAGCTTGGGGTCTGCCCCGGCCTGGGGTCTCAGAGCCACACACGCCTACAAGTCCTCTCCGTGTCCAGGCGCCCCCGCCTCCTGGGCCTGAGCGTGGGGAGCAGGGGGCCCAGTCACCTGCGTGCCCAGCGGCCAGGGCAGAAGGCAGGACGAAGTGTGGCTGGAAGGAAGGAGGCTGCCCCCCATCAAACACGGGGAGCAGGAAGGCTGCCCAGAGGAGCGGACCCCGGCTCCCACCTCCCACCGGGAGAAACAGACCCGGGGTCACGGGACTGCTCCGTCCTGTCCAGCTGTCTAGACCCGGGACCCGGCAGCCTCGGAGTCCGATGGCGACCCGGCCTTTGTAGCGCAGGCAGGAGGGACCAAGGGAGGCCCCGGGTGGCCGCTGTGTGCCGTGTGCCCGGGGCCTCCCGCCTTCCCAGCCCCCGCCGGCCACGTGACGCGTTCTCGCCTCTCCTCCCGCCCCTTCTGGGACCCCGACCCCCTTTCTGGGCCCTAGAAACTCAGATGTGGGACTTAATCGGCTCCTCTCTCTGCCGGCCCGCCTGCCTCCCGCTGTGCTCGGTGCCCCCACGCCCAGGCCCGGGCTCTGCGTGGACGCGGACCCTCCCCCCGGACCAGGCGGGGACCGTCTGCAGAACCCCGGGACCCCAACATGACGAGGGGCTCGCCCGCTCCCGCCTGCCGCCGACCAGCGCGCCGAGCTCTTCCCGCCTCTGCGGCCCCTCCTTGAATCGCCTCTAAATGCTGGAAACATTCGTTTCCTTGCCTTCCGCCTTCAAAGAAAGTGTGTAACACGACGCCGACCAAACGAGCCTCCTCGTGCGTCCCGCCCGGGTGAGATCCCCTGGCTGCCCTGGGGTTGCTGAGTACCTGCGGCTGCTCCTTGCCACGTGGCGGTGACCCCAGTGACAGCCAGAGCCAGCCTGCAGCGACCTCGCCGCCCCCATCGCCTGTGCACACGGGCATGTCGTCGTCACCGTCTTACAGTCCTGCCATTGTTTCCCCACTAGTGCTTTGTCAGCGAATTTGGTGGACAAGGAGGGATAGAGACCCAGCTCACGTTTGGAACCACCTTTCACTGTCTACCTGCCTCCCTGGGACAAGCTCTTGGCCACCGGCCCCACAGCCCAAGCACGTCCTGGGCCCCACTGCCCCAGCCCCCCAACTCCAGTGACCACCGTCACCCCCGTCCAATGACAGGGGGGCCTCTGGAGCATCTCTGGGCACACCTCTTGGGCACGTAGCCATCCCTTAGCCCCTGCTGTCTTGTCACCCCCAATCCAGGTCCCCAGCACACCCCTACATGGAAGTTTAAGGATTCTGAGGGGCTGGGGGAGGTGGGCCACGGAAGGAAGTGCCTTGCTCAGCATCCCGTGCACCGGCCCCAGCCAGGGTGCAGGTGCTGGGGTAGCCCTTCCCCTTCCAGTCCTCCCGGGTCGGCCTGCGTCCATCTGCTCTGTCTGCCTAGAGGCAGCCACCGGGGATGAGCCACAAAGACGAATGCGACGACAAGACTCCGCGGGCGGGCTACGTTCCCTCGTACTTGCATTCAAAGCCGGTACGGCACTGTATAGAGACAGAAGGTAAAATCCGTGCTAATGATTCAAAATTACAACTTTTCTTCATTTAAAACTGTGTCGTGTGTCATATAAAAGCAACGTGACACGTCAAGAGACGGACCACGGAAGGAAACGGAAAGATTTCTATTTTACCAACTTCGGTGGCACTGCCTGGCTTCCTGAACAAGGCAGGGCCACCGGCTCATCCTGCACTGAGCCTTGCAAACTCTGGAGCCAGCCCAGTTCCTCTATCCCCACGGGAAACGAGTCACTTAAAATTCCGTCTTCCGCACCCTAAGCTCAATAGCGGGGACCTGCCGGCCCCCTTGACTGCCAGGCGCACGGTTTTCTTGGAGCCCAGGAATGCCAGGAGCCTCCCGCCTCTGAGCTGCCGACCGTGTGCTTCGCCCCCACCTGGGCCCGAGGGCCCCCGAGGCCCCCCGAGGCCCCCAAGGCCCCCTGAGGGTGTCAGGGGAGAGGGTGATGCCCGAGAGCAATCTCAGGGCGGCGAGGGCGCAGCAGCTCCCGGACAAATGGGGTGTGCCCGGCCTGATTAGATTGGCCCGAACGCTTTCCACATCAAACGAACTGACCCTGACGTGAGACAGGCTGATTTATTATCCCGCCGGCTCTGCTGACAACAAACACCGCAAGCTTGGCTCTGTCTGGCCATTTTTCAAGCTCCCTGCACACGAGTGGCACCTATATCCTCAAACACATTACCGCAGACAGCCCTCCCGGAATACTAAGAGGCTCCTATCGAGATTTTTCTTAAGAGGCTCGAATGAGGAGTCTAATCGAGGGCAACCGAGAAGGCCTGCGGCACGTGGCCGCAGACAAACACGCGTCGCGCTGCAAAGGAGCAAGTTGTGCTGGCGCTGGGGACCTCAGCCCCGAGCCCCGAGCCCCGCGCTGGCCTGGCCACCGGGCACCATCCTGAGGCTCCAGAAGCCCGCGGCGGGGGCACCGGCCAAGGCCGCCCTGCTCTCCTGCCTCCCTTCCAGGGGGCAGTGCTGCTCCCCAAAGCCTGAGGAGTCCCGTCAAGTAACACCCACGGCTTCCAATGTTCCCGCAGTTCTCCGTACACGTGTTCCCGTAGGGCTGCTCATCTAACATCCCTAATCCAGAACTCATGTCCATGCGGAGGGAACGAGCATGAGTTTGCCTGCAACCTCGACAGGGGGAAATGGGCAGCACAGAGGAGACTGCAGAAGGTGAGTCACCTGCTGAGGACCAAGGTGCAAGCAGCTGGCATGGGCCCCCAAGGCAGGATGCCCAGAGAAGCCATCAGTGTGCCCGCCATGCCCCTGGTCCACAGTCAAATCAGGGCCCCAAGGATTCCTCCTCGTTGGTTCCCTGTTGGCCCATTACGGGTCCCCATAGGCCCCTGAGTGTTAGGGAGACCATTCTGTTAGGTCAGTCCCAAGCAATGACCCAGCGCCGAGGCCCCTAGGGCGTCAGGTGCTCGGTGCACTTGGAAGTCGTCTCCATCAGGATCCCCCTTAGCCTCCTGAGCCTCAAGGCCCCCGACGGTCACGTGCACCGTTCCTGGCTCACAAGACGAAGAGGATTCATAAGATGGTGATGTCAACGAGCGCAGCCCAGTGAGGGTCCCAGGCAAATGCAGAGGACGGCGCCGCAGATGACACCCTCCCTGCCCAATGCCTGTCCCTTTGACACGTGACGTGAGCACAGAGGGGAGGCCGTGTCCCCCCTGCATGGGCGCTCCTGCCTCTGCACGGAGGTCTGGACCCCTGACAGGTGCACCATGACCCACACAGATGCAGGGGGAGCTTCTGACGCTCGCTCACCAGGCAGGAGGCAGTGGCTTGGACATTCCTTAACTGTCATCCCTTAATCAACCTGGTGCAGCCGTGAGCCTGTGCTCAGTCTTGGGGCTTAAAAGGAGCAGCGTAGGAAAGGCTTTTGCCCCGAGAGCGGACGGCTAATGTTTGCATCTCCGGGAGCTCGATGGGGAAGTCTAACACGGCCCAACGGCACAGCTTCGCTGACCTCTTAAGTCTGCTCGGGCGTGTTAAAGAGTAATTTCCCAACATTCCCAACATCATCCTAATGAAAGAAGTAGTAGAGAAAGAGAAGAACAGTGTTCCAGAAAGGCGTTCAGTAGCGTCTCTCTATATCTTAAGCAGAATTCTCCGGAACAGGCATACTTGGCTGCCGGGCCAGCCCGACCTGGTTTCTGGGTGCCGGAGACTGGAGGGGCCTCGTCTGGGGGCTGAGTCACCAAATCGGATGAACGTAGGAGGCTGACTTCGGGGGTTCTGTGGGAGGCCCCGGCCACTCTCCAGGGAAGCCCACACCTAACCCTCTGTCCCGCCTCCAGAGCCGCCGCGCCACGTCGGCCTGCCACTCTCGATCGCCAGCAGCCGTCAGGAACACCAGCCGTCGCGCACGCCTCTAACAAGGAAGCCGGCGACCAGAACACTCAGGCAGGCATCAAGCAATTTGCAGGAAACAGACCGTGTGTGTGGGAAGCAGGAAACAACGCAGCGACTCCGTCGTTAGCGTCCACGCGGGATGAGAGCATCCTGCATCCATATTGCGAGAGAGGAGGCTCCGAGATGAAAATAACCGGAGAGCAAAAAGCAATTAACTTAGTAGTAATTAAAAACATGACAGCGGAGTCCTGGCTTCCACGCACAACGTAGAAGCTGGTTAGGGCGCCGCTCCCACCGCTTACCACACAACGGACGCCTCATCTACAAAACACCTCCACTGACTCCCGTGGAGAGCTGGTCAGTGAGAACCAGGGGCCCAGAGCCTAGGAAGACACGGCCTCCCAGGGGACACGGCGCGGTGGCTTCCACCACCCCGAGGAAGGAGGCCGTGAGGCCCGTGGGGCTCGGCCGCAGTCTCAACATGCCCCTGCCCCATGGGGGAGGCCGGTGTGGCCGCATGAACCCCGCCAGCCGAAACCACACTGGGGGAGTGCACTGGGGGCCCTTCTTCCCGTCCACACTGCGGCCTGGGGCGGAGCTGCAGCCTCCGTGAGCAAGGCAGGCAGCGCCCACAGGACAAAGCCAGGCTGCTGGGAGAGGGCGGGAGCCGGCACCCGGGGCACACGAGAGCACCCATCCTACCCGGGAGAGGAGCGGGAGGCACGCTGGGCCCTCACTGCCACAGGCAGGGGTCAGGGCGACCTTGAACCTATCCCCCCACCCCTGAGATTCAGGACCCGGCCTCTCAGGGACCCGGCCAGCCTGGGACAGGGGAGCACAGCACCACCCCAAGATGAGGGACTCAGTGCCTCTCGGGGACCCGGCCAGCCCAGGATGGGGGAGCACAGCACCCCCCCAAGATGAGGGACCCAGTGCCTCCTGGGGACCCGGCCAGCCCGGGACGGGGGAGCACAGCACCAACCCCACTGAGCACTGAGCTGAGCACATGGAGGTACAAGGAGTGGCACCTTATGCTGTGGAAGATGAGGAGGTAGAGGAAGGTGGTCTGAGGTGCTGGCACAGGGGGACCTGAAGCTGACAGTGGCACAGACCAGAGACCCCTGGGAAATCTGTGCCAGCCTCAGCAAAGGGACCTCTGGAAACCAGGGGTACATGGAGGGTGACCCTATCAACAAAGCTAAGCTGAGCACCCCGACTGACTAGATGAACTGAACCCCCCACCACCACCACCACCCATGGGTGCAGACAAACTCACAGTCGGGAAACAGAACGTGCAAGAGAACCGGCCTCAGGCAGAGCACCGGCGTTGGAACCATCATACGGGGTTTAAAGGGCCTATGATCACTAGGTTGAAGGCCCTCGAGGATCAAGTGGACGGTGCCCAAACAGATGAAGGACTGCGGTAGAGGGGTGGGAACTGTAAGAAAGAGCTGGAAATCAAGTAGAAAGGAGCCCCGCCAGCGGCCGTGCTCTGCCGGGGTCCAGGTGGAGCCATGGCACCGGGTTCTGGCCGAGAGAAGAGGGCAGCAGGGACGTCTCCCCCTTTAGGCCAAGTCCAGGAAAGCTGCCCATGGAAACCTCCACGCTTCACCCCTCCTCTGCGGGTGCGTGCGGTTCCCCGGGGTCTGTGGGAGCCGCATGCTGTCCCTGGCGGGGTCTCCGTCTGGGTTCTGGAGTGACCAGAAGGACGGTGTCCTGCAAAGCCCCGCCCCTCCTCTGCCTCCCAAGCCACAAACTCAGCCCTCACCCACCTGTAAGCAAACCATAAATAACTTCTAGAAGGTCCAGGATTGAATTTCAGGGCTTACCTGTTAGGTCAGATCGTGTTACCCTAATGAATGCACCAACTGGTAGCTTGAAGCGCCGTCATAGCACAGATTTAAAATATGTGTCACTGGCTCAGTGGCCGAATGGTTGGTGACAGGGAAACTCACGTCAGAGGCTGGAAACTAGAGGTTCATAGTATGTGGTGCAGACACTTGGCTAATCTGTCACTTATGGCACCATGGACGGTAGGTCAGGTTCCCGCTGAACACCGGGTATGGTGTAAAGCAGGAGAGGGTATTGGCTGACGGCTGCGCTTGAAACCTTGGTAGGAAAGATTGTTGAGCTCAAATAATGGCTTTTTGGAAAGCGAAAATCAAAGCAGCTACAAGGGTCCGGAGATGTGAGACTCCTCAGAGTCAGGAGACTCAGCTTATCCTAGACCCCAAGTGGATGACAGGAGAATGGGTTACGTGACAAAGGCCAATAAGACTCGGCCCCGTGGCCAAGGCCAGATCAGGGAAACGCCCACTTGTGGAAGCCTGACGGCATCACGTAGCCGTCGCTGAGCGGAGAGCTGGAAGCGCGGAGTGAGGCTTGAGAACCACGGCTAGGAAAGAACTCTGGGCGTTGGCACACAGAACCAACTGGAAGCCAATACAGAGACACAGAGTTGGCATCGGCCTTTTTCTCTCTGTCTGGTATTTGAGGCCACCCCCATGTGAAATCTGGCAGGAGAGAGGACTCCTCCCGTATCTGTGGAGGATAAACGCGGGGCACGGACTTTCCTCAGACCCTGGCAACATAGCCTGTGGCCTGTGGCCGCCCAATGCGTTGTCCTGTCTGGGAGTGTGGATCACAGAGAATGGATTAGAATGTGTTCCAGCGGGTTTCAGGCCTGCCCGATGGCAGGGGATCTGAAGGGCTTCCCACGTCAGGCGCATCTAACCAGACTGAGCTTCCGGATGTTCAGCTTTCTCGGTTCCTACCCGCTTACTGAGCCTCCTTCTCTTGCCCTCCATCGATGCTGTGAGCAAGCAAATATTCTTCCAATACATTTTTTTTCTTCTGCTTCAGTTAGCTAGAGTCTAATTCTGCTGCTTGGCACCAAGAATCCTCATAGCAAGTAAATGGGAGCTTAGCCTCCCATTGCCATGGCCACACATCAGAGACTTGCTGTGGGAGAAGCCAACAGTGACTGCTTTGCGTGGGAAAGCACCTAGCCCTTGGGTCTTAGTGCATGTAGGGCAGAGCTGCCATCGACAGAGGGCTGACATTAGGCTTTGCTCCTAGGCACTGTGGGCTGATGCGAGGGAACCCTAAAGTCAGATACGATACCACACCCAAGAACGAGGAGTAGGCCAGTTGGAGAAGCCATGTCCCAGGGAGTAGGTGCACACCAAGGGCTGGCAACGCAGCAAAACACCAGAAGCCATTTGGACTCAGACGTGCCAAGAGGCTAGGATCAAATGAGAAAGGGAGACAGCAGAAGGTAAAATTTACCTCCTGAGCAGGTATGGATATCTGGCTGTTGCGTGCTGGCAGCTGGGCTCCTAGATGAGGTAATGAGTCAGTTCTGTAAAGACCAGATCAGGGTAAAGAGAAAATCACGGCCTGTGGATGAATCTAGGAAGCCTCTGGGTGCATTACCTACCTTTGTGGCACAGAATGTAAAGCTAAGAATATAGATGATGATGATGAATGATGACATGATGGTGATGCTGATGATGGTGACGGTGATGGTGTTAATGATGATGGAGATGATGGTGATGTTGGTGATGATGATGGAGATGATGATGATGGTGAAGGTGATGATGTGATGGTGATGACGTTAATGATGATGGAGATGATGGTGATGGTGATAATGATGGTGATGATGGAGATTATGATGATGGTGATGATGGTGATGAGTAACCAAGAGGGTAGATGATAAGGAGATAAATCATAAAGACATAGATACATAGTAAGATAGAGAGTAAGGAAGGTAAACAAATAGGAAACAGGGTGGAATTTAGGACCAAAAAAAAATGGATTAGGGCTTAAAAGTAAAATATTCAAGTTTTGGTGCTTGCCTTGCCCTTAATTAACAATGTAATCTAAAGGAAATCATATATTTCTTAGAGACTGAGTTTTTTCCCCACCTGTAATATCAGGTGTCAGGTTTGATTTGTCATTTTTCAAACCTTCCATCAGGGCTGAGGCGAGCATTATATAGATGAGAGTCCAATATTCTCACCAAATTCCAACCCAACTAATTTAGTATTTTAGCTTTTATACAAAGTTTCGTGAATGATGCCACTGCAAAAATAATAATTAAAAATACAGACCAGATAATCCCCAGGGCCCTTACGAGATGAAGTGTTTGAGAATTGACGGTTTGGCCAGGTCTGGACACGCCAGTCCCCACACCTGAAAGGCACCTGAGACAGAGACCCCAAGAAATGAGGAGGCTTCCCTAATTACTGCCAGGATCCCCCCAGAGTGTCACTCTGTCATTGCTATAACCTGCTACCTGTGCTGTCAGGTGACCTGGCATGTAGCACATAGTAGTTGCCACATAAATGTTTGATGAAGGAAGAGGAGAAATCCCATGAAATAGCGTTCACTCATTCCACAGTTACTGACAACCTGCCTTGCACCAGACAGCATGGTGGGTGCTAAAGTAAACAAAAGGTGTGATCCCTGCCCAGACAGTGCCCACTGGGTACACGATACAGTGTGAAGAGTTAAAGACGAAGACCTAGAGGCTGCAGAAGCAAGCAGGAAGGACACCCAGGTCTGCACAGCTGGGGAAGATGGCCAAGGAGGCATCGGGGGGGGGGGGAGCTCTTCCCCCAGGGCCTGGAGGAGCCCCCTTGGATAAGTGGGTGGGACTAGAGGTGCCTCCTGGCAGAGGAGGTGGGGTGTGCTCAGACCAGGCACCAAGGGAGCAGGGGCTTTGGAAGACCATAAACAGTCCCACATGGTTGGAGAGTGGGAGAGGGCACGCTGGCGAGATAGGCTTCCCCCAACCCGGAGTGAGTGGCTGGCCTGGGCGTGACCTCCCCGTGCCCCTGGTGGAGCCATCAGACGGTAAGACAGACCAGAAAGTGGTACACACATGCTCCAAAGCTCGCTCCAGCTTCACGGGAGAGTTAGGGTCAGAGAGACGAGATGAGGGACCCGGGCAGTCCTGGCGACCAGGGTAGGAGCCCCAGACTACGATAACGGCTTTGGTGGGGGGGGGGGGAATGAGTGCGTTTGAGAGATGATATTAATTAGTAATTAATCAAATCACTGGAGAGAAAAGTTCTTCTGAGACCAGGCTGTGTGTTTGCAAAGCTCTCACCAACTATAGTTTCTCTTGAAGCCCAAATTAGTACCTCGTTAAGTCAGGGGAATAGACCTTTATTTGTCATCACCAGGTAAATGAAAACAGCACTTCCCAGTAGGGCGTCTGTCTTTTAATGCTGCTGCTTCTCTTTCTTTTAGGCAGAAGATCTCTTCTGGTGAAGCGATTGAAGGCCTGGGCCCATGGTTACATATGAACAATAAATAGGAAAGAAGAGGTATGTTGCCTACGACACGCGCGGCCCGACGTGACCTTCAGATTGTGCTTTGAAGCAAGTCCTGAGCGATTGATCAAAAAACCCGCAAGGAATTGCTGCTGCTTAACACCAAAGACCTGCTCCGACACGGGCCCCCCTCGAGCAGGGGAGACTAACTCGTGAGCGGCATGAAAGGAAAATGTTCCGGATTCCGACAAAGGCGGCACCCTGGTGGGGAGGGGAGGCTGGCGGTGGGAAGGCCAGGATGAAGCCCCGGGCTCTGCGCCTGCCTCAGCATCCTCTTCTGCAAAATGGACCACACTCAACTCGCGGTGCTGTTTGTAAAAACAAACTCCGTGAGACCGTAAGTGCAAGCACCCGCTCAGTAGGAAAGCTCGCTGGATGCCGAGATCCTTATCGGTTCTCTATGTTCTCCGCTGAGTGGGTTCTGAAGTACTTGAGACACACACCACACAGGTGACTTCCGAAGCAATCTTCTGTCTAGAAAGGAAAGCGGCGTGAAACCCGGACCTAAATCATTCTCATCCTTTATTTGACCGACAAAGACAGCTTTCCATTCTGAAACAGAGGAGGAACATAATCCGGGCAAAATTGGATTCCTGAACTTCACAAACTCACTTTGGACTGACACGCCAGCCATGCAACTGCAGCTCTCAGTGTGCACACGGTCCGGCTGACACCCTGAGGGACGAGGTCTGACGGGGCCTTCCGGGACGATGGCAGGCTGCCCGGCACGGAGCGCCCCTGATGGCGACTGTTCTGGCAATGAGCACCTTGGAGGACGTAAGAGGAAGTCTCTGTCCCCCCCCACCTTCTACAGCCACTGCGGGGAGGGCCGTGCTCCCCGAGACATCAAATGTGATGACTTTCTCTGTCCCAGGCCATTTCTGTCCCATCTCCCCTAGAGCCACGCACACCTGTGAGATCTCTAAGATACGCTGAGCCCTGATTCTTGTGGCTCTCACCTCCGAAGACAACGTGACTCCTGCATCAACAGGCACGGGTGGACTTGGAATACTTTTCCCAGTTCAGTACTACAAACTGTCCCTGGGCACCTGCGACGTCAGGTACCATTCACCCTGAACACACGTGCACGTGTCAAAAATACACGTGGCAGCGTTTTCACACGTGGCTTCACCTGCATCCCAACCCTACTGGGTGCGGAGTATTTCCTGACTACGGAGGAAGAATCGGAAGCCTCGAGCGGCCAAGTCGTCTGAAGCCACACCGCTGGCCAGTACAGCAGCCACACTCCAGCCTGTCTGCCTGGCTCCACGTTAATGCGACGTTCCCCACACAGGGCTGCCTTGTGGGCAGTGGGAGAGATGAGTTGCATTGATCCATCTGCTCATCAGCAGAGAGCCTGCTGATTATTCCTGTATTTCCGACTATGAAACTTGGCCACCATCCAGAGGGCTAGTGACATGTCAGATTCCTGGTGCAGTTGAGAAGCGCAGCACTCAATACCCAGAAGAGCAGTGGGTGGGGAGGAGGGGGCTGGGAGCTGCAGGCCCTTCTGCAAATCCTTGCACCTCCCCCCGAATGCCTGCTGATCAGCAGGGGACCGTGATGGGGCGGCGGGGTCCTTTCAGATTCTCTGATTCTGCTACTATTGACAGAGAAGGGAGATTAATAACTTTGTGGGGAGCAAGGGACAAGCAAGGAAATAACTGGATCCACCCCCCTTTCTCCCAAGAAACAAAGGCGGGTGGTGCAGGCTAGCCCTCCAAAGATGTGTGCGCTCTGCCCTCTGCATGTGTCCCTGGCTCCGTACACACAGGGACACGGAGGACCTAGTGCACAGATGGGGTGAAAGCACCGTGACAGCAGGTGCCACTACTGTTTGCCTTTCCCCACATCTGAGTTGGTCCCGGCACCCATCACTGCATTGGCTGCAGTCTCTCTGCCAATGTGAAATCCAAGTGATTGGACTGAAGTGTTCGGGGACTGAGGCTCCATCCACAGCTCTCCCAGGGTCCAGGCGTAGGACATCTCCTGTGCCCTCTCCATCCACTCGTTTTGTGTGCTCCCCAAAACTGAAGGGGAAATCAGTTCTCTCCAGCTTGACCTTTGTCCCTGGCCACCAGGACCTCCCTTAGCTCGTTATTCCATGGGCCCCAAACATGCCATGTGTCCACATGTATGATGTCTCCGATGTGGTGGGATCGAGTCAAATGTAAATCAGACGGCAGGATGATAAGCTGGGCGATCACGCTGCTTTTCTGTAACACCCAGTACCACAGTCTCTAATCAAAACAAAACAAAACATGGGGACGCCTGGGTGGCTCAGCAGTTGGGCATCTGCTTTTGGTTCAGAGTGTGATCCCGGGGTCCGGGGATCGAGTCCTTCAACAGGCTCCCTGCAGGGAGCCTGCTTCTCCCTCTACCTGTGTCCCTGCCTCTCTCTGTGTGTCTCTCATGAATAAATAAATAAAATCATTAAAACAAAAACAAAAACTGTGCCTCTCTTTTCAAGAATAACAGTAAGCACTTGCACTTTGCCAAACTCTGAAGATTTGGACGTTCGCAGGTCTGCAGTCTTGGGGTTCATTAACTTCTTCAGTCCCTCCCAACCCCTTCCCTCCTGCTAGGGACAAGTCATCCAGTGAAACCCCCTCATATCTCAACAGCCTGCTTCTCTCCCCAGTCCCAGGATCCCCACATACCGGTCCTCCAGCCCTCCCTGGCTCTGCAGATGTTTGCACAGAATGACTCTCACTGGCTTCTATCTGGCTTAGCCAAGTCTCAGAATCTCTGCCCTGCATTTGCACATCATAATCACCCCGTCAGAAAGGGGCCCCTGTAGACCTGCCCCGTATGCCACTGAAATCTCACCCTGCAATGGTCCCATAATTGCATCGCTGCAGGGTCTCCACAGACAGATGATCCTTCTGCCACCACTTCTGTGGCACTAGAATCACCATCCCTGCCTTTGTTTCCAAAGCCAGGCTGACCTTCTTGGCCAGTGGGGGTAATGGGGGTTGCCTGGGTTGCATTCAGAAAAGAGGTTGCTGGACTCATTAGAATGTCAGTGGCGTAGGTTCCCACAGCACAAATCCCACTGCCATCCCTTCCTAGACCAACTTTCCCCCCAACACTCACACACCACACGGACCGAGGGAGAAGTCACTGAAGCCTGACAGACATAAGACGCAAGTGACAGAATGGTGCCCATGTGTAAGCACCCCCTGAACATGAAAGGTAAGGCTGAAAGGAAGAGCAAGCCAAGGGCACGCCTTGCTGCTTATTGACCACGTGCCAAGCTGCTGACAGTGACACCATGACTCACAGTCATAACAACCTTCATCTTACAAATTACCACGGCTGAGAATTTGAGTGAACTGTCCAATACGGAACGTGGGTGGATAAACTAGGATTCTAATCTCTTTCCATGGGAACCCCAAAGTCCCTGTGTTTCAACTACGCCTCCTCTATGGAATTCTTGCCAAAGGCAGATGAGATCCCCATGTACAAGGGAGAGGACTGAGCCAGGCAGAGCTGGTACATGGAGACTCAAAGGTGCAGAAAATGCAAGTGGGTCGTGCATGACTTCTATTACCCAGGTCACATGGCATAGGATTCCAGCCCCCACCTGAAGATGCATGTTCTTCACTATTCCCCTGGTGCCGGCTTTCATCTGCATCGTTTTACTTGTTCCAAGGTATTTCCACTTCCAGTCTATTTAGAAACATACTGAACTTTGAACATGTTTTAACCATAAATCATGAACATACTTCACATTAACCAGGAGCATGTTTCTTCCAGGTCACACTAATCTCATTTGTTAATTCTCAAGCAGTATTTGAAGAGTGTTTCGCAATGCATCCTTGATCAATGGAAATTCACTTAAAGAATGCCTACTCACATTGTTTTGACTGCCCATGTGGTCTTGCTACTAGCTGGGATCTCATAGCTGGTATTAGAAGAATCACCCCATGGAAAACAACTTCAAAAGGTGGATAATGATTTTTGAAAGCGTTGGAAGGACCAGAGATCAACGAAGGCGACCAGAGTTTAGAGGGGTGAAGGGGGGGTTCTACAAAGGTGAGAGTCCCTGAGGAATCATTCGAGAAGTCCACCTACCACAAATATTCAGAGAAAACTACTGTTTAGAGTAAAGTCCTAAAAAACAAAGAAAAAAAAACTCTTAAAAATAGTCAGTGGTATAAAAGAAACCTGTCCTTCAAAGAAGCAGCTGTAAGACTGGCAGATGTCTATACAACACAAACAACAGAAGACAGAAGACAATAAAATGACCATTTTAAAATGCTCAAAGAAAATAATTTCCAAACTAGAATTAAATACAAGCAAAAATCTTAAGTATCAAATAGATGAATATATTTTTTAGACAAACAAGAATTTAGAATTCATCATCAATAGAAAAATACTAACAGAAATAAAGAAATTAAAAGGAATTTTCCAACAGAAGGAAAATGATCCCAGAAAAAAAGCACATAAATGCAGGGAGAGTTGAAAATGCTAGAAAGGGTAAATATATGTTTGACTCTAATTAAATATGAAATATCATTAACACAAAGATTAAAAATTCTTATAGGATTGGGGTACTTGGGTGGCTCAGTTGGTTGAGCATCTGACTCTTGGTTTCAGTTCAGGCCATGATCTCATGGGTTATGAGATCAAGCCCCACATCAGGTTCCAGTGGGGAGACTGCTTGGGGATTATCTCCCTCTGCCCCTCCTCTCTCTCTCTCTCTCTCTTTCTCTTTCTCTCTCTCGCTCTCTCTCTAACAAATAAATAAATCTTTTAAAAAATTCCTGTGGGATTTAAATTATTTGAAGAATTGAAATATATGACAACAATTGCACAAAAAACAGGAGTCAAACTATAGCAATGTCTTTGATAATGTTAAAAGTAACAGTTTAACTTAAATGCAAATTAATCAAAGGTGCACATTATAATCTCTACTGTAATCACTAAAAGATTAATAAAAGCATGTATAACTAATGGATTAACAAAGGGCAACTGTAAAGCTAAAAATATATACAATTAGTTAAAAACTTAGAAGGAAAACATAACAGCAGGTGTGCAAACAAAATATAGATGCTAGATTTAAATACAAGGTTACAAGTAATTATTTTACATGAAATTATAAATAATATAAATTAAAAAAACAAAGGTCTTATAAATTGTATTTTAAAATCCAAGTATATGTTGCTTTTCAGAGACATGTTTTAGATATAAGAATACAGAACATTTGAAGTAAACAATTGAAAGAAAGATATACATTGAAAATAGTAACCCAAAAACATTTGGTATAGTGCAACTTATATAAGATAAAGTAGTCTTTAAGGCCATGAGTATTTTTAAAAACAGAGATTTCAACATTTAAAAAGGTATAATTTAATAGGAAGATTTGATCCTAAATTTATATGCACCTAACAACACAATTTTGAAATATATAAAGCAAGAGCTAAAACTTGGTAAAAAGAAAAGACATAGAAATATTGAAACGATTCTCTTAATAAAAACTGAGGTGAACAAACAAAAGATCAGTAACTATAGAAAATGTGCAAAAGACATGAAGAGAAATCTCACAGAGGAAGACATAGACATGGCCAACATGCACATGAGAAAATGCTCTGCATCACTTGCCATCAGGGAAATACAAATCAAAACCACAATGAGATACCACCTCACACCAGTGAGAATGGGGAAAATTAACAAGGCAGGAAACCACAAATGTTGGAGAGGATGCGGAGAAAAGGGAACCCTCTTGCACTGTTGGTGGGAATGTGAACTGGTGCAGCCGCTCTAGAAAACTGTGTGGAGGTTCCTCAAAGAGTTAAAAATAGACCTGCCCTACGACCCAGCAATTGCACTGCTGGGGATTTACCCCAAAGATAAAGATGCAATGAAACGCCGGGACACCTGCACCCCGATGTTTCTAGCAGCAATGTCCACAATAGCCACACTGTGGAAGGAGCCTCGGTGTCCATTGAAAGATGATGGATAGAGAAGATGTGGTCTATGTGTACATGGAATATTCCTCAGCCATTGGAAACGACAAATACCCACCATTTGCTTCAACATGGATGGAACTGGAGGGTATTATGCTGAGTGAAGTAAGTCAGTCGGAGAAGGACAGTGTATGTTCTCATTCATTTGGGGAATATAAAAAATAGTGAAAGGGAATAAAGGGGAAAGAAGAAAAATGAGTGGGAAATATCAGAGAGGGAGACAGACTATGAGAAACTCCTAAGTCTGGGAAACAAACTAGGGGAAGGGAGGGGAGGTGGGTGGGGGGTGGGGGTGACTGGGTGACGGGCACTGAGAGGGCACTTGGGATGAGCACTGGGTGTTATTCTATATGTTGGCAAATTGAACACCAATAAAAAATAAACTTATAAAAAATAATTAAAAAATAAACAAAAAAAGTCAGAATAAGTTGCTATACCCAAGAGCAAAAATAAATGTTATAAAAATAAAAAAAATAATAAAAGCCCAACAACATAAAATAACAATGGTTAGCAAGGAGGTGTAGATACTATAACCCTCATACACTGCTGGTGGGGAGGTATAACCGTGCAGCCACTGTGGAAATCAGTTTGGCAGTTCCTCAAAAAGTTAAAATATGGAAACACCGTAGGATGCAGTAAGTCCATCCCTAGGTATATACCCAAGAGAAATGAAAACAAATCCATATAAAAACTTTAGAAGGGGCAACCCTCTCAGATCCCCCACCCTCTTAGGGAGCTTTGTACTGTTTGCTCAATAAATTCTGCTTTACTAAATAAAAAAAATGAATAAATACAAAAAAAAAAATAACAAAATAAAAACTTTTACACAAGTGTTCATGGCAGCATAGTGTAATGACCAAAAAGTGGAAACAACTTAACTATCCATGAATTGATGAATGGATAAACTACTTATGTGTGTGTGTGTGTGTGTGTGTGTGTGTGTACATACAGCGGAATATTATTCAGATATGAAAAAGATCAAGTACTGACATACACTACAAAACAGATGAACCTTGAAAGCTTCACAGTAAGTGACAAGAGCCAGACATAAAGTCCACGTATTGTGTGACTCTGTGATATGCAGGGTCCAGAACAGGAACACCCGTGCAGACAGAAGGATTGGTGGCTGCCCTGCTAGTGGAAGTACAAACTGGCACAACCACTTTGCAAAATTCCTTGGCGTTGTCTACTAAAGCAGAGTGCATGCACGCCCGACAGGACATCAGTTCCTCTCCGGACACGCATCCAATACAAACAGGTACGCTGGTGCGCTAACAGATGTATTCCTGACTTAAGTGGCAGCACAATTCTCAATATCCAAAAACTGAAAAGTCTGTCAACAGTAGAATAAAGAAAGTGCAGTATCTTCAAAAATCGGAGTACGTCGTAGCGGTGACAGGAGCAAGCCACTGCTACATACAACCTGTGGGTGACCCTCAGGCAATGGCTTTGAGAGCAACGTCTTGCGGACTTAAGAACACATACTGCAGGAAGGAGTTCATTAGTAGAAGTTAAAAGCAACAAACCTACGATGATAGAAATCAGAACAATGAACACCTTTGGTGGGGGGAGAAGTAATGACCGGGAGGAGCATCTGGAGGGCTCCTAGGTTCTGGGAACGCTTCACATCTTGACCTGGGCTAAGCGGCCTGGGAGTGATCACTTTGTGAAAAACATTCACTGGGCCATTTACCCAAAATTTATGCAATTTACCTTATGCATGTTGTAGATTTATTTTTATTTTATTTTTATTTTTTATTTAAATTCAATTAGTTAACACACAGTGTATCATTAGCTTCAGAAGTAGAGGTCATGATTCATCTGTTGCATGGAACACCCGACGCTCATCACATCATGTGCCTCCCTCATGCCCATCACCCAGTGGCCCCGTCCCTCCAACGCCCTCCCTTCCAGAGACCCTCAGTTTGTTTCCTAGAGTGAAGAGTCTCTTATGGTTTGTCGTGCTTTTTTTAAATATTTTATTTATTTATTTGAGAGAGAGAGCACACAGGTGGGGAGGGGCAGAGGGAGAGAGAATCTGAAACAGACTCAGAGCTGAGTGCAAAGCCTGATGTGGGGCTTGATCCCACAACCGTGAGATCATGACCTGAGCTGAAACCAAGAGTTGGATGCTTAACCAACTGAGCCACCCAGGCACACACACTCCTTTTTTTTTTTTTTTTTTTTTTTTTACAGATTTTATTCTTAAAAAACACTTTAATATATAAATAAGTATATATTTTGGAAAAGGGAACCTAACTCTTACTGGGGAAAAAGAAATATGTCCCCCTTCAACCTGACACATGATCAACACAATGTAGGTACTTGTTAAGGTTTGGTTTGGGTATGTGGGCTTGTTATTTATTATTTAATCTCCTTACTTTTGTGCATGTTTGAATATTTCATAATGAGAGGGTTTTTTTAGAAGTTGTATCATTGCTTTATTTTTTTTTAGATTTTATTTATTTATTTATGATAGACATAGAGAGAGAGAGGCAGAGGGAGAAGCAGGCTCCATGCAGGGAGCCCAACGCGGGACTTGATCCCAGGACTCCAGGATCACACCCTGGGTCAAAGGCAGGCGCGAAACCGCTGAGCCACCCAGGGATCCCCTGTATCATTGTTTTATAAGAAAAAAAAAAAAAACCCTCTCTCTCTCTAATCATTAAAATGTGAAAGTCCCCAATGGTTAATATCTGTGACATCAACCTTTAATCTCTTCATGTGAAACTTCGTGGAGGAAAATAAGTACGAAAACCCGCCGAAGCCAAATCCACTGGTGAACCACCCAATCTCCCGAAATCTAGAGTTGGCGTGTCTGGAGAGGCGCTGCTGGGAACGTGAGACCCTCTCTTCCCACCCAGGTGCTCAGGGCGCTCCGCCGACCGCCGCCCCGTGCGCAGCGAGACCCCCAGTGGCAGAGGTGATTCAGAAAAGGAGTCACGCCGTCCCAGGAAAGCGCTGCAAAGCATCAGCACGGCTGGGCAGAGAGGCCCGGGCTCTTGAGGCTGATTTCCAGGGTCTCGTAGAGCCAGCCAAGTCCTGTGAATAAAGAGGGCTGCCTCGGATGGGATTGCTGAGGGCTTTGTGGAACACCGATCCTGCCCGCACAAATTTCCGGTGGCTTGACAACGAAGGAAAGAGCAGAAATGTGTGCTCATTCATCAGGCTCGGGTGAAGGCCATTACTGTTTTATTCAGTGGAGAGGAAAATCATCCAAAGCTGAAATTTGAAAAATGGACAGATGTAACTGGGCAGAACCAAATGATGATTAGCCAGCCCTCTGCCCTCCGTGCACTGGCTGTTCCCCTGCCGGTGCCAGGCAGCAAGTGGGTGGTTTATGCAGGAAAAAGCAAGTGGGTGGTTTATGCAGGAAAAAGGAATGACACAGCAGTTAGCAAAGCCTCGCGGGCCCCCCAGCGGGAAAGAAGATGAGTTTCCTGTGCGCTAACGGGTGGCAGGGATGGAACCCCGTAGGACGAGTGGCTGGTTTTGCGCTCCTTGTCTGAAAGAGGACATGCCACTCCAGTCCCTGATTGTGTCTACTTGAAATGATGACGGCCAGCCGTCTGGCTCAAGTCCTCCCGCTCTGATTGCCATAAGCTGTCAGGGAGGACCATCCTGAAAAGACGCCGTCCCTCCTGGTAATTACGGGGTGCATCACACTGCTGCCAGGGCCACTTCAGACAGGCCCTCATTCTGAATAATTCGCTTCACTGTTTTGTTCAAGAATTTCACTTCCCCTGGTAGTTCCAGGAAAAGATGACAAGGGGCCAACGTACCATCACATGCAAAAAAAAATGAATTAAGATAAAATAAGACCTGGTCCATGGTCTCCTCTGGCCATTTGACGTGAAGTTGGACCCAAGGGCCCGGAACTGCAATGTGATTTGTTACTGATGCCTGTTGGAAGCACCCACCTGCCGTTTTGGGGGAGAAACTGTGTCGATTTCGCAGACTGGGACTTTGACGTAGAAATGCTGCGAGTGTGCCAAACCTCCCTAGTGCGTTTTCCCGATGGTCGTTTGACCTCGCATTCACAAAAAGCCCTACTGTGTGCTGGTGACAGTCATGAAGGGGGCACGATCCTGGTGGCCGCAAGGGACTCCGGGGTGGGCCGAAGAGGATCAAGGATGTAGGTGGGGCAGCTCAACGCATGCACCGTCTCAACAGGACTGGGAAGGGACGATTCTTCAAATTCCGTTTCTACTTCCTTGCAGATTAGTTCAGTCTTTTACCATGTTCTACTGGGAAAGCTGGTTTTGAAGGCAACCTATCGATCACTTTGTCTTTACCAGGGAAAAATCGCCGTGAAGGCATAAAATGTGAGCCACTGAGCTACACGGTCTGCATCTTTCGGGGTTATTTGTGTGCCGCCTCCAACGTCAGTAGCATTCTGATTCTCTGTTGTGATGTCAAGCATAACACCACAGACCAGCCAAAACCGGCGATATTGAGTTTATCCGTTAACCCCTTCACTGGGGATGGGATTTCTTGGGCATTGGCTATCTCCCCCCGCCCCAAACCACGCACACGCCTCTCCCCGCCCTCAGCGCTGCGACTAACGTGCATCCCCATCGCACCTCTGGGAGCCTGACACAGGCTCTGCAGACGAGCCTGGAGCAGAGGTTCTAAAATTAAAATATAACTATATAAACCTGTCAATTTATGTTGGCAAAAGCTTGGCGGCATTTACGGACCTGCACACAGAGGGTGAGGGGCTGGCACACACGTTCGTGTCCGGCCGAGCTCATGGCAAAGGCTCTGGGCTCAGGCGACTCCCACAGAGAGCGGTCGCTCTCACCCTTGGCCCACTGGTTAATCCCACCAGGAGCCTGATGACGACCCCTCTCAAAGAAGAAGGTGGGCTCTCAGGTCTTGGGGTGAGGAGACGACTTAGGAATAAGCTCAAGGGCTTTGAGATGGACATTTATCACGAGCGATGAGGTCACTGCCTCGTGCACACACTTCCTTTCTGCCTCGTGCACACGCTTCCTTTCTCCTCTTGTGTGAGATGCGTTGCTCGTGGTTAACTTCACAGTTTCGTCCTGAGTTGAAGACATTACGGAGCATTAAATCTGAATTAGGACAAGAGGCATCACCAGAGCGTGCACCTAGAGCTGAGGGGAGCGTGAGCGCCTGTGTGGATGCCTGAAGTGTGAGACTTGGACCAAAACGCTGAACTTCAGCAGGTGTCTGTGATTCCCCTTTTTTTTTTTTTTTTCTTTCCAACATCCAGTCTTCCTTCCCTTTGGGTAATATTCCTATATTTAATATATTAATGCCCAATTAATACTCATCAAGGATGCAATTATATAAATATGCACAATTATATAATTGATAATAACTGCATGAAAATAGAATCGGGCTTTAATATACATGTGCCACCTGCCCCATCCCTGGCAACCAGGTTTCCAGCAGTGACCTCGTCCACACATCGGACATGCAGAGAAGGGAAATTTGGGATTTAGTCCATGCAGTATTAGCATCCCGGTCCAACTGGCACAGCCATGCAATCTGATCGTGTCCCTCGGAGTTGATACTTATTTCCTGAAATCGAGAGACTTTGACAGACATCCGAAGAGTCGATGGCATCATCTACTTGCTGTCTATCCTTGGACAAGAGGTTCAGCCTCTCTGGGCGTCATTTCCTGGCTGTAACACGATGAATTTACATCCGTAGTCGCCCGTTGTCTTTAAAATGACGTTAGCCCGTGATTCTAAGCAGACACAGTGTATTACGAAAGTTTCAAAGATGTAATTCGTAGAAGGAAAAACAGGAAACAGGGACTTGCACTATTCTGTAGTTCCGACCTCAGCATAAACACCGTCTACACCACCAGCTTCTGCAAGACTCGCCACAAGTCATGAGATGCTCCTGATGACTGGAAGACCCACTTGGGTCCACAGAGGGGGATGTGAGGACGTCGGTGGCAGCGATCCCTTACGCCCGTGCAAAGCTCTCAGCCTTGGGAGCCACTTCACATGCAGCCGTGCTCTCCTCTGGCCTCCACCCGCACCCCGGCTCCCAAAGGGGACCTCTCTGCCCAGGTTCAGCCGAGACCGACCGACGCGTGGCCCGGACCTAAATCTGCAGACTCCCGGGGCGGCTCCCTCTGCGACACGAGCTCCCCGCGGCCGGCGGCCTCCTGTGCTGCGCCGGGGCCTGGCCTTCCTCCGCCTGCTGCTCTCAGCTCACTCCGATGGCACTGACTTCCTTTCAAAACGGGGTCCGGTCCTCTTCCAGTAATGCTTGCCTTAATCGGCCTGAATTACAAAAGGAACCAAAACTAATATTTCCTTTTTGGTTTAATACAATCTATTTTATCCATTTTTAAAGAGAGATTATTTTGTAGAAATGGCATGTAAATCCACAAAATAAACAAAGTCACCTTCCTTTGGACTCTAGACAAATAACCTGAAAATAATCCTGACAAGATAGTGTTTGCAGAGCCAAAAAGCTCTGAGGAGAATAAATAAATAAAGGCCTCACAGCGCCCACGGCTCCCTGTCCCTCTCCCGTTCATGTGTGTGAATTTATGCCTTTCCTTCCCGGGTCAGAGTTAAACGGATTCACCAGTGGAACCTATAATTAGTATGAGTGGTTAATTCTAAGGGCCTCACTGCACATTCCCGGTGGCATTTCGCAGCAGTGAGGGTGGCCATTATGAGGACGAGCGCTCGCCGGCGAGTGAGTCCTGGAATCAGCCACAAAACGCTTTGTCTCTCCATTTCACATACGACTTGGCTTCGAGGAAGAAGACAGACTTTCCGTGGCGGGGCCTCTGCCGCAAAGTCTCCCACGGCGCGGGCATATGTGGGCTTTGCCGCATACACACGTTTCACACCTTTCAGGAAATTCATTATGTGGATTATCCCCAAATGAAGAGGTCGAGGATGCGTTGCCCACATGACAAGGAATTTCATCATAAAATTATTCCAGGAACAAGTTATGTGTTTCCAAACTTAAAAAAAAAATCCTATGTGTACATGTTTTCTTTGTATATGTTTATTAAGGAATGCAGATTTTTTTTTAAATAATAAATTTATTTTTTATGGTGTTCAATTTGCCAACATACAGAATAACACCCAGTGCTCATCCCTTCACGTGCCCCGGTGATGGGCACTGAGGGGGGCACTTGAAGGAACGCAGATTTTGAACAAAGGACGCCCCGAGGTCACACGTACCATCAATGTTCAGATCACGCCATGAATATATGTTGCTTTCCTTTTTACCTCAATTGTTCATAATGATGAAACTTGTTTTTGAAAGGTTGAATGCTTAGCCAACACAAGCTAGACCTGAATGCGTATTTAAAAGTTGCTCTGAGGGATCCCTGGGTGGCTCAGCGGTTTAGCTCCTGCCTTCGGCCAGGGGAGTGATCCTGGAGACCCGGGATCAAGTCCCACGTCAAGCTCCCTGCATGGAGCCCGCTTCTCCCTCTGCCTGTGTCTCTGCCTTTCTCTCTCTCATGAATAAATAAAATCTTTAAAAAAAAAGAAAAGAAAAAGAAAGGCAGTTTCTTAAAAAATAAAAACCAAAGTCGCTCTAAATAAGAAATCCAAAATATCCCCTGATCCGACCCTAAATGCTGTCAGCATCCTGAACCGATAATTGAATCAATCGTCCAGAGGTGGGCGATATTTTTCTGTACATAAAATATGAGATCGAGCAAATAATAGTCCCACCCACTTCTCCGGGGGACCCACCGTACATGGCTGTGCATCACGAATGCTGCGCGCTCCAGCCCGGTGAGTGGCTGTGTCAGCGGCTAAAGAGACGACGTGGCCTTGGAAGGACTCCGTGGTCAGAACCATGACCTGCTTTGGTCAAGTGCTTTCGTCGGAAAGCTGGCTCCGGCGGCGGCACGATGGGTGGACTAGAAGGCGACACCGAGAACCCACGGTGGAGTCTTCGGCTAAAGTCACGTCAGTGGGTTTAGGGAGAAATGGGTGGACTCGGTAGATAATCAGCATCTGGAACGAAGAAGGGCTTGTGGCGTATTTTGGAATGAAGGAAGCTAGTATTCCGACTAAGGGCGGCTTGGAGTTCAGGAGGTGAGGGCAGCCCCGTGGCCAGTAGAGCCCTTCTTCGCGGAGGAGACAGAGATGGGGATTTGGGGAGAAGAAACAGGGCGTTTGGGTCAGGACACGCAGAGTTCTGGGCGCCTGGGGACGGGACAGGGTGTTAAAGACCCTCAATCCAGCGCAGAAAGCAGCCTCGTCTAACACGTGACAAAGCTGAGCGTCTAAGAGGTGGGGTTACTTGCAAGATGCAAAAATAATTCTGAAAGTGAGTGAACAATAGTCTAGGTGACCCGAGTTCCACCCATTCTTCTTGACGAGAACAGACGTCTCCAGTCTGAGCCCTCGAGTGGCATCCAACACAGAGGCAGGTTCTGAAAACCACACGGTGTTTTTTTTTTAATGGACCCAATATTTTTTTAAAAAACTGGTTATTCCACAGAAGGAAAACGCCGCTGGGTCTTGGAAGGTCAGAACGCCCGGCACCGTACTTTCCTTGGGGCAACAGTCAGCTGGAGCCAAGGGGCGGGCTTGGACGAAAATCCCGCTGCGTCATGTGCCGGAAGGTCACCGCCAGCTTTTCCGCATGTCCCAAACGCTGGCGTACCCTACCTGTCCTTCCCATCTTGCCTCACATCTCTCTTTTGCAGACATAATACACAGGAGAAGATTATTGTTCTGGGAACCCCTATAGGGGAAACTTTCAAAGCTAGAGTGACTTGAAAGGAATTTTAAACGTTATCGGTATCCATTCTTTAAGAGAAAATCGTGTATGAATGTGCTGTAACGTGAATGATGACTGGCTTGTCGGGGCCGAACAATAACCCACTAGTGACGTGCTGCGTGTGACGGTTAATGCCGTGCCTACCCGACTGAACCACAGGATGCCCAGATACGTGGTCCGGCGGTATTTGGGGGTGTGCCTGTGGGGTGACTCTGGAAGGCAGGAGTGACTCCGGGGACTCAGTAAGGAAGTCCTGCCCACACAAACAGGGCTGCGCCCCAGCTAGCACGGTGACGGCCTGAATAGACCAAAAGAGGGAAGGACGGTGGCTTCTTTTCCTCTCTCTCTGACTGCTTGAGCTGAGCTATTAGTCTTCGCCGACCCTGGATGAGGATTTACGCCCTCGGTGCCCCTGAGTGAGTCCCCAGCTTGCAGATGGCACATCGTGAAACTTCTCAGCCTCTATAACCTCGTGAGCCCGTTCTTTATAGTAAATCTCATTTCTAGACAAATATATATATTAGACATAAAGGGTGTACGTAGGTACATACATCCTATCGGCTCTGTCTCTCTGCAGAACTCCTGACTCGTGCCCCCCGTGACTCAGACAGGGACACATGGGTGGTGCCACTGCTTCGTGCAGGCTGGGCTGCCCGGGGAGCAGGAGGCGTTTGCTGCGATCACGACCACCTGCCCCGCAGGTCCAGGCTGGCTCGAGCATTGGTGAACATCACGATGTACAGCTCTTACTCTCCCCTGAGAAATGCAACCCCGTCCCTGGATTTGTGGTGCGGCGCTTGGTGAGCCCAGAGCCCCAAGATGCCTGGCTCAGCAGGTCACCTCCTCCGATCCCACGGCCTGCCCCATGGCTGCTCATCCCCTCTGGGCAAATCTTGAAGTCAGAAGACTCTTGTTTCACTGCCAACTCAGCCGCTACTCCAAACCCTAAGACCCCAGCACACAAGGAGGGAGATCGGGAGGTCGGGGAGACGGCCTGGAAGGGGACATGTCTGCCTGCGTGGATGAACCGGAGTCCCCTCCTCAGCATCCTCTAGAGGCCCCGCCACGCTGGACCACACCTGTGCCTCCCCCGTGTGTCCCTTGCCTGGAAGGGAGGCCCGACGCCCACACATGCCCCTCAGGGTCAGGGAGGGAGAGCAGAGGGCGTGGGGTTGAGACACGACCAAGCTGGGACTGATGATAAGCTCTGTGACCTTCTAGCCCGGGGACTCCGGCAAAGTTACTCCTCCCTTTGCGCCTCCGATTGCTTGTCTGAGTCACTTAGTCTCAATAAAAAGCTACAAGGTCACTGATGTCTGGAGCTGCAGCTGCCAAATGGAGACCATGAGATGGTGAGCGTGAGAATTAAAGCTAGATCCAGGGAGGCACGGCCCCACGGGTCCCACCTTCAACCTCCCGCTGCATCGGAAAAACACGTCCCCTCTCGGCCACGGCTCCCGGGGCAGCGCTCGCAGCCCACGCTTTCCCCGCCCGGCACGACATCCTTGCGGGACTCAGCAATCATCTCCTCAAATCATCATATGTCCTTAACAAGCCTTGTGTCATAAATTTCAGTGTTTTTGTTAAAAACAACAAGTAAAATTCCACTTGTGACCTTCGGTGATGTCTAGTAAAGACAGCAGGGTCGTTACCGGTCAATCAGGGCCGGAGTCATCATTCGCTTATGTTACTTCTCCCCAGATAGTTATAAAGGCCCCAGAAATGTGCGTGGCTGTGCTTACACCACGGGCAACCAGCACCCCAGGACGCAGCCGACATGCCACGGAAGAGTGAGCGAGGTCACGGAGTGACCTACGGAAGCCACACGGGATACTCAGGAGAGGGTCGCAGACGGCTCCGTGCGCCTGTAAACTAATTATCACCCGGCAGAGACCTGGCGTCGTCGACCAAATACGATGCGTCCATGGGTTCGCGGGCATCTCTTGCCCCCAGGACTCGATCGTAAGCAGCAAACTCCCTTCAAACAGAAAGTAAAATACAAGTAGACACACGGCCGCCCTTCCACACGGTCCTTGAGAAGCTCGTGAAAGACCCTGTCGCACCTATCCACGTGACGCTGAGCAACCCCAAGGGCTCTGCAAACGTCAGAAACCCCGACGGTGTTACAGCGATAGCATCACAAGCAGAAATACCGGAGGGAAAAGGAGGGCATTTGGCAAGAGCCGTAGCTCTGCCTCTCTCATCGTTCGGAGCCAGAAGTTGCTAACATCTAAAATTAAAACATGGAGTTAAAAATACAATAATTCCAATCTCTTATTGAATGTTTCATAATATTTTCCTTAGCCTTAGAATAATATTTTAGGATATTAAGCCATGTTTTTGGCTCTCATTTCTGTTCTCGTCTACGTTACTTGATTGTTTTTATATTGTGCGCTATTATTTATACAAAAACAGGAAAAGTCATTAACATTTTTAAATAGGAAATTAACACTTCTGTCTTGGTCTGGGTTCTCCAGAGAGACACAGCCACGGGGAGTACATCTACGGGGAGATTTGCCGTAAGGAAGAGGCTCCCGTGATCGCGGAGGCCGAGGAGCCCAAGACCGGCAGTCGGCAAGCTGGACGCCTCCCCCCGCCCCGGGAGCCCACGGTGAGCTTCCAGCCCAAGCTGAGCCCCGAGCAGGAGAAGCCGATGTCTCAATTCACTCAGTCAGCAGAGGGGACACATTGTCGCCTTCTCCCTCGACAGGTTGGACAAGGCCCACCCTCACTGGGGAGCACCCTCTGCTTTACTCGGTCCGCAGACTCCATGGCTGATCTCACCCAGGAAGGTCCTTGCAGACCCGCCTGAGGCCGTGCTGGACCCGCTGGCCCGCGGCCCACTCAGCGGCCTCTCCACTAGGCCTTGTAGCAACCGGACCCGGTCCAGACCCCGAGAGGAGCTCCCTGCCCCTGGGGAGGTGCCAGGCCATCCACTTACACCCACCACTAGAACTTGTCGCCGTCACCGTCCTCCTCAAGGTTTCTTCCCTGGCATCATCTGGAACCCTGCTCGGTGAGGCCCAGGGCTCCGCGTGTCTCCGTCTTTAACGGAGGGGAGGAGCTCGAAGGCCGGGCCAGTGTGTCAACCGTCACCTTAACCTGCAGGACGACCTCATCCAGAGCCTCATACCCGCTCGTGACGACACTTGCTGCAGTCTCCCGACTGGTTCTCTTGTCTCCAGTCCCCCCTGCCCTGTCACGGGGACAAGACTGTCTGCCCGAGACGCAGACGAGTCCGTGGGCTTCCCTTACCGAGCCGGGCAGGCTCCCCACCACCACCCGCAAACCTGATGTAAAGTTCCCAAGGCCCATGCCTTGGACCACGGCTGTACCTCCCCCGGCACCCTTCCCAAGCCCACCCTCAGGCACCCTGGCCACCCGGCCGCGCCCAAGCAGGCTGCACCCTGCTCCGCCTGGAAGCCCCTTGTCTCGTCCCTCCCCCGCGGGAGGTATTCTCGCTCGCACATCACAGACCAACTCCGCGGCTCCCCACTCGCGATCCGTGGCAGTGAACAGTGTCCTCACTAGTGGATCTTCCCTAGACTCACGTGGTACCCGCACCCAGGCCTCGGCACTCGGGTTCCTGGCCCGCGCACCCCGGGGACCCCCGTAGCTCCGAGGCTGCATCAGTATTCAACGGCTTTTGAATTGCTGGACTCGGTCCTCAGGGGAAGACTTTGGACTCGGGTGTGTCAGCATCTACATAAAGTATCTCAAGATCTGGGTCGTATCCTTATTCCTGCCGTTTTAATCACATGGCCTTAGACACAGCGTGTACCAGCTTATTTCTAAGGTAAATATAAATCGGGATGTTCCTGTCAATACATTTCATAAGTACGAACAGATCAATTGGACTTAGCATAATAACCTGCAAATCCTCAAAACTCCTTAATAAAGCGATATCCACAAAATCGAAGGACGGCGAGGACTCCTTATCCTAACAAAGGAAGGCACTCCCGGGGCTGGCGAACCGGGCGAGGCCGCGAGACGCGCAGGCACCTGCTGAGAACGCTGCCATGTGACCACGGGCACGGACCACATGCTCCCGCACTGCAGCAGGGGCCTGCCCTGCAGAGTGCTCCCGCGCGGCGCCCCGCTTCCCCTCCTCCTCCTCCTCCTCCTCCTGGACTCGACCCTCTTCCGCTCCCGCGTGCGGAGCCCGAGCCCGGCTCTAATTGCAGCTGCATCAATCAAAGGGATTTCAAACTGCAGCACAGCTTCTCTGGCTGGAGTTAATTAGAACGCTGACATTTCGCAGACTGTCAGCTAAATGGATGCTTAGGAAGATGTGCATATACATCCAATGGGTAAATACAGGCTGTCAGGCTCCTTCACAAAACACACACGGGCACACGCGTGCATGCTCACACACACACCAGCTTCCCTGGTCTGTCACCAAATACTACCAAGAGTGACTCATCACCCCCAGACAGGCAGGCTCGGGTCCTGGGGCTCCCTGAGACGCGCCCAGCACTCCCTCCGAGACGTGGTCACCTGGCACACTCACCTGCGTCGTATCCGACCACTAAGCCGCACGCTCTTAGACACTCGAGCTCCTTGCAATCCAATCAAAGTGTGTTCTGATTTCCCGTAATATGCACACATTAAACACAATAACCATCACACGCTAATTACCAAGTTCCAAGATGAATATTCTCTCCTCTGTCAGAGTCCCATCCCGACAGTTCTTGGACTGTCTGGCGTCCCCCATGAGCTGGACCGTGAGAAGACGGGACGAGGACTCACGGAGATTCACAAATGCAGACACGGAAGGTTTAAATACCACAGCTAACATTTCCATATTAGAAATGAGGCCCTAACTGCAGACTTCTCCGAATTTTTCAGCCTCTCATAGTGAGGCACTTGGAAGGGAAATTTTCATGACAAATGAGAACCGGTTAAGGAAAAATAAATAAATGCTTTACACTGCAGGAGAAATAAAGCTAAAAGCTGGGTAAGTCCACGAAGTCACTAAGAGGGTGCAGGTAGCCCAACGTGCTTTGCTGCAAGTAAGAGTCACCCCCCAAAATCAAAAGTGATCATTAAGACACACAGATGATTACAATCAAGCAACGTGAGCTTGCAGGGCAACCGTCCCGCGTGGCCCTGGATCCACGGTCAGTGCATGCGCGCCCAGCACACCCGGATGGAGCCCCCGGCGAGGTCACGGCCCCGCGGCCCCGGGCGAGCTGGGTTGGGGTGGGGGGACCACGAGGGCAGATCCAGCCTGGCGCAGGCGAGGAGGGGGCCCAAGGGCGGCGAAAACAGGTGCAGAGCTGCAGGGGAGCAAGGTGTGCTCGGCGTCAGGGCGAGGGGGGGGAGGGAGGGCGGGAAAGGGATGTTCCACACGCAGAGCTCCACGCAGGCAGGGGCACGTGGGCCACGGGTGCCCACCGCCCGCAGAGCCAAGGCTGGGACGGGGGGCAGGCGGAGGAAGGGGCGGCAGGGGAGCAGGCCTCGGCCCCGCCTTTCGCGGGCCTCGGAGCATGCCTCGACTTCCTCTTCTAAAGAACAAACAAAACAACGTGGCTTGCCCTAGATTCCCTCTTTCTTTTCTTTCAAGATCAAATTTATTTAAGAGGAGAGACACGCCCCCTGTCAGATCCATCTGTATTTTCACTCACTGATTAAAGCCAGAGGAAGGGAAGGGGGGGAGGGAGGGAGACACAGCAGCACCCAGTCCCCCCTTCGAGGCCCGCCTGCTGAGCTCCCGTGCCCTCTGCCCGACTCCAGGAGCGCGGACGAGATGGAGGCCCAGTGGTCTGCTGAACCCCAAACCCCACGCGGCCTGGCGCAGCCTTCCGCCACATGCCAACCAGCGTTTCTCTAAAGAGAGGCTAATATTCAAGTCAGTGTCGAAGCGCCGAATTAAAATTAAATACAATTTGCTGTAGAATTTCATCTTAGGAACATGGGACTTGGGGCACCTGGGTGGCTCAGTCGGTGAAGCATCTGCCTTCGGCTCAGGCCATGATCTCTGGGGCCTGGAATCGAGCCCCATGTCGGGCTCCCTGCTCTGTGGGGAGCTTGCTTCTCCCTCTGCCCCTCCCCTACTTGTTCTCTGTGTCTCTCACTCCTCTCTCTCAAGTAAATAAAAATCTTTAAAAAAAAAAAAAAAAAAGGAAAGAAACACTGGGACTAACCGTGTGCATTCCCAAACTTACACAACTGTGAAATCCCTTGTCATGGAGCATGTCTTGGTAGGTGCGTTCCAGGTCCCTGTTCAATGATTATTTAGGGGCACACCCACCGAGTGGCGTCTACCACTATCACAGATTCTAGAGCCACTTAGCCACTTAGTGTAAGTGCCTGAGACCATGTCTCACGCCTTCACAGCTCCTGCACCTGGTGGGGCCCTGCTGTCCAAGGCGGAACACCTGTGCCGACCGCACCAATCGCCGGTGCCGGGCCAGGCTGCCCATCTCCTCCAAAAGTGCACATCTTCCTCCCAGACCAGGGTGCAGGGTGGCTGTCTGGCCTCCACGGCAGTGACATGTCCCAGGTCCCCGCAGACGTGGGAGAGTCTTCCTTTGCTCCTGACTGGGACGATGTCCACACATTGGCGTGGGGGGGGGTATCCAAGCTGTCAGGGAAATCTGAGCGGGTGTGATCTTACCGGGACTTCCGGCTCATCTGAACGTCTCCGATCTGAGACAAAATGGTTGAACAAGAACTCAGGACTCAGGACTTGATAACAGGACTCAGTAGTCTGACGCTCCTGAGGCGGTGGCTTGGAATGCCTTCCCACTGCCCCGGCCCATCACCGTTTCTTCAAAGGCAAACTGGTTCAGCGTTCATTTGGATGATCGCATTCCAGCTGCAAGCTTTCTCCCCAACATCAGACATGGTCCAACGTATCCTTCCCCTCTCCGTGTCCTCACATTCTTCCTTATGACTCTGAAAACATTCATCCCTCAGACCCTTCTGTGATAAAATGAGGGGGATATGTGTGATATGTGATAAAATGATATGTGATAAATGTGAATAAAATGATAAAATGAGATAAAACTTCACCAACGCAACGTGCAAGCACAGGAAAGAACCCTGAGAGACATCTCTGTTTATCAGCCAGTGTAGACACATTCCCCTCCACCTCTGACCAACAGCCCTATCAATGCTGCCAGTGTAAACTCTGCAGCTTGACCCACTTCCATTCATTCCTCTAGAAATCCGGCTTTTTTAGGCGAATTGCCAATGTGATTTCCCCACCTCTGCTTTGCCCATCTTCTCATCACCATGAGAAGAATCACCGTCCCTAAAGGCAGCAAGAATCGGAATGATAGAGCAGTATGGTGTCCATTGGGTAGGTTAACTCAACCCATTTGAGAAACCATTCCAGTTCTTGGCCTTGATCTCTCTTCTTTTGGGTGTGAGTTGGTTCCCCCTTGCCTGAAACTGTGGGCCAATGCTAATGCATTTAAATCCAATTAAGGATGAGATTTACTTTTCTGTCAGAGATAAAAGTTTAAGTCTCCAAACCTCATACCTGAAGGTGCTCTGTCCTCAATTTCCCAGAGCTCTTTCAACTGAAACCCATCATTCAACAACCTCTCTGCAAAAAGAAGTCTTTGGACCTCTGTTAAATTTAAAGGACTGAGAACATAAATTTATATCTTCTCCCTCCTGTGACCTCACTTCCAAAAAGTTAAAGAAAGAGAGAGGTATAAATCCCCCGAGGCAAATGGGAAAGGGGAGTATTAGCAGACAAGCAATTTCAAGTGACATGTGACAGGCAGTGAGCATGAAGAAGAGTGGTTCAGGACAGGGGACAGCCTTGCAGAGAAGGACACCAGTAAGAAGAGACTTGCTCTCCTGACAGAAACTTAGGGAGGCTCAAACTCAGAAGGGACTCTCAAAGCTAGGTGCCAGCTTGGCTGGAAATCCAAACCCCACTCTCTTATCCATCCAGGGGAGCAAATGGACATTGACCAATTGCTAGAAGCCTAGATCCTCATTTCCTGCAGAATTTGAATGGGAGGATGCAGCATAAAGTGGGTGTAGCATGTGCAAGGGGGGGCGGTGCAGTGTGTGGGGCTGACATTGATGGTCTTTGATAGAAGAACTAGACAGCTGGGTGTCCCTCACCTTACCCCCAGGTAGATGCCACACATTCCCTCTGGGAAAAAAAATTAACAGGCTTTGGTGAAAAGAAGATCTATCGGTATTAAGCCGTCTCCTTATGGAACTACCAGCCATGAACATCCAGGGTCTTATTACGTGACGACTCCCATGCTCACACAGAGTTCCCGCTATGTTCGCAGGTAGGTGAGTTGGCTAAACAGACAGACATGGTAGACATACAGACGATGGGTAGAGAGCCCGACAGGTAAGGACGTGGCATATCAGACTCTAAGAAAATCTATAAGAGAAAAGACATAAGAAATGAAAAGCATAACGTTGGAGACATACTGGGAAGAACAGAAGAAAACCTCAAAAGCACATTAGTTAATGTCTTCGGTGTTAAAACTCAACATTTCATACCTAATGAACAGGAGAAAAAAAACCTCAGAAGTCAAAAATGGATAGCAAAATATTAAAATTTAATAAATGGTTGAAAGATAAAATTGAAGAGATCGCTCAGGAAGTGGGACAAAAAGACAAAGAGCAATGGAATTCTGTGAAAATGTTAGAGACATAAGCAATTAACGCAGGAGGTCTAACATCTGACCGACCAAAGACCTCCAAAAATGGAGGAGAGCAATCTAGTGGAAGTTATCATGGAAAAATCAATTCAAGGAAAGTTCCCATATTTAAAAAACATAAATCATGAGATGGAATTGGACAGCAAAACACCCAGCACGAGGTTTGGAAGGAGTGTATGGTGAAATTCATTCATTAAATTAATTCACTAAAAATTAACGTCAGAACATCAGGAGCAAAGAGCACAGTTTTAAAGAATTCCAGAGAAAAGTTGGGAGGTGGAGAGAGCTCCATTATCATACCCAGAAAAATGAGAATCAGAATAAGATGGGATTTTTAACAACAAATCTGGATTAAAAATTCAAAATGAGATCATGCTTTTTCAGAGCAGACGCTTAATTAAAAATTCTGAAAGGAAATCTCCACCAACCCAAGGGAACAATGTGGGTGCAAGCTGACCACGGATGATGAGAGGCAAAAAGAAGGCAGGGGGTTGGCCTTTGATGCACCATTTCTCTGGAAGCTGCCAGAAAGTCTGATCCGGACAAGAAAGGAGTAAATCCAGAAAAAACTCCTGGAAATAGATCAGGGCTGGGGAAGCGGAGAAGAGACATCTTCAGATGAGAGGAAATGTTCCCCAAAGACAGGGGTCTCCCAGAGAGCAGTCGGAGGAGGGAGGGGAGGCTGCGGGACCCACAGGTTCATCTGGGAAGGAGGCAGAGGGGCGGGCTATGCTCGTGAGACCAAGGAAGAACACAGCCTCTACCAGAGAACATCGTCGTGGCCCACGGCCTGGTTCTACAGGGAACATCATCGTGGTCCACGGCCTGGTTCTACAGGGAACATCGTTGTGGCCCATGGCCTGGTTCTATGGGGAACATCATCACGCCCACAGCCTGGTTCTACAGGGAACATCATCATGGCCCATGGCCTGGTTCTACAGGGAACATCGTTGTGGCCCATGGCCTGGTTCTATAGGGAACATCATCATGGCCCACGGCCTGGTTCTACAGGGAATATCATTGTGGTCCACGGCCTGCTTCTACAGGGAACATCGTCATGCCCACAGCCTGGTTCTATGGGGAACATCGTCATGGCCACAGCCTGGTTCTACAGGGAACATCATCACGGCCCATGGCTTGGTTCTATGGGGAACATCGTCATGGCCCACAGCTTGGTTCTACAGGGAACATCGTCATGGCCCATGGCCTGGTTCTATAGGGAACATCATTGGGCCCACGGCCTGGTTCTACAGAGAACCATATTTGTACAGTTAAATAATACAAAGTATTGCACAATAAATCATCTGAAAAACATAAAGACATTCGTTTAAAAAATTGCAAGTACAAAAGTGATGTATTAACTCAAGAGAAATAACCAGGATGTAATCATCATGCACATCTTGGTTCTACAAAGAACAATATTTATACAGTTTAATGATACAAACACTGATTACTAATTTCACTAAAATTAGTGACTCAATAGTAGTAGGAGGAAGGGAGTGAAGGGGGACGGTAAACCAGAGCTAAGGCCTTGCATGTGCAAGGACAGAATGTCAAAAAACCACATGTCAGACGGGTGGGTTAGCTCGGCGGCCTTAGCACACTATGGTTGAAACGCAGTTGAAAGTCGTTTTTTCCAGAAACGGAGGTGGGACGTCCGTGGGGACCACTGTCATTAGGACTATTTGACGTTTCCAACTGTGCGTGCATTATTTTCAGAAACATTCAGTGTGAGGAGAGGAGCTGAGACTGTTGGGATGCCCCCCACCACCACCAACACTGTTTCATGTCGGAGCCTCGTCGGGGTGAGGTCTGGATACACCTGTTCACGCTCCCCGCCTTGTGCCGCCCTATGGACCGATCCATGGCGATCCCGTACCACTGACTGGTTTTCTTACAGGAAAGGCGACTGAGTCTGGAAGGCGGGAGTGACATGTCCAGGGTTATGTGAGAGCCAGACTCTCGCCTCCCTTTTCCAGAGTCACGAC
>JAEUCK010004879.1:0-34140 GCA_017311455.1 Otocyon megalotis megalotis | reverse complement strand
CCTAACCCTAACGCTAATGCTAACCCAAACCCTAACCTGTACAGTAACCCTAACCCTAAACCTAACCCGAAACCTAAAAGGTACCGTAACCCTAACACTAAACCTAATCCTAAACCTAACCCTAACCCTAACACTAACCTCTACCATAACCCTATCCCTAACCCTACACCTAACCCTAAAGTATACCGTAAGCCTAATATTAAACCTAACCCTACACGTAACCCTAAACTCTACCATAAATCTAACCGTAACCGTAACCCTAACCCTAAACCTAACTCTAACCTGTACAGTAACTCTAAACCTAACCATAACCCTAACACTAACTCTAACCCTAACCCTAACCCTAACCTGTATGGTAAACCTAACCCTAAACCTAACCCTAAACCTTAGCAGTACCATAACCGTAACTCTAACCCTAATTTTAACCGTAACCCTAACCCTAACCTGTACCGTAACCCTAACCCTAATCTGAACGTCACCTAAACCCTTACCCTAACTGTAACCCTAACCTGCATCATAAACCTAAAACTAAATCTAACCCTAACCCTAATCTGTACCGTAACACTAACCCTAACCCTAACAATACTCCTAACCCTAAACCTAAAAGGTACAATAACCCTAACACTAACCCTAACCCTAAATTGTACTGTAACCCTAAACCTAACCATAACCTGTACCATAACCCTAACACTAACCCTAACCCTAATCCTAACCCTATCCTGTACCGTAAACCTAAACCTAACCCTAACACTAACCTTACCTGTACCATAAATATAACACTAAACCTAACCCTAATCCTAACCTGTACTTTAACACTAACCCAAAACCTAACACTACGCCCAACCCTAAACCTAACTTGTACCATAACCCTAACCCCAACCCTAACACTAATCCTAACCCTAACCCTAACCTGTACCGCAAACCTAACCCTAACCCAAACTCTAACCCTAACACTGACACTAACCTCTATGGTAACCCTACCCCTAACCATAAACCTAACCTAAACCCAACCCTAACTCTAACCCCAACCTGTACCGTAACCCTAACCCTAACACTAACCCTACCCCTAACCCTAACTTGTACCGTAACCCAAACCCTAAACCTAACCCTACCCAGAACCGTAATCCTAACCCTAACCCTAACCCTACCTGTAATCCTAACCCACAACTATACCGCAACCCTAACCGTAACCCTAACCCTAACCGTATCCCTTACCTGTACCGTAACACTAACCCTAAAACTAAACGGAAGCTGTACCGTAACCCTAAACCTAACCCTAAACTTAACCCTAACCGGAAAACTTACCTGTACCGTAACAATAACCCTAAAGCTAAATGTAACCAGTACCGTAACACTAACCCTAACCCTAACCGTAACCCTAACCCTAACCTGTACCGTAAGGCTAAACCTAACCCTAAGTCTAACCCTAAACTGTACCGAAACCCTAACCCTAACCCTAAACCTAACATATACTGTAACCCTAACCCTAACCCTCGATCTAACCGTAAAACTTACCTGTACGGTAACACTAACCCTAACCCTAACCCTAACCCCTAAACCTAACCCTAACCCTAACCCGAACCCTAAACCCTAACCCTAAACCTGACCCTAAACCTAATCCTAACCCCTACCACTAACACCTACCCCTAACCCTAATCCTAACCCTAACACTAACCCCTAACCCTAACCCTTCCCTAACCCTAACCCTCAACTAATCCCTAATCCCAACCCTAACCTCTAACCCTAACCCTAAACCTAACCCCTAATCCTAACCCTAACCCTAACCCTAACCTTGAACCTAACCTGTCCGGTACCATAACACTAACACTAATCCCAAAACTTACCCTTGCTTGAAGCTTAACACTAAACCTAACCCTAAACCTAACCCTAACCCTAACACTAACCCTAAACCTAACCCTAACCCTGACCCTAACCCTAACTCTAACACTAACCCTAAACCTAACCACTAACCCTAACCCTAACACTAACCCTAAACCTAACACCTAACACCAAACATAACCCTAACCCTAAACCTAACCATAACCCTAACCCTAACGCTAACCCTAACCCTAACTCTAACCCTAAAGCTAACGCCAAACCTAACCCTAACCCTAACCGTAACCCTAACGCTGACCCTAACCTGTACGATAAACTTAACCCTAACCCTAATTCTAACCCTAACCCTAAACCTAACCTGTACGGTAACCCTAACCCTAAACCTAACCCGAAACCTAACCGGTACCGTAACCCTAACACTAAACCTAATCCTTAACCTAACCCTAACCCTAACCCTAAACTGTACCATACCCCTAACCCTAACCCTAAACCTAACCCTAAGCTATACCGTAAACCTAATTCTAACCCTAACCCTAACCATAGCCCTAACCTCTACCGTAACCCTAACCGTAACCGTAACCCTAACTCTAACCCTAACCCTAACCCTAACTCTAACCTGTACGGTAACACTAAACCTAACCCTAACCCTAACCCTAACCCTAAACCTAACCTGTACGGTAAACCTAACCCTAAACCTAACCCTAAACCTAAACGGTACCATAAGCCTAAGTGTAAACCTAACCCTAACCGTAACCGTAACCCTAACCTTTACCATACCCCTTACCCTAACCCTAACCTGAACGTCACCCTAACCCTGACCCTAACCCTAACCGTAACCTGCACCAAAAACCTAAAACTAAATGTAACCCTAACCCTATCCTGTACCGTAACACTAACCCTAACCCTAACAATACCCCTAAACCTAAACCTAAACGGTACCATAACCCTAATCGTAACCCTAAACCTAAACGGTACTGCAACCCTAACCCTAACCCTAACCCTTACCCTAACCCTAACCTGTAATGTAACCCTAACCCTAAACCTCAAACTAACTGTAAAACTTACCTGTACCATAACACTAACCCTAACCCTAACCCTAAACCTAAACCTAACCCTAACCCTAAACCTAACCCTGACCCTGACCCTAACCCTAACCCTAACCCTAACCCTAACGCTGACCCTAACCTGTACGGTAAACTTAACCCTAATCCTAACGCTAACCCTAACCCTAACCCTAACCTGTACGTTAACCCTAACCCGGAACCTAACTCTAAACCTAACCCGTACCGTAACCCTAACCCTAAACCTAATCCTCACCCTAACCCTAACCCTAACCCTAATTCTAAACCTAACCCTATCCGTAACCCTAAACTCTACCGTAACCCTAACCGTAACCGTAACCCTAACCCTAAACCTAACCCTAACCAAATCTAACTCTAACCTGTACGGTAACTCTAAACCTAACCCTAACCCTAACCCTAACCCTAACCCTAACCTGTATGGTAAACCTAACCCTAAACCTAACCCTAAACCTAAACAGTACCGTAACCGTAACTCTAACCATAACCCTAACCATAACCTGAACCCTAACCTGTACTGTAACCCTAACCCTACCCTAACCTGAACGTCACCCTAACCCTTACCCTAACTGTAACCTTAACCTGCATCATAACCCTAAAACTAAATCTAACACTAACCCTAACCTGTACCGTAACACTAACCCTAACCCTCAACTAACTGTAAATCTTAACTGTACCGTAACACTAACAGTAACCATAACCCTAACCCTAACCCCAAACCTAACCCTATCCCTGACCCTAACCCTAACCCTAACACTAACCGTATCCCCTAACCCTAACTCTAACCCTAAACTTAACCACTAATCCTAACCCTAACTCTAACCCTAAAAATAACACCTAACACCAAACCTAACCATAACCCTAACCCTACCCCTATCCCATAAACCTAACCCTAACCCTAACCCTAACCTGTACCATAACCCTAACCCTAAACCTAACCCGAAACCTAAAAGGTACTGTAAAACTAACACTAAACCTAATCCTAAACCTAAACCTAACCCTAACCCTAACCTGTACCATAACCCTAACCCTAACCCTAAACCTAACCCTGAAGTATACCGTAAGCCTAATATTAAACCTAACCCTACCCGTAACCCTAAACTCTACCGTAACCCTAACCGTAACCGTAACCCTAACCCTAAACCTAACTCTAACCTGTACAGTAATGCTAAACCTAACCATAACCCTAAACTAACTCTAACCATAACCCTAAACCTAACCTGTATGGTAAACCTAACCCTAAACCTAACCCTAAACCTAAGCAGTACCATAACCGTAACTCTAACCCTAATTTTAACCGTAACCCTAACCCTAACCTGTACCGTAACCCTAACACTAACCTGAACGTCACCCAAACACTTACCCTAACTGTAACCCTAACCTGCATCATAAACCTAAAACTAAATCTAACCCTAACCCTAATCTGTACCGTAACACTAACCCTAACCCTAACAATACTCCTAACCCTAAACCTAAACGGTACAATAACCCTAACCCTAACCCTAAACTATACTGTAATCCTAAACCTAACCATAACCTGTACCATAACCCTAACACTAACCCTAACCCTAATCCTAACCCTAACCTGTACCGTAAACCTAAACCTAACCCTAACACTAACCTTACCTGTACCATAAATATAACACTAAACCTAACCCTAATCCTAACCTGTACTTTAACACTAATCCAAAACCTAACACTATGCCCAACCCTAAACCTAACTTGTACCATAACCCTAACCCCAACCCTATCCCTAATCCTAACCCTAACCCTAACCTGTACCGCAAACCTAACCCTAACCCAAACCCTAACCCTAACACTGACACTAACCTCTATGGTAACACTACCCCTAACCATAAACCTAACCTAAACCCAACCCTAACTCTAACCCCAACCTGTACCGTAACCCTAACCCTAACACTAACCCTACCCCTAACCCTAACTTGTACCGTAACCCAAACCCTAAACCTAACCCTACCCAGAACCGTAACCCTAACCCTAACCCTAACCCTACCTGTAATCCTAACCCACAACTATACCGCAACCCTAACCGTAACCCTAACCCTAACCGTAACCCTTACCTGTACCGTAACACTAACACTAAAACTAAACCTAAGCTGTACCGTAACCCTAAACCTAACCCTAACCCTAAGCCCTAAACCGAACCCTAACCCTAACCCGACCCTAACCCCTAACCCTAAACCTGACCATAAACCTAAACCTACCCCCTACCCCTAACCCCTACCCCTAACCCTAATCCAAACCCTAACCCTAACCCTAACCCCTAACCCTAACCCTTTCCTAACCCTCACCCTAATCCCTAATCCCAACCCTAACCTCTAACCCTAACCCTAAACCTAACCCCTAATCCTAACCCTAACCCTAACCCTAACCCTAACCCTAACCCTGAACCTAACCTGTCCGGTACCATAACACTAACACTAAACCCAAACCTTACCCTTGTTTGAACTGTAGACCTAAACCTAACCCTAACCCTAACCCTAACCTGTTCTGCAACCCTAACCCTAACCGTAACCCTGACCCAAACCTGTACGGTTCCCTAAACCTAACCCTAAGGCTAACCCTAACCCTAACCCTAACCCTAACCCTAACCTGTATGGTAAACCTAACCCTAAACCTAACCCTAAACCTAAACAGTACCATAACCGTAACTCTAACCATAATCCTAACCATAACCCGAACCCTAACCTGTACTGTAACCCTAACCCTACCCTACCCTGAACGTCACCCTAACCCTTACCCTAACCGTAACCCTAACCTGCATCATAAACCTAAAACTAAATCTAACCCTAACCCTAACCTGTACCGTAACACTAACCCTAACCCTCAACTAACTGTAAATCTTACCTGTACCGTAACACTAACCCTAATCATAACCCTAACCCTAACCCTAAACCTAACCCTAACCCTGACCCTAACCCTAACCCTAACACTAACCGTATCCTCTAACCCTAACTCTAACCCTAAACTTAACCACTAATCCTAACCCTAACTCTAACTCTAAACCTAACACCTAACACCAAACCTAACCCTAACCCTAACCCTACCCCTATCGCATAACCCTAACCCTAACCCTAACCTGTACCATAACCCTAACCCTAACCCTAAACCTAACCCTGAAGTATACCGTAAGCCTAATATTAAACCTAACCCTACCCGTAACCCTAAACTCTACCGTAACCCTAACCGTAACCGTAACCCTAACCCTAAACCTAACTCTAACCTGTACAGTAATGCTAAACCTAACCATAACCCTAAACTAACTCTAACCATAACCCTAAACCTAACCTGTATGGTAAACCTAACCCTAAACCTAACCCTAAACCTAAGCAGTACCATAACCGTAACTCTAACCCTAATTTTAACCGTAACCCTAACCCTAACCTGTACCGTAACCCTAACCCTAACCTGAACGTCACCCAAACACTTACCCTAACTGTAACCCTAACCTGCATCATAAACCTAAAACTAAATCTAACCCTAACCCTAATCTGTACCGTAAAACTAACCCTAACCCTAACAATATTCCTAACCCTAAACCTAAACGGTACAATAACCCTAACCCTAAACTGTACTGTAACCCTAAACCTAACCATAACCTGTACCATAACCCTAACACTAACCCTAACCCTAATCCTAACCCTAAACTGTACCGTAAAGCTAAACCTAACCCTAACACTAACCTTACCTGTACCATAAATATAACACTAAACCTAACCCTAATCCTAACCTGTACTTTAACACTAATCCAAAACCTAACACTATGCCCAACCCTAAACCTAACTTGTACCATAACCCTAACCCCAACCCTATCCCCAATCCTAACCCTAACCCCAACCTGTACCGCAAACCCAACCCTAACCCAAACCCTAACCCTAATACTGACATTTGACCTTTCTATGGTAAATACTACTCTAACTAGTGAAATCCCAACTCTAAACTCAACCCTTTAACTTCTAAATCCCAACTTGTACCAGAATTCCTAACCCTAGCACTAACCCTACCCCAACCCTAACTTGTACCGTAAACCAAACCCCAAACCTAACCCTACCCAGAACCGTAACCCTAACCCTTACCCTAACCCTACCTGTATTCCTAACCCACAACTATACCGCAACCCTAACCCTAACCCTAACCCTAACCGTAATCCTTACCTGTACCGTAACACTAACCCTAAAACTAAACCTAAGCTGTACCGTAAATTCCTAAACTTCCAACTGCCAACTCCTAAGCCCTAAACCTAACCCTAACCCTAACCTGACCCTAACCCCTAACCCTAAACCTGACCATAAACCTAAACCTACCCCCTACCCCTAATCACTACCCCTAACCTAATCCAAACCCTAACCCTAACCCTAACACTAACCCTAACCCTTCACTAACCCTCACCCTAATCCCTAATCCCAACCCTAACCTCTAACCCTAACCCTAAAACTAACCCCTAATCCTAACCCTAACCCTAACCCTAACCCTAACCCTAACCCTGAACCTAACCTGTCCGGTACCATAACACTAACACTAAACCCAAACCTTACACTTGTTTGAACCGTAGACCTAAACCTAACCCTAACCCTAACCCTAACCTGTTACGCAACCCTAACCCTAACCGTAACCCTGACCCAAACCAGTACGGTTCCCTAAACCTAACCCTAACGCTAACCCTAACCCTAACCCTAACCTGTACGGTAACCTAACCCTAAACCTAACTCTAAACCTAACCGGTACCGTAACCCTAACCCTAAACCTAATCCTCACCCTAACCCTAACCCTAACCCTAATTCTAAACCTAACCCTATCCGTAACCCTAAACTCTACCGTAACCCTAACCGTAACCGTAACCCTAACCCTAAACCTAACCCTACCCAAACCTAACCCTAACCTGTACGGTAACTCTAACCCTAACCCTAAACCTAACCCTAACCCTAACCCTAACCTGTATGGTAAACCTAACCCTAAACCTAACCCTAAACCTAAACAGTACCATAACCTTAACTCTAACCATAACCCTAACCATAACCCGAACCCTAACCTGTACTGTAACCCTAACCCTACCCTACCCTGAACGTCACCCTAACCCGTACCCTAACCGTAACCCTAACCTGCATCAAACACCTAAAACTAAATCTAACCCTAACCCTAACCTGTACCGTAACACTAACCCTAACCCTCAACCTAACTGTAAAACTTACCTGTACCGTATAACTAACCCTAACCCTAACCTAAACCTAACCCTAACCCTGACCCTAACCCTAACCCTAACACTAACCGTATCCCCTAACCCTAACTCTAACCCTAAACCTAACCACTAACCCTAACCCTAACACTAACCCTAAACCTAACACCTAACACCAAACCTAACCCTAACCCTGACCCTACCCCTATCCCATAACTCTAAACCTAACCCTAACCCTAACTCTAACCCTAAAGCTAACGCCTAAACTAACCCTAACCCTAACCGTAACCCTGACGCTGACCCTAACCTGTACGCTAAACTTAACCCTAACCCTAACACTAACCCCAACCCAAACCCTAACCTGGACGGTAACCCTAAACCTAAACCTAACCCGAAACCTAACCGGTACCGTAACCGTAACACTAAACCTAATCCTAAACCTAACCCTAACCCTAACCCTAACCTGTACCATAACCCTAACCCTAACCCTAAACCTACCCTAACCTATACCGTAAACCTAATTCTAAACCTAACCCTAACCCTAATCCTAACCACTACCGTAACCCTAACCGTAACCGTAACCGTAACCGTAACCCTAACTCTAACCGTAACCCTAACCCTAACTCTAACCTGTAAGGTAACACTAAACCTAACCCTAACCCTAACCCTAACCCTAAACCTACACTGTACGGTAAACCTAACCCTAAACCTAACCCTAAACCTAAACGGTACCATAACCCTAAGTGTAAACCTAACCCTAAATGGTACTGCAACCCTAACCCTAACCCTAACCCTTACCCTAACCCTAACCTGTACTGTAACCCTAACCCTAACCCTCAAACTAACTGTAAAACTTACCTGTACCGTAACACTAACCCTAGCCCTAACCCTAACCCTAAACCTAACATATACCATAACCCTAACCCTAACCCTTTATCTAACCGTAAAACTTACCTGTACGGTAACACTAACCCTAACCCTAACCCTAAGCCCTAAACCTAACCCTAACCCTAACCCGACCCTAACACCTAACCCTAAACCTGACCCTAAACCTAACCCTAACCCCTACCACTAACCCCTACCCCTAACCCTAATCCTAACCCTAACCCTAACCCAAACCCTAACCCCTAATCCTAACCCTTCCCTAACCCTAACCCTCACCATAATCCCTACTCCCAACCTTAACCTCTAACCCTAACCCTAAACCAAACCCCTAATCCTAACCCTAACCCTAACCCTAACCTTGAACCTAACCTGTCCGGTACCATAACACTAACACTAATCCCAAACCTTACCCTTGTTTGAACCTTAACCCTAAACCTAACCCTAACCCTAACCCTAACCTGTTACGCAACCCTTACCCTAACCCTAACCCTGACCCAAACCAGTACGGTAACCCTAACCCTAACCCTAATGCGAACCCTAACCCTAACCCCTACCTGTACGGAAACCCTAACCCTAAACCTAACTCTAAACCTAACCGGTACCGTAACCCTAACCCTAAACCTAATCCTAACCCTAACCCTAACCCTAACCAGTGCCATAACCCTTACCCTAAACCTAAACCTAACCTTATATTATACTGTAACCCTAATTCTAACCTAAACCTATCCGTAAAACTAAGCTCTAGGTAACCCTAACCGTAACCATAAATGTAACCCTAACCCTAAACCAAACCCTAATCTAACCTGTACGGTAAACTAAACCTAACCCAACCCTAACCCTAACCCTAACCCTAACCCTACCGTAATGGTAAACCTAACCCTAAAACTAACCCTGTAACTAAACGGTACCATAACCCTAACTCTAACCCTAATCCTAACCATAAACGTAACCCTAACCTGTACCGTAACCATAAGACTAACCCTAACCTGAAAGTCATCCTAAAGCTGACACTAACCGTAACCCTAACCTATACCGTATTCCTAACCCTAACCCTAACACTTACCTGCACCATAAACCTAAAACTAAATCTAACCCTAACCCTAACCTGTACCGTAACACTAACCCGAACCCTAACAATACCCCTAAACCTAAACCTAAATGATACCATAACCCTAACCCTAAAACTAACCCTAAACTGTACTGTAACCCTAACCCTAATCCTAACCTGTACCATAACCCTAACACTAAGCCTAACCCAAATCCTAACCCTAACCTGTACCGTAAACCTAAACCTAAACCTAACACTAACCTTAACCTGTACCGTAAACCTAACAATAAACCTAACCTTAACCCTAACCTGTACCTTAACACTAACCCTATCCCTAACACTACACCCAACCCTAAACCTAACTTGTACCATAACCCTAACCATAACCCTAACCTCTACCGCAAACCTAACCCTAACCCAAACCCTAACCCTAACACTGACACTAACCTGTACGGTTACAGGTTACCCCTAACCATAACCCTAACCCTAACCCCAACCCTAAACCTAACCCAAACCTGTATCGTAACCCTAAACCTAACACTAACCCTAACCCTAACCCTAACTTGTACCGAACCCAAACCCTAAACTTAACCCTACCCGGAACCGTCACCCTAACCCTAACCCTAACCCTACCCGTAATCCTAACCCACAACGGTACCGCAACCCTAACCGTAACACTAACCCTAACCGTAACCCGTACCTGTACCGTAACAAAACCCTAAACCTAAACCTAAGCTGTACAGTAACCCTAAACCTAACCCTAAACCTAACCCTAACCGTAAATCTTACCTGTACCGTAACAATAACCTTAAAACTAAATGTAACCAGTACCATAACCCTAACCCTAACCCTAACCCTAACCTGTACCGTAAGGCTAAACCTAACCCTAACTCTAACCCTAAACTGTACCGAAACCCTAACCCTATCCCTAAACATAACATATACCGTAACCCTAACCCTAACCCTCGATCTAAACGTAAAACTTACCTGTACCGTAACCCTAACCCTAACCCTAACCCGACCCTAACCCCTAACCCTAAATCTGACCATAAACCTAAACCTACCCCCTACCCCTAACCCTAACCTTAATCCAAACCCTAAACCTTACCCTAACCCTTCCCTAACCCTCACCCTAATCCCATATCCCAACCCTAACCTCTAACCCTAACCCTAAACCTAACCCCTAATCCTAACCTTAACCCTAACCCTAACCCTAACCCTAAACCTGAACCTAACCTGTCCGGTACCATAACACTAACACTAATCCCAAACCTTACCCTTGCTTGAACCGTAGACCTAACCCTAACCCTGACCTAACCCTAAACTGTTCCGCAACCCTAACCCTAACCCTGACCCAAACCTGTACGGTAAACCTAACCCTAACACTAACGCTAACCCTAACCCTAACCTGTACGGTAACCCTAACCCTAAACCTAACTCTAAACCTAACCGGTTCCGAAATCCTAACCCTAAAACTAATCCTAACCCTAACCCTAACACTAACCCTAACCTGTACCATAACCCTTACCCTAAACCTAAACCTAACACTAAATTATACCGTAACCCTAATTCTAACCCTAAACGTATCCGTAAACCTAAGCTCTACCATAACCCTCACCGTAACCATAACCAAAACCCTAACCCTAAACCTAACCCTAACCCTAACCCTGATCTAACCTGTACGGTAACTCTAAACCTAACCCTAACCCTAACCCTAACCCTAACCCTAACCCTAACCGTAATGTTAAACCTAAACCTAAAACTAACCCTATACCTAAATGGTACCATAACCCTAACTCTAACCCTAATCCTAACCATAAATCTAACCCTAACCTTTACCATAACCATAACCCTAACCCTAACCTGAATGTCATCCTAACCCTGACCCTAACCCTAACCCTAACCTATACCGTATTCCTAACCCTAACCCTAACACTTACCTGCACCATAAACCTAAAACTAAATCTAACCCTAACCCTAACCTTTACCATAACACTAACCCTAACCCTAACAATACCCATAACCCTAAACCTAAACGGTACCATAACCCTAACCCTAAACCTAACCCTAAACTGTACTGTAACCCTAACCCAAACCCTAACCTGTACCATAAGCCTAACACTAACCCTAACCCAAATCCTAACCCTAACCTGTACCGTAAACCTAAACCTAAACCTAACATTAACCTTAACCTGTACCATAAACCTAACACTAAACCTAACTCTAGCCCTAACCTGTACCTTAACACTAACCCTATCCCTAACACTACACCCAACCCTAAACCTAAATTGTACCATAACCCTAACCGTAACCCTAACCCTAACCCTAACCTGTACCGCAAACTTAACCCTAACCCAAACCCTAAACCTAATACTGACACTAACCTGTACGTTAACCCTACCCCTAACCATAACCCTTACCCGAACCCGAAGCCTAATCCTAACCCTAACCTGTACCGTAACTCTAAATCTAACACTAACCCTAACCCTAACCCTAACTTATACCGTATCCCTAACCCTAAACCTAACCCTACCCTGAACCGTAACCCTAACCCTAACACTCCCCGTAATCCTAACCCACAACTGTACCGCAACCCTTACCGTAACCCTAACCCTAATGTAACCCTTACCTGTACCGTAACACTAACCCTAACCCTAACCCGAACCTGTACCGTGAGGCTAAACCTAAACCAAACTCTAACCCTAAACTGTACCGAAAACCTAACACTAACCCTAAACCTAACCCTAACCGTAACATATATCGTAACCCTAACCCTAACCCTCAATATAACCGTAAAACTTACCTGTACCGTAACACTAACACTAACCCTAACCCTAACCCTAATCCTAAGCCCTAACACTAACCCTAACACTAATCCCTAACACTAAACCAGACCCTAAACCTAACCCTAAGCCCTAACCCTACCACTACCCTAACGCTAATCCTAACCCTAACCATAACCGTAAGCCTAACACTGAACCCTAACCATAACCCTTCCCTAACCCTCACCCTAATCTCTAACGCCAACCCTAACCTCTAACCCTAACCCTAAACCTAACCCCTAATCCTAAACCTAACCCTAACCCTAACCCTAACCCTAAAGCTAACGCCTAACCTAACCCTAACCCTAACCGTAACCCTAACGCTGATCCTAACCTGTACGGTAAACTTAACCCTAACCCTAACGCTAACCCTAACCGGTACCGTAACCCTAACACTAAACCTAATCCTAAAACCTAACCCTAAGCCTAACCCCAACCTGTACCATAACCCTAACGCCTAACTCAGTCCTGAACCTTGCTGTGTCCCTAACCACCCATAAATCTAACTTGGCACCCAACTCTGTACCCTAATCTAACTCAATTCTGGGTAATGGAAAACACTAAACCTAACCCTAACCCTAACCCTAACCCTAAAACTAACCTGTACGGTAAACCTAACCCTAAACCTAACCCTAAACCTAAACGGTACCATAACCGTAAGTGTAAACCTAACCCTAACTGTAACCCTAACCCTAACCTATACCATAACCCTTACCCTAACCCTAACCTGAACGTCACCCTAACCCTGACCCTAACCCTAACCGTAACCTGCACCAAAAACCTAAAACTAAATCTAACCCTAACCCTATCCTGTACCGTAACACTAACCCTAACCCTAACAATACCCCTAACCCTAAACCTAAATGGTACCATAACCCTAATCGAAACCCTAAACCTAAACGGTACTGCAACCCTAACCCTAACCCTAACCCTTGCCCTAACCCTAACCTGTACTGTAACCCTAAACCTAACCCTCAAACTAACTGTAAAACTTACCTGTACCGTAACACTAACCCTAACCCTAACCCTAACCCTAACCCTAAACCTAACCCTGACCCTGACCCTAACCCTAACCCTAACCCTAACCCTAACCCTAACGCTGACCCTAACGTGTACGGCAAACTTAATCCTAACCCTAACGCTAACCCTAACACTAACACTAACCTGTACGTTAACCCTAACCCTAAACCTAACTCTAAACCTAACTGGTACCGTAACCATAACCCTAAACCTAATCCTCACCCTAACCCTAACCCTAACCCTAATTCTAAACCTAACCCTATCCGTAACCCTAAACTCTACCGTAACCCTAACTGTAACCGTAACCCTAACCCTAAACCTAACCCTAACCAAACCTAACTCTAACCTGTACGGTAACTCTGAACCTAACCCTAACTCTAACCCTAACCCTAACCCTAACCATAACCCTAAACCTAACCTGTATGGTAAACCTAACCCTAAACCTAACCCTAAACCTAAACAGTATCATAACCGTAACTCTAACCATAACACTAACCATAACCCGAACCTTAACCTGTACTGTAACCCTAACCCTACTCTAACCTGAACGTCACCCTAATCCTTACCCTAACCATAACCCTAACCTGCATCATAAACCTAAAACTAAATCTAACCCTAGCCCTAACCTGTACCGTAACACTAACCCTAACCCTCAATTAACTTTAAATCTTACCTGTACCGTAACACTAACCCTAACCCTAACCCTAAACCTAAACCTAACCCTGACCCTGACCCTAACCCTAACCCTAACTCTAACACTGACCCTAACCTGTACGGTAAACGTAACCCTAAACCTAATTCTAAACCTAACCGCTACTGTAACCCTAACACTAAACCTAATCCTCACCCTAACCCTAACCCTAACCCTAATTCTAAACCTAACCCTATCCGTAACCCTAAACTCTACCGTAACCCTAACCGTAACCGTAACCCTAACCCTAAACCTAACCCTAACCAAACCTAACTAGAACCTGTACGGTAACTCTAACCCTAACCCTGACCCTAACCCTAACCTGTATGGTAAACCTAACCCTAAACCTAACCCTAAACCTAAACAGTACCATAACCTTAACTCTAACCATAACCCGAACCATAACGCGAACCCTAACCTGTACTGTAACCCTAACCCTACCCTACCCTGAACGTCACCCAAACCCGTACCCTACCCGTAACCCTAACCTGCATCATACACCTAAAACTAAATCTAACCCTAACCCTAACCTGTACCGTAACACTAACCCTAACCCTAACCTAAACCTAACCCTAACCCTGACCCTAACCCTAACCCTAACACTAACCGTATTCCCTAACCCTAACCCTAACCCTAAACTTAACCACTAACCCTAACCCTAACACTAACCCTAAACCTAACACCTAACACCAAACCTAACCCTAACCCTAACCCTACCCTATCCCATAACCCTAAACCTAAACCTAACCCTAACTCTAACCCTAAAGCTAACGCCTAACCTAACCTAAACCTAACCGTAACCCTAACGCCACCCTAACCTGTACGGTAAACTTAACCCTAACCCTAACGCTAACCCTAACCCTAAAACTAACCTGTACGGTAACCCTAACCCTAAACCTAACCCGAAACCTAATCGGTACCGTAACCCTCACACTAAACCTAATCCTAAACCTAACCGTAACCCTAACCCTAACCTGTACCATAACCCTAACCCTAAGCCTAAACCTAACCTGCACCGTAGCCCTAACCCTAACCCTAACCCTAACCTGTACTGTAACCCTAACCCTAACCCTCAACCTAACTGTAAAACTTACCTGTACCGTAACACTAAGCCTAAGCCTAAACCTAACCCTCAACCTAACCCTAACCCTGACCCTGACCCTGACCCTGACCCTGACCCTAGCCCTAACACTAACCGTATCCCTTAACCCTAACTCTAACTCTAACCCTAACCACTAACCCTAACCCTAACACTAACCCTAAACCTAACACCTAACACCAAACATAACCCTAACCCTAACCCTAACTCTACCCCTATCTCATAACCCTAAACCTAACCCTAACCCTAACCCTAACCCTAACGCTAACGCCTAACCTAACCCTAACCCTAACCCTAACCCTAACGCTGACCCTAACCTGTACGGTAAACATAACCCTAACCCTAACGCTAACCCTAACCTAACCCTAACCTGTACGGTAACCCTAACCCTAAACCTAACTCTAAACCTAACCGGTACTGTAACCCTAACCCTAAACCTAATCCTCACCCTAACCCTAACCCTAATCCTAATTCTAAACATAACCCTATCCGTTACCCTAAACTCTAACGTAACCCTAACCATAACCGTAACCCTAACCCTAAACCTAACCCTAACCAAACGTAACTCTAAACTGTACGGTAACTCTAAACCTAACCCTAACCGTAACCCTAACCCTAACCCTAACCCTAACCTGTATGGTAAACCTAAGCTAAACCTAACCCTAAACCTAAACAGTACCATAACCTTAACTCTAACCATAACCCTAACCATAACACGAACCCTAACCTGTACTGTAACCCTAACCCTACCCTACCCTGAACGTCACCCTAACCCTTACCCTAACCGTAACCCTAACCTGCATCATACACCTAAAACTAAATCTAACCCTAACCCTAACCTGTACCGTAACACTAAACCTAACCCTCAACCTAACTGTAAAACTTACCTGTACCGTAACACTAACCCTAACCCTAACCTAAACCTAACCCTAACCCTGACCCTAACCCTAACCTAACCTGTACTGTAACACTAACCCTAACCCTCAACCTAACTGTAAAATTTACCTGTACCGTAACACTAACCCTAACCCTCAACCTAACTGTAAAACTTACCTGTACCGTAACACTAACCCTAACCCTAACCTAAACCTAACCCTAACCCTGACCCCAACCCTAACCCTAACACTAACCATATCCCCTAACCCTAACTCTAACCCTAAACCTAACCACTAACCCTAACCCTAACACTAACCCTAAACCTAACACCTAACACCAAACCTAACCCTAACCCTAAACCTACCCCTATCCCATAACCCTAAACCTAACTCTAACCCTACCCCTAACTCTAACCCTAGAGCTAACGCCTAACCTAACCCTAACACTAACCGTAACCCTAACGCTGACCCTAACCTGTACTGTAACCCTAACCCTAAACCTAACCCGAAACCTAACCGGTACCGTAACCCTAACACTAAACCTAATCCAAAACCTAACCCTAAGCCTAACCCTAACCTGTACCATAACCCTAACCCTAACCCTAAACCTAACCCTAACCTATACTGTAAACCTAATTCTAATCCTAACCCTAACCCTAACCCTAACCTCTACCATAACCCTAACCATAACCGTAACCGTAACCCTAAATCTAACCCTAACCCTAATCCTAACTCTAACCTGTACGGTAACACTAAACCTAACCCTAACCCTAACCCTAACGCTAAACCTAACCTGTACGGTAAACCTAACCCTAAACCTAACCCTAAACCTAAACGGAACCATAACCCTAAGTGTAAACCTAACCCTAACCGTAACCCTAACCCTAACCTATACCATCACCCTTACTCTGACCTGAACGTCACCCTAACCCTGACCCTAACCCTAACCGTAACCTGCACCAAAAACCTAAAACTAAATCTAACCCTAACCCTATCCTGTACCGTAACACTAACCCTAACCCTAACAATACCCCTAACCCTAAACCTAAATGGTACCATAACCCTAATCGAAACCCTAAACCTAAACGGTACTGCAACCCTAACCCTAACCCTAACCCTTGCCCTAACCCTAACCTGTACTGTAACCCTAAACCTAACCCTCAAACTAACTGTAAAACTTACCTGTACCGAAACACTAACCCTAACCCTAACCATAACCCTAACCCTAAACTTAACCCTAACCCTGACCCTAACCCTAACCCTAACAGTAACCGTATCCCCTAACCCTGACTCTAACCCTAAACCTAACCACTAACCCTAACCCTAACACTAACCCTAAACTTACACCTAACCCCAAACCTAACCCTAACCCTAACCCTACCCCTATCCCATAACCCTAAACCTAAGCCTAACCCTAACCCTAACCCTAAAACTAATGCCTAACCTAACCCTAACCCTAACCGTAACCCTAACGCTGACCCTAACCTGTACGGTAAACTTAACCCTAACCCTAACGCTAACGCTATCCCTAACCCTAACCTGTACGGTAACCCTAACCCTAAACCTTACCCGAAATCTAAAAGGTACCGTAACCCTAACACTAAACCTAATCCTAAACCTAACCCTAACCCTAACCCTAACCTGTACCATAACCCTAACCCTAACCCTACACCTAACCCTAAAGTATACCGTAAGCCTAATATTAAACCTAACCCTACCCGTAACCCTAAACTCTACCGTAACCCTAACCGTAACCGTAAACCTAACCCTAAACTTAACTCTAACCTGTACGGTAACTCTAAACCTAACCATAACCCTAACACTAACTCTAACCCTAACCCTAACCCTAACCTGTATGGTAAACCTAACCCTAAACCTAACCCTAAACCTAAGCAGTACCATAACCGTAACTCTAACCCTAATTTTAACCGTAACCCTAACCCTAACCTGTACCGTAACCCTAACCCTAACCTGAACGTCACCCAAAACCTTACCCTAACTGTAACCCTAACCTGCATCATAAACCTAAAACTAAATCTAACCCTTACCCTAATCTGTACCGTAAAACTAACCCTAACAATACTCCTAACCCTAAACCTAAACGGTACAATAACCCTAACCCTAACCCTAAACTGTACTGTAACCCTAAACCTAACCATAACCTGTACCATAACCCTAACACTAACCCTAACCCTAATCCTAACCCTAAACTGTACCGTAAAGCTAAACCTAACCCTAACACTAACCTTACCTGTACCATAAATATAACACTAAACCTAACCCTAATCCTAACCTGTACTTTAACACTAACACAAAACCTAACACTACGCCCAACCCTAAACCTAACTTGTACCATAACCCTAACCCCAACCCTAACCCTAATCCTAACCCTAACCCTAACCTGTACCGCAAACCTAACCCTAACCCAAACCCTAAACCTAACACTGACCATAACCTCTATGGTAACCCTACCCCTAACCATAAAACTAACCCTAACCCCAACCCTAAATCTAACCCCAACCTGTACCGTAAACCTAACCCTAACACTAACCCTACCCCTAACCCTAACTTGTACCGTAACCCAAACCCTAAACCTAACCCTACCCAGAACCGTAACCCTAACCCTAATCCTAACCCTACCTGTAATCCTAAACCACAACTATACCGCAACCCTAACCGTAACCTTAACCCTAACCGTAACCCTTACCTGTACCGTAACACTAACCCTAAAACTAAACCTAAGCTGTACCGTAACCCTAAACCTAACCCTAAACTTAACCCTAACCGGAAAACTTACCTGTACCGTAACAATAACCCTAAAGCTAAATGTAACCAGTACCGTAACCCTAACCCTAAGCCTAACCGTAACCCTAACCCTAACCTGTAACGTAAGGCTAAACCTAACCCTAACTCTAACCCTAAAGTGTACCGAAACCCTAACCCTAACCCTAAACCTAACATATACCGTAACCCTAACCCTAACCCTCGATCTAACCATAAAACTTACCTGTACGGTAACACTAACACTAACCCTAACCCTAAGCCCTAAACCTAACGCTAACCCGAACCCGAACCCTAACCCCTAACCCTAAACCTGACCCTAAACCTAACCCTAACCCCTACCACTAACCCCTACACCTAACCCTAATCCTAACCCTAACCCTAACCCGAACCCCTAACCCTAACCCTTCCCTAACCCTAACCCTCACCCTAATCCCTAATCCCAACCCTAACCTCTAACCCCAACCCTAAACCTAACCCCTAATCCTAACCCTAACCCTAACCCTAACTTTGAACCTAACCTGTCCGGTACCATAACACTAACACTAATCCCAAATCTTACCCTTGCTTTAACCTTAACCCTAAACATAACCCTAACCCTAATCCTAACCTGTTACGCAACCCTAAACCTAACCCTAACCCTGACCCAAACCAATACGGTAACACTAAACCTAACCCTAACGCGAACCCTAACCGTAACCCTAACCCTAACCTGTACGGAAACCCTAACCCTAAACCTAACTCTAAACCTAACCGGTACCGTAACCCTAAACCTAAACCTAATCCTAACCCTAACCCTAACCCTAACCAGTGCCATAACCCTTACCCTAAACCTAAACCTAACCTTATATTATACTGTAACCCTAATTCTAACCTAAACCTATCCGTAAACCTAAGCTCTAGGTAACCCTAACCGTAACCATAAATGTAACCCTAACCCTAAACCAAACCCTAATCTAACCTGTACGGTAAACTAAACCTAACCCAACCCTAACCCTAACCCTAACCCTAACCCTAACCCTAACCGTAATGGTAAAACTAACCCTAAAACCAACCCTATACCTAAACGGTACCATAACCCTAACTCTAACCCTAATCCTAACCATAAACCTAACCCTAACCTGTACCGTAACCATAACACTATCCCTAACCTGAAAGTCATCCTAACGCTGACACTAACCCTAACCCTAACCTATACCGTATTCCTAACCCTAACCCTAACACTTACCTGCACCGTAAACCTAAAATTAAATCTAACCCTAACCCTAACCTGTACCGTAACACTAACCCGAACCCTAACAATACCCCTAACCCTAAACCTAATAGATACCATAACCCTAACCCTAAAACTAACCCTAAACTGTACTGTAACCCTAACCCTAATCCTAACCTGTACCATAACCCTAACACTAACCCTAACCCAAATCCTAACCTTAACCTGTACCGTAAACCTAAACCTAAACCTAACACTAACCTTAACGTGTACCATAAACCTAATAATAAATCTAACCCTAACCCTAACCTGTACCTTAACACTAACCCTATCCCTAACACTACACCCAACCCTAAACCTAACTTGTACCATAACCCTAACCATAACCCTAACCCTAACCCTAACCTCTACCGCAAACCTAACCCTAACCCAAACCCTAAACCTAACACTGACACTAACCTGTACGGTTACAGGTTACCCCTAACCATAACCCTAACCCTAACCCCAACCCTAAACCTAACCCTAACCTGTATCGTAAGCCTAAACCTAACACTAACCCTAACCCTAACCCTAACTTGTACCGAAACCAAACCCTAAACTTAACCCTACCCGGAACCGTCACCCTAACCCTAACACTAACCCTACCCGTAATCCTAACCCACAACTGTACCGCAACCCTAACCGTAACTCTAACCCTAACTGTAACCCGTACCTGTACCGTAACACTAACCCTAAACCTAAACCTAAGCTGTACCGTAACCCTAAACCTAACCCTAAACCTAACCCTAACCGGAAAACTTACCTGTACGGTAACAATAACCCTAAACCTAAATGTAACCAGTACCGTAACCCTAACCCTAACCCTAACCTGTACCGTAAGGCTAAACCTAACCCTAACTCTAACCCTAAACTGTACAGAAACCCTAACCCTATCCCTAAACATAACATATACCGTAACCCTAACCCTAACCCTCGATCTAAACGTAAAACTTACCTGTACCGTAACCCTAACCCTAACCCTAACCCTAAGCCCTAAACCTAACCCTAACCCTAACCCGACCCTAACCCCTAACCCTAAACCTGACCATAAACCTAAACCTACCCCCTACCCCTAACCCCTACCCCTAACCCTAATCCAAACCCTAACCCTAACCCTAACCCCTAACCCTAACCCTTTCCTAACCCTCACCCTAATCCCTAATCCCAACCCTAACCTCTAACCCTAACCCTAAACCTAACACCTAATCCTAACCCTAACCCTAACCCTAACCCTAACCCTGAACCTAACTTGTCCGGTACCATAACACTAACACTAATCCCAAACCTTACCCTTCCTTGAACCGTAGACCTAAACCTAACCCTAACCCTAAACCTAACCTGTTCCGCAACCCTAACCCTAACCCTAACCCTGACCCAAACCTGTACGGTAAACCTAACCCTAACCCTAAAGCTAACCCTAACCCTAACCTGTACGGTAAACCTAAACTAAACGTAACTCTAAACCTAACCGGTACCGAAATCCTAACCCTAAAACTAATCCTAACCCTAACCCTAACCCTAACCTGTACCATAACCCTTACCCTAAACCTAAACCTAACACTAAATTATACCGTAACCCTAATTCTAACCCTAAACGTATCCGTAAACCTAAGCTCTACTGCAACCCTCACCGTAACCATAACCGTAACCCTAACCCTAAACAACCCTAACCCTAACCCTGATCTAACCTGTACGGTAACTCTAAACCTAACCCTAACCCTAACCCTAACCCTAACCCTAACCGTAATGTTAAACCTAAACCTAAAACTAACCCTATACCTAAACGGTACCATAACCCTAACTCTAACCCTAATCCTAACCATAAATCTAACCCTAACCTTTACCATAACCATAACCCTAACCCTAACCTGAATGTCATCCTAACCCTGACCCTAACCCTAACCCTAACCTATACCGTATTCCTAACCCTAACCCTAACACTTACCTGCACCATAAACCTAAAACTAAATCTAACCCTAACCCTAACCTTTACCGTAACACTAACACTAACCCTAACAATACCCATAACCCTAAACCTAAACGGTACCATAACCCTAACCCTAAACCTAACCCTAAACTGTACTGTAACCCTAACCCAAACCCTAACCTGTACCATAAGCCTAACACTAACCCTAACCCAAATCCTAACCCTAACCTGTACCGTAAACCTAAACCTAAACCTAACACTAACCTTAACCTGTACCTTAAACCTAACAATAAACCTAACCCTAACCCTAACCTGTACCTTAACACTAACCCTATCCCTAACACTACACCCAACCCTAAACCGAAATTGTACCATAACCCTAACCGTAACCCTAACCCTAACCCTAACCTGTACCGCAAACTTAACCCTAACCCAAACCCTAAACCTAATACTGACACTAACCTGTACGTTAACCCTACCCCTAACCATAACCCTTATCCGAACCCGAAGCCTAATCCTAACCCTAACCTGTACCATAACTCTAACTCTAACACTAACCCTAACCCTAACCCTAACTTATACCGTAACCCTAACCCTAAACCTAACCCTACCCTGAACCATAACCCTAACCCTAACACTACCCGTAATCCTAACCCACAACTGTACCGCAACCCTAACCGTAACCCTAACCCTAATGTAACCCTTACCTGTACCGTGACACTAACCCTAACCCTAACCCTAACCTGTACCGTGAGGCTAAACGTAACCCAAACTCTAACCCTAAACTGTACCGAAACCCTAACACTAACCCTAAACCTAACCCTAACGGTAACATATACCGTAACCCTAACCCTAACCCTCAATATAACCGTAAAACGTACCTGTACCGTAACACTAACACTAACCCTAACCCTAACCCTAATCCTAACCCCTAACACTAACCCTAAAACTAACCCCTAACACTAAACCAGACCTAAACCTAACCCTAACCCCTAACCCTACCTCTACCACTAACCCTAATCCTAACCCTAACCATAACCGTAAGCCTAACACCTAACCCTAACCATAACCCTTCCCTAACCCTCACCCTAATCTCTAACCCCAACCCTAACCTCTAACCCTAACCCTAAACCTAACCCCTAATCCTAAACCTAACCCTAACCCTAACCCGAACCCTAACCCTAACCCTAAACCTAACCCCTAATCCTAACCCTAACCCTAACCCTAACCCTAACCCTAACACTAACCCTGAACTTAACCCGTCCAGTACCATAACACTAACACTAATCCCAAACCTTACCCTTGCTTGAACCGTAACCCTAAACCTAACCCTAACCCTAAACCTAACCTGTTCCGCAACCCTAAACCTAACCCTAACCCTAACGCTAACCCTAACCCTAACCCTAACCTGTACGGTAACCCTAACCCTAAACATAACTCTAAACCTAACCGGTACCGTAACCCTAACCCTAAACCTAATCCTCACCCTAAACCTAACCCTATCCCTAACCTGTACTATAACCATTACCCTAAACCTAAACCTAACCCTAAATTATACCGTAACCCTAATTCTAACCCTAACCCTATCCGTAAACCTAAGCTCTACCATAACCCTAACCATAACCGTAACCGTAACCCTAACCCTAACCTAACCCTAACTCTAACTCTAATCTGTACGGAAACGCTAAACCTAACCCTAACCCTAAACCTAACCCTAACCCTAACCGTAATGGTAAACCTAACCCTAAAACTAACCCTATACCTAAACGGTACCATAACCCTAACTCTAACCCTAACCCTAACCATAAACCTAACCCTAACCTGTACCGTAACCCTAACCCTAACCCTAACCTGAATGTCACCCTAATCCTGACCCTAACCCTAACCCTAACCTATACCGTATTCCTAAACCTAACCCTAACCCTTACCTGCACCATGATCCTAAAACGAAATCTAACCCTAACCCTAACCTGTACCGTAACACTAACCCTAACCCTAACAATACTCCTAACCCTAAACCTAAACAGTACCATAACCCTAACCCTAACCCTAACCTGTACCGTAAGCCTAAACCTAACCCTAACCCTAAACTGTACCGAAACACTAACCCTAACCCTAACCCTAACCTGCACCGTAGCCCTAACCCTAACCCTAATCCTAACTTGTACTGTAACGCTAACCCTAACCCTCAACCTAACTGTAAAACTTACCTGTACCTTAACCCTAACCCTAAGCCTAACCCTAACCCTAAAACTAACCCTAACCCTGACCCTAACCCTAACCCTAACACTAACCGTATCCCCTAACCCTAACTCAAACCTAAACCTAACCACTAACCCTAACCCTAACACTAACCCTAAACCTAACACCTAACACCAAACATAACCCTAACACTAACCCTAACCCTGACCCTAACCTGTACGGTAAACTTAACCCTAACCCTAACGCTAACCCTAACCATCCCTAACCTGTACGGTAAACCTAACCCTAAACCTAACTCTAAATCTAACCGGCACCATAACCCTAACCCTAAACCTAATCCTCACTCTAACCCTAACCCTAACCCTAATTCTAAACCTAACCCTATCCGTAACCCTAAACTCTACCGTAACCCTAACCGTAACCGTAACCCTACCCCTAAACCTAACCCTAACCAAACCTAACTCTAACCTGCACGGTAACTCTAAACCTAACCCTAACCCTAACCCTAACCTGTATGGTAAACCTAACCCTAAACCTAATCCTAAACCTAAACAGTACCATAACCGTAACTCTAACCATAACCCTAACAATAACCCGAACCCTAACCTGTACTTTAACCCTAACCCTACCCTAACCTGAACGTAACCCTAACCTGCATCATAAACCTAAAACTAAATCTAACCCTAACCCTAACCTGTACTGTATCACTAACCCTAACCCTCAACTAACTGTAAATCTTACCTGTACCGTAACACTAACCCTAACCATAACCCTAACCCTAACCCTAAACCTAACCCTAACCCTGACCCTAACCCTAACCCTAACCTATACGGTAACCCTAACCCTAAACCTAACCCGAAACCTAAAAGGTACTGTAACCCTAACACTAAACCTAATCCTAAACCTAACCCTAACCTAACCCTAACCTGTACGATAACCCTAACCCTAAACCTAACCCTAAAGTATACCGTAAGCCTAATATTAAACCTAACCCTACCCGTAACCCTAAACTCTACCGTAACCCTAACCGTAACCGTAACCCTAACCCTAAACCTAACTCTAACCTGTACGGTAACTCTAAACCTAACCATAACCCTAACACTAACTCTAACCCTAACCCTAACGCTAACCCTAACCTGTATGGTAAACCTAACCCTAAACCTAACCCTAAACCTAAGGAGTACCATAACCGTAAATCTAACCCTAATTGTAAACATAACCCTAACCCTAACCTGTACCGTAACCCTAACCCTAACCTGAACGTCACCCAAAACCTTACCCTAACTGTAACCCTAACCTGCATCATAAACCTAAAACTAAATCTAACCCTAACCCTAATCTGTACCGTAACACTAACCCTAACCCTAACAATACTCCTAACCCTAAACCTAAACGGTACAATAACCCTAACCGTAACCCTAACCCTAAACTGTACTGTAACCCTAAACCTAACCATAACCTGTACCATAACCCTAACACTAACCCTAACCCTAATCCTAACCCTAACCTGTACCGTAAACCTAAACCTAACCCTAACACTAACCTTACCTGTACCATAAATATAACACTAAACCTAACCCTAATCCTAACCTGTACTTTAACACTAACCAAAAACCTAACACTACGCCCAACCCTAAACCTAACTTGTACTATAACCCTAACCCCAACCCTATCCCTAATCCTAAACCTAACCATAAACTGTACCGCAAACCTAACCCTAACCCAAACCCTAACCCTAACACTGACACTAACCTCTATGGTAACCCTACCCCTAACCATAAACCTAACCCTAACCCCAGCCCTAACTCTAACCCCAACCTCTACCGTAACCCTAACCCTAACACTAACCCTACCCCTAACCTAACTTGTACCGTAACCCAAACCCTAAACCTAACCCTACCCAGAACCGTAACCCTAACCCTAACCCTAACCCTACCTGTAATCCTAACCCACAACTATACCGCAACCCTAACCGTAACCCTAACCCTAACCGTAACCCTTACCTGTACCGTAACACTAACCCTAAAACTAAACCTAAGCTGTACCGTAACCCTAAACCTAACCCTAAACTTAACCCTAACCGGAAAACTTACCTGTACCGTAACAATAACCCTAAAGCTAAATGTAACCAGTACCGTAACCCTAACCCTAACCGTAAAACCCTAACCCTAACCTGTACCGTAAGGCTAAACCTAACCCTAACTCTAACCCTAAACTGTACCGAAACCCTAACCCTAACCCTAAACCTAACATATACCGTAACCCTAACCCTAACCCTCGATCTAACCATAAAACTTACCTGTACGGTAACACTAACACTAACCCTAACCCTAAGCCCTAAACCTAACCCTAACCCGAACCCGAACCCTAACCCCTAACCCTAAACCTGACCCTAAACCTAACCCTAACCCCTACCACTAACCCCTACCCCTAACCCTAATCCTAACCCTAACCCTAACCCTAACCCCTAACCCTAACCCTTCCCTAACCCTAACCCTCACCCTAATCCCTAAACCCAACCCTAATCTCTAACCCTAACCCTAAACCTAACCCCTAATCCTAACCCTAACCCTAACCCTAACTTTGAACCTAACCTGTCCGGTACCATAACACTAACACTAATCCCAAACCTTACCCTTGCTTGAACCTTAACCCTAAACCTAACCCTAACCCTAACCCTAACCCTAACCTGTTACAAAACCCTAACCCTAACCCTAACCCTGACCCAAACCAGTACGGTAACCCTAACCCTAACCCTAACGCGAACCCTAACCCTAACCCTAACCTGTACGGAAACCCTAACCCTAAACCTAACTCTAAACCTAACCCGTACCGTAACCCTAACCTTAAACCTAATCCTAACCCTAACCCTAACCCTAACCTGTGCCATAACCCTTACCCTAAACCTAAACCTAACCTTATATTATACCGTAACCCTAATTCTAACCCTAAACCTATCCGTAAACCTAAGCTCTAGGTAACCCTAACCGTAACCATAAACGTAACCCTAACCCTAAACCTAACCCTAATCTAACCTGTACGGTAAACTAAACCTAACCCAACCCTAACCCTAACCCTAACCCTAACCCTAACCGTAATGGTAAACCTAACCCTAAAACTAACCCTATACCTAAACGGTACCATAAACTTAACTCTACCCCTAATCCTAACCATAAACCTAACCCTAACCTGTACCGTAACCATAACACTAACCCTAACCTGAAAGTCACCCTAACGCTGACACTAACCCTAACCCTAACCTATACCGTATTCCTAACCCTAACCCTAACACTTACCTGCACCATAAACCTAAAACTAAATCTAACCCTAACCCTAACCTGTACCGTAACACTAACCCGAACCCTAACAATACCCCTAACCCTAAACCTAAATGATACCATAACCCTAACCCTAAAACTAACCCTAAACTGTACTGTAACCCTAACCCTAATCCTAACCTGTACCATAACCCTAAAACTAAGCCTAACCCAAATCCTAACCCTAACCTGTACCATTAACCTAAACCTAAACCTAACACTAACCTTAACCTGTACCATAAACCTAACAATAAACCTAACCCTAACCCTAACCTGTACCTTAACACTAACCCTATCCCTAACACTACACCCAACCCTAAACCTAACTTGTACCATAACCCTAACCATAACCCTAACCCTAACCCTAACCTCTACCGAAACCTAACACTAACCCAAACCCTAAACCTAACACTGACACTAACCTGTACGGTTACAGGTTACCCCTAACCATAACCCTAACCCTATCCCCAACCCTAAACCTAACCCTAACCTGTATCGTAACCCTAAACCTAACACTAAGCCTAACCCTAACCCTAACTTGTACCGAACCCAAACCCTAAACTTAACTCTACCCAGAACCGTAACCCTAACCCTAACCCTAACCCTACCTGTAATCCTAACCCACAACTATACCGCAACCGTAACCGTAACCCTAACCCTAACCGTAACCCATACCTGTACCATAACACTAACCCTAAAACTAAACCTAAGCTGTATCGTAACCCTAAACCTAACCCTAAACTTAACCGAAACTGGAAAACTTACCTATACCGTAACAATAACCCTAAAGCTAAATGTAACCAGTACCGTAACCCTAACCCTAACCCTAACCGTAACCCTAACCCTAACCTGTACCGTAAGGCTAAACCTAACCCTAACTCAAACCCTAAACTGTACCGAAACCCTAACCCTAACCCTAAACCTAACATATACCGTAACCCTAAACCTAACCCTCGATCTAACCATAAAACTTACCTGTACGGTAACACTAACACTAACCCTAACCCTAACCCTAACCCTAACCCTAACCTGTATGGTAAACCTAACCCTAAACCTAAACAGTACCATAACCTTAACTCTAACCATAACCCTAACCATAACCCGAACCCTAACCTGTACTGTAACCCTAACCCTACCCTACCCTGAACGTCACCCTAACCCGTACCCTAACTGTATCCCTAACCTGCATCATACACCTAAAACTAAATCTAACCCTAACCCTAACCTGTACCGTAACACTAACCCTAACCCTCAACTAACTGTAAAACTTACCTGTACCGTAACACTAACCCTAACCCTAACCTAAACCTAACCCTAACCCTGACCCTAACCCTAACCCTAACACTAACCGTATACCCTAACCCTAACTCTAACCCTAAACCTAACCACTAACCCTAACCCTAACACTAACCCTAAACCTAACACCTAACACCAAACCTAACCCTAACCCTGACCCTACCCCTATCCCATAACCCTAAACCTAACCCTAACCCTAACTCTAACCCTAAAGCTAACGCCTAAACTAACCCTAACCCTAACCGTAACCCTAACGCTGACCCTAACCTGTACGCTAAACTTAACCCTAACCCTAACACTAACCCTAACCCAAACCCTAACCTGGAAGGTAACCCTAACCCTAAACCTAACCCGAAACCTAACCGGTACCATAACCGTAACACTAAACCTAATCCTAAACCTAACCCTAACCCTAACCCTAACCTGTACCATAACCCTAACCCTAACCCTAAACCTACCCTAACCTATACCGTAAACCTAATTCTAACCCTAACCCTAACCCTAATCCTAACCTCTACCGTAACCCTAACCGTAACCGTAACCGTAACCGTAACCCTAACTCTAACCCTAACCGTAACCCTAACTCTAACCTGTAAGGTAACACTAAACCTAACCCTAACCCTAACCCTAACCCTAAACCTACACTGTACGGTAAACCTAACCCTAAACCTAACCCTAAACCTAAACGGTACCATAACCCTAAGTGTAAACCTAACCCTAAATGGTACTGCAACCCTAACCCTAACCCTAACCCTTACCCTAACCCTAACCTGTACTGTAACCCTAACCCTAACCCTCAAACTAACTGTAAAACTTACCTGTACCGTAACACTAACCCTAGCCCTAACCCTAACCCTAAACCTAACATATACCATAACCCTAACCCTAACCCTTTATCTAACCGTAAAACTTACCTGTACGGTAACACTAACCCTAACCCTAACCCTAAGCCCTAAACCTAACCCTAACCCTAACCCGACCCTAACACCTAACCCTAAACCTGACCCTAAACCTAACCCTAACCCCTACCACTAACCCCTACCCCTAACCCTAATCCTAACCCTAACCCTAACCCAAACCCTAACCCCTAATCCTAACCCTTCCCTAACCCTAACCCTCACCATAATCCCTACTCCCAACCTTAACCTCTAACCCTAACCCTAAACCAAACCCCTAATCCTAACCCTAACCCTAACCCTAACCTTGAACCTAACCTGTCCGGTACCATAACACTAACACTAATCCCAAACCTTACCCTTGTTTGAACCTTAACCCTAAACCTAACCCTAACCCTAACCCTAACCTGTTACGCAACCCTTACCCTAACCCTAACCCTGACCCAAACCAGTACGGTAACCCTAACCCTAACCCTAATGCGAACCCTAACCCTAACCCCTACCTGTACGGAAACCCTAACCCTAAACCTAACTCTAAACCTAACCGGTACCGTAACCCTAACCCTAAACCTAATCCTAACCCTAACCCTAACCCTAACCTGTGCCATAACCCTTACCCTAAACCTAAACCTAACCTTATATTATACCGTAACCCTAATTCTAACCCTAAACTTATCCGTAAACCTAAGCTCTAGGTAACCCTAACCGTAACAATAAACGTAAACCTAACCCTAAAACTAACCCTAATCTAACCTGTACGGTAAACTAAACCTAACCCAACCCTAACCCTAACCCTAACCCTAACCCTACCGTAATGGTAAACCTAACCCTAAAACTAACCCTGTAACTAAACGGTACCATAACCCTAACGCTAACCCTAATCCTAACCATAAACGTAACCCTAACCTGTACCGTAACCATAAGACTAACCCTAACCTGAAAGTCATCCTAAAGCTGACACTAACCGTAACCCTAACCTATACCGTATTCCTAACCCTAACCCTAACACTTACCTGCACCATAAACCTAAAACTAAATCTAACCCTAACCCTAACCTGTACCGTAACACTAACCCGAACCCTAACAATACCCCTAACCCTAAACCTAAATGATACCATAACCCTACCCTAAAACTAACCCTAAACTGTACTGAAACCCTAACCCTAATCCTAACCTGTACCATAACCCTAACTAAGCCTAACCCAAATCCTAAACCTAACCTGTACCGTAAACCTAAACCTAAACCTAACACTAACCTTAACCTGTACCATAAACCTAACACTAAACCTAACCCTAACCCTAACCTGTACCTTAACACTAACCCTACCGCTAACACTACACCCAACCCTAAACCTAACTTGTATCATAACCCTAACCATAACCCTAACCCTAACCCTAACCTCTACCGCAAACCTAACCCTAACCCAAACCCTAAACCTAACACTGACACTAACCTGTACGGTTACAGGTTACCCCTAACCATAACTCTAACCCTAACCCCAACCCTAAACCTAACCCTAACCTGTATCGTAACCCTAAACCTAACACTAACACTAACCCTAACCCTAACTTGTACCGAACCCAAACCCTAAACTTAACCCTACCTGGAACCGTCACCCTAACCCTAACCCTAACCCTACCCGTAATCCTAACCCACAACGGTACCGCAACCCTAACCGTAACACTAACCCTAACCGTAACCCGTACCTGTACCGTAACAAAACCCTAAACCTAAACCTAAGCTGTACAGTAACCCTAAACCTAACCCTAAACCTAACCCTAACCGTAAATCTTACCTGTACCGTAACAATAACCTTAAAACTAAATGTAACCAGTACCATAACCCTAACCCTAACCCTAACCCTAACCTGTACCGTAAGGCTAAACCTAACCCTAACTCTAACCCTAAACTGTACCGAAACCCTAACCCTATCCCTAAACATAACATATACCGTAACCCTAACCCTAACCCTCGATCTAAACGTAAAACTTACCTGTACCGTAACCCTAACCCTAACCCTAACCCGACCCTAACCCCTAACCCTAAATCTGACCATAAACCTAAACCTACCCCCTACCCCTAACCCTAACCTTAATCCAAACCCTAAACCTTACCCTAACCCTTCCCTAACCCTCACCCTAATCCCATATCCCAACCCTAACCTCTAACCCTAACCCTAAACCTAACCCCTAATCCTAACCTTAACCCTAACCCTAACCCTAACCCTAACCCTGAACCTAACCTGTCCGGTACCATAACACTAACACTAATCCCAAACCTTACCCTTGCTTGAACCGTAGACCTAAACCTAACCCTAACCCTAACCCTAACCTGTTCCGCAACCCTAAGCCTAACCCTAACCCTGACCCAAACCTGTACGGTAAACCTAACCCTAACCCTAACGCTAACCCTAACCCTAACCTGTATGGTAACCCTAACCCTAAACCTAACTCTAAACCTAACCGGTACCGAAATCCTAACCCTAAAACTAATCCTAACCCTAACCCTAACCCTAACCCTAACCTGTACCATAACCCTTACCCTAAAACTAAACCTAACACTAAATTATACCGTAACCCTAATTCTAACCCTAAACGTATCCGTAAACCTAAGCTCTAACGTAACCCTCACCGTAACCATAACCGTAACCCTAACCCTAAACCTAACCCTAACCCTAACCCTGATCTAACCTGTACGGTAACTCTAAACCTAACCCTAACCCTAACCCTAACCCTAACCCTAACCCTAACCGTAATGTTAAACCTAAACCTAAAACTAACCCTATACCTAAATGGTACCATAACCCTAACTCTAACCCTAATCCTAACCATAAATCTAACCCTAACCTGTACCGTAACCATAACCCTAACCCTAACCTGAATGTCATCCTAACCCTGACCCTAACCCTAACCCTAACCTATACCGTATTCCTAACCCTAACCCTAACACTTACCTGCACCATAACCTAAAACTAACTCTAACCCTAACCCTAACCTTTACCGTAACACTACCCTAAACCTAACAATACCCATAACCCTAAACCTAAACGGTACCATAACCCAAAACCTAAACCTAACCCTAAACTGTACTGTAACCCTAACCCAAACCCTAACCTCTACCATAACCCTAACACTAACCCTAACCCAAATCCTAACCCTAACCTGTACCGTAAACCTAAACCTAAACCTAACACTAACCTTAACCTGTACCATAAACCTAACACTAAACCTAACCCTAACCCTAACCTGTACCTTAACACTAACCCTATCCCTAACACTACACCCAACCCTAAACCTAAATTGTACCATAACCCTAACCGTAACCCTAACCCTAACCCTAACCCTAACCTGTACCGCAAACTTAACCCTAACACAAACCCTAAACCTAATACTGACACTAACCTGTACGTTAACCCTACCCCTAACCATAACCCTTACCCGAACCCGAAGCCTAATCCTAACCCTAACCTGTACCGTAACTCTAAATCTAACACTAACCCTAACCCTAACCCTAACTTATACCGTATCCCTAACCCTAAACCTAACCCTACCCTGAACCGTAACCCTAACCCTAACACTCTCCGTAATCCTAACCCACAACTGTACCGCAACCCTTACCGTAACCCTAACCCTAATGTAACCCTTACCTGTACCGTAACACTAACCCTAACCCTAACCCGAACCTGTACCGTGAGGCTAAACCTAAACCAAACTCTAACCCTAAACTGTACCGAAAACCTAACACTAACCCTAAACCTAACCCTAACCGTAACATATATCGTAACCCTATCCCTAACCCTCAATATAACCGTAAAACTTACCTGTACCGTAACACTAACACTAACCCTAACCCTAACCCTAATCCTAAGCCCTAACACTAACCCTAACACTAATCCCTAACACTAAACCAGACCCTAAAC
>JAEUCK010004878.1:0-15736 GCA_017311455.1 Otocyon megalotis megalotis | reverse complement strand
ATTGGCTGCAAAGTGGAGAACAGGGACAGAGAGGCAGGACGTCACACAGAGTGTTGAGAAGACTAGAGGCAGGAACATCTGATGTCCCAGGTTAAGGAAGGAGCAACAAGAATGGGGGAAACTGGACACTTTTGAGAGGTGGTCATTTAAATTACTTCCAGCCATTTCTGCCTCAGTAAAATCCCATCGAGGTGCCACAACGACCAACAGCAAGGAGGAGCTAAGTCTGGTTGGAGGGCTTGCCCTCAAATAACAAGATCGATCAGACAGCTATTTAGTCAGCTATGTTCCTTGTCAAAAGAAGCTTATTAAGGGGCACCCGGGTGGCTCAGTCGGTGAAGCGTCTGCCTTCGGCTCGGGTCATGATCCCAGGGTCCTGGGATCAAGTTCTGCATCGGGCTCCCCGCTCAGTGGAGCGTCTGCTTCTCCCTCTGTCCCTCCCCCCTGCTCATACTCTCTCTTTCTGTCAAACAGGTAAATAAAAATCTTCAAAAAGAAAAAAAGAAGCAGCTTATTAAAACAAGATCCAAATTATGTGGAAAGAGAAAGAGATGAAAACCCAGAGTCAGATCAATGGGAAAATATATGTAGAGTTTCTTAAACTTTTGATATTGACTGAAATATGAATAAAAGATTTCCTTTTTATTAATTAGTAATTCAGTTAAGGTTGACTAGATAATACATACATATGATAGAAAATTTCAAGTAATACCAAAAGGTGTGCAGTGAAAATTCTCTCTTCCACCTCCATCCCCTGCCCTTTAGGTTTTCCTTCCTAGAGGCAATTAGTACCACTTTCTTACATCTCCTTCCAGAGATAGGCTATGAATATAGAAATGTATTATAAAGCATAGTATCTTGATATTTATGCAATATTTGATATATTATCTAGAAATCACAGGTCTATAAATATTGCCATAGACTTGTTGGCAAATTATCCAATAATGTGATTATTTTAATAACATATTGATATATTTTTGAAAATGACATCATAATTATTTTCCAGATAAACAGATCTCATTTTCCCTATAAGTAAACATTTAAGAATTTTTTTAGGAGTCTATGACCTAAAGTGTTTCATAAATACCCTAAGAGGTAGATTAAGATTGATTCACCAATTATTCTGCCTCTGTCTCAAATTTCCTATCTTTTCACTCTTCGTCCAGTGTACTTCTTCTGGTCTAGTCGAACAGAAAACCTCTCAGTATACCCACTATTTTCTTTTCTCCACTGAAGCTGCATTGTGTCGGGCAATCTTTCATTGTGTCCCTGAAAATCATCTCTACTTTATTCTTCAAAATATTTTAAAAACCTACCTCTTCCAAGTAATTGACCCCAAGGCACCCCAACCTTCGGAAATAATGTAAAGTGACTCAGAATGCTGTGGAATCCTGGCCCCTGTTGTGTTTTTGCCCTATTTCCTCCTCAAATCTGAAGCTGACTTTCCCTATGAATTTTTCAGTTTTGAAAGGCAGTGCATTCCTGAAGATTTTGCCTTTTGCAACACGGATGGACCTAGAGAGTATAGTGCTAAGTGAAATAAGTCAGTCGGAGAAAGACAAATACCGTATGACTTCACTCGTATGTGGAATTTCAGAAACCAAACAAATGAGCAAACAGAGAAAAAAAAGAGACAAACAAAAAGCCAGACTCTCAAATACTGAGAACCAACTGGTGGTTGCCAGGGAGGGGAGGAGGGGAGGAGGGAAACAGAGGAGGGGGATCAAGAGTACACTGATCTGGATAAGCACTGAGCAATGTACAGAATCGTCGAATCATTATATTGTACACCCGAAACTGTGTTATTTATGCTCCAATTTCAAAAGAAAAAAGGAAAAGAAAATGTATATAGTACATTTTCTTCCATGTGTTAACATGACTAACATAGATGTTTCTTTATGGCCAAGTTCTTCCTCCCATCAGATCTGAAGTGTCCATTAAAGCTTCCATCCATTTGTATTTCCTACTAATAAAATGAGATTAACTATTCCCTTATCTGCACCACAGCTGTTCAAGTGCAGATCACAATCAAGCCTACCATACACCGTTTCCTTTTCTTGTTCCTCCAGGTTCTTCAGTTTTTCCTTTGGTAACACATTCTTTTTTTCAGTCTCTTGGCTAAGACCAAATGTGTATGTATGGCATGGTTTCCAGATATTTCACCATCTTGATTGCCCTTAGCTTGTCATTATGTCTTATCAAGACTCACATAACCAAATATAAATTCCATCTGAGAGTAAACTGAGACATGCCCAATCCCCTTTCCAAATTAGTAGGGCCCAGAGTTTTAGGCTGGTTGCAGGAGTGGATCTTGCTGGCTTAAGTCTATGAGATACAAGCAAAGACACTTCCCATTTGAGTGTGGACCAGAAGGAAGGGGCAATTCAAAATGTCAAGTGAGGGGAAGAGAGGGCAACAGCTGGACCTGAAGCAAAAAATTAGAAATCTGGAATGGGTCGATTGAAGTGGTTTTAAGGTGTTCTTGTTAGTTGTCTGTATGGGGTGAAGCTTGCATGTTTCCAGTGATAATAAGGCACCAGAGAACCAGTTACAGTTACACACATACACACATAAAACCTGGATGAATCTCATAAAGTAATGTCAAAGGAGAGAAGCCAGACACAAAATAACACACATTGTATTATCCCACTTAAAAAACATACAAAAACAGGCAAAAGTTCTCGATGCTTGTTAGAAATCAGTCCAGTGACCATCCTGGGGGGAGTTAGTGAGTAGAAGGGGGCATGTGGAGGGTTAGCCTGTGTTTTGAACTTCTTCGCACACCTCCCTGCTGTCAACACTGAAGACTTCCCGATAGAAATAGATTTTTGTCCATAAACTATATATAAAACCCAGAAAAGAGGCTAAAATATGCTTTGCCTACATGCATCAGAAGTACTAGCAAACGTATGTTTCAGTTAGAAGTGGTTACTTCTTTCTGGAAATCTTTACTCATGGGATCTATAGCTTCTCAGGATCAATATGCTTTTTGGAATTTGGTTGCCTGACCAAGCGTCTGGCAGGCTTTCTGCTAGACCAGCTGTTGATGAATGAAAAACAAGCAAGCTCTCAACTGCACAATGTGTATCAAGTCATTCAGTTCTATAAAAGGAATACTTGATTTGATCATCAGTGGCTGGGCCCTGGCAGCCGGAAGGTGATTACCACCACGTCCTGTATTTGTATTAACCTCAATCACTCACTGTCTACCAATTGAGAACCTTGGTTCTAATAAGATGCTCTGAGCCCTATATTTAATTTCCGTGAATTACTTGTTTATTATCTACACTGCAGATTATCGGCAATAAATTTTCTTTGTCTTGGGTCAGCTTCTTATATTTTTTCATGCCACTTCCCCCACCATCCAGCTGGTGTGTTCCAGCAGGAAGGACAGACTATCTTTGATATTGGTGTACATGAGTGGTTTTCCGTTGGGACTGATTTTGCTTCCCGGAGGACATTTGTGGTTGTCACAACTGGCATCTGGTGATGGAAGCCAGAAGTCCTGGTAACATCCTACAATACACAGGGTACGTGCAACAGATGGTAATTGGGTCCGAAATGTCAGTAGTTTTACTTATTTTTATTTTATTATTTTTAAGATTTTATTTATTCACGAGAGACACAAAGAGAGAGGCAGAGGGAGAAGAAGCAGGCTCCCTGCGGGGAGCCCAAGGTTGCCTCGATCCCAGGACCCTGGGATCATCACCTGAGCCAAAGCCAGAGGCTCAACCACTGAGCCACCCGGGTGCCCCTGAAATGCCAGTAGTCTTAAAGTTGAGATGTTTTGGCCTACATAAGGATAAAATAAGGAAGCATTTTGAATTGAAATATGAGTAATTTGGGGGTTACCCTGGGTTTTGGATTTCCTACTCCATAGCTTCTCTTCATGGGCAAGGATAATGGACATTGAATAGACACTCACTATTCCTTGTGCATGCCTTTCACAGGTAGACACCCTTTCTTTTTAAGTGGAGATGTCTAATGCCGGTCACTTGTACAATGCCTAAGGGCATATTTGTGGGTCTTTACACAGAAATTTATGTGAAGAACATTTCAGAGTCTTAACTATGGAAAAATATTCTCAATGTCCAATCTTTTGGACTTCAAGAGGGTAAAAACCTCTAGATTTTTTGGTTTCTGCACGTTCACCCAACTTTTACACAGTCTTTCTATACCTCCAAGGCCTGTTTCATTAGCCTCCTTTGACCCTGATTAACTGAGCTCCTTGCATGCTCAGACTTCAGTTCTGCACGACTGGACAAATTCTTGGCATGAAACTTACTTTCTCATTCTCATACTAAAAGTACTAAAAGTTAATATTGATAACTTTTAATTGCTTTTCACATTTCTTTCAAGAGTGGCCTTGTAATGCTTTTAAGTTTACATTTGTCTCATCAGCACTGGAAACAGCATTCCTTCTTTTAAATGAACAAGTTACATTTTACTTGGGAAAATTAAGTCAGTCCAACACCAAGTTGTAAGCAGGCTCCCCGTAGAGACACATTTTCATTTTGTGACTGCTTGTGTGGCCCTAAGCCCTAGGTAGCTTCTTGCACCTTCAACTGGAGTCTTCAGTGTCTAAAGGGTCAGTTGAAAGAACCCAAGAAATGTGATCTTATTAATAGTCCTTCTAGGAGTGTGGCCAACATGTCTGGTTCAGAATTGAAATTCATAACAGCATCTAAGAGAATGGATTGACTCCAGGATCCTTGCAGGAGCTCTAAGCCATGCCAGAACACCATAACGGGCCCAAATTCTCTCACCTCTCAAGCAGAACTCACTCCTGAGCACTTTGGAGTACAAGGAAGAAGTAAGGACGGGGGGTCTTAGGAGCAGCATGCTGCCATAGGAGTAAGCTCACAAAGTACACTTCAACCTTCTAATTTAGGAGAATGTAAGCGGTGAATACATTTCTTAAACTCAGAACTAACCGAAACCTTGATCTTCTCCCCAGATCCTGGAGACTCTAAAGTTGCTGGGTTTAGAATAATAATTATGTGATTCCCCACCCCCATCCCCACCCCCAGCATTTCCAGCAAGCTGCTGACCTCATCTTGGAAAAATGTGTTCAAAATCCATCATCCTAAATTGCACCTTCTTGCCGACTCTGTCTCTAGCTGAAATAGAACAAATGTACCATCATCGCCATTATTTTACATGACTATGAAATTAATAAGGAATGGTTTCTATGACAACTCTATTAACCCATTTTGAAACATAGCAGAAATAGGAAAGCTTAAAAGCAAACACAGCAGACATCTTAAGTAAACTCCTCTCCGAAAACTTATGAAACAACATATTATAACCACAGCATGTTGTGTAACTGGTCCCTCTGTGGCAATCCAGAGCTGGGATAGCCCAACTACCAGAAAATGGTGGTTAAGAGCAGTGATTTGGTGTCAAACAGACCTTTGGTGAAATCCTGATTTTGCCACTTACTAGACGGGTGGCCTTTGACAAGTGGCTTAAACTTTCTTAGCCTCAGTTTCCTCGTGCTTAAAATGGAGATAATAATGGTACTTATCTCATGGACTTTGGGGAATATTAAATGATATCTTATGTGTAACATGTTCATTCAGTCCGTCAGTAAATATTAGTTTATATTTATTCTTTCTGTGCAACAAGCAAGCAATAATGTTTTGGACATTTATCTAAAGAATATAATTTTATGGGGGACCTGGCTGGCTCAGTGGGTAGAGCATGCAACTCAAGGTCATGAGTTTGAGCCCCACAGTGGGTATAGAGATTACTAATAAATAAATAAACTTTAAAAAACATAACTGAAGTATGGCAAGATCATGGTACTTAACGAGTTTCATTTAATACTAGGGATAACATGTAGTAACTTTTTTAACTTTATTGTTCTTTTTTTATAGTAGCAAAATATACATAACATGAAATTTACCATTTTAACCATTTTTAAGTGTACAATTCACTAAGATTAAGTACATTCACAACGTTGTGCAACCATCACCGCTGTCCATTTCCAGAACTTTTTCATGATCCCAAACAAAAATTCTGTACCTATAAGAATAGTTTATCATTCATCTAGTCATTTTTAAATGATTATTTTATTATTTTTCTATATAAATAAAAGTACATTTCCCTTTAATATTATGCAAGTATATCATCATTGTAGAAAATGAAGATAAAAATTAAAATTAAATAATCTAAAATTTTATTCTTCACAAATAAGTACATTGTTATTTTGGTATACCGTGTCACTGCTTTTTTTTCTTTGAAAACATATGTATGTGTAAAATGGAATCCTATTACGAATTTTATTTTCTAATCATTAAAAAGAATTCTTTGGGAGCACTTGGATGGCTCAGCTGATAGAGCATGCAACTCTTGATCTCAGGGTTGTAAGTTTGAGCCCCATATTGGCTGTAAGGATTACTTTAAAAAAAATCTTAAGGGAAAAAGGAATCTTTTAACTAGGTAAGCACATTTCAGTAGAAGTGGTAAAAAAAAAAAAACATGAAGAAGAGAAGCAGAAGAGTACTTCTCTATTTAAAAAAGGCTTTGATGGTGGGGTTCCTGGCTGCCTCAGTCTATAGAGCATAGAGCCTACTTTAAAAAAAACAAAAAACAAAAAACAAAAAAAGACTTTGATGAGGAAGCTGCAAGGAAAGAAAAACCAAAATGACTTGTTTGTATGAAATCCACTGCATCTGAACCTTAATTCTTCGTTAATCTACAGCTCTCATGAGCCTAGGTATTGTAGCCATTTAGCCTAAAGACTAATTTGTCACCCTTCAGTCTGTCAGAATAACATAAATGAATGAAAATCTTTTAAAAACATAGTGCTAAACCAAAACTAATAAAAAAATGACTATTAAAAAAATGAACAGATAGTGGGAAAAAAGATGGAATGGCTTCTCGAAATGTATCCTATTAGATCATTTGACCATGTAAAGTATATCGATGTTGCACATATTCAAAAAAACTAAAAACATTTTTAAAGCAATTTGTAAAAGTTACAAACAGACTGAAACAAATGAACCTTACTTGAACTGAACTGAATGAATTGAAACAAATGAACTTAATATCAAGTCAATAACACAAAAGACACAACTAAAAAGATACAAAGAAAGAAAAAATAATAAAAAATAAAATAAATAAAAAATAAAATAAAAAGATACAAAGAAAATAATTATTTCAAGAGTATACCTTAATAGAACAGAGTCGAACAAATAGAAGTAGAAATAATTTGTAAACTGTATTCTGTATCTAATTGTTAGAGGCAATATTGGTATTATCATTCTGAAACTATTTTTTTCTTTTTCTCTTTTCATTCTGAAACTTTTAAACACACTAGAGGTTAATGAAAATAAGTAATTACATGGATCTTAGGAACGAAGGTTTGTAGTGTAAGGGAAACGTAGAAAATCAAAGAATTTAGGAAAAATCCTACAGGATTACATTGCTGTAATGTTCATTTTGACTTGGAAACCTCATTACTATCAGCATTTTTCCCCCTTTTTCTAATGTACGTGTTTCCTACTACCAGCTATTGAGAAGGTCTAGGAGCAGTGACATCCCAGGAGCGATGATGTAATACTTGATTCAGGCAACAATCATCGAGTGAAAACTTAGTTGAAAGGCAGGTGAGAACTTTATCATGAGGGATAATAAGGCTGTGAGCATGATTGATCAATCTTAGCACCTTAAAAGTGAATCAACAGATACGATGTGCCTCCTAATGTGATGCATTATGAAGCGCACAGCATTTATCAAATATCCTTCCTGGGGGGGAATGTTGACCCTGAATCTAATCAATTCTTTTGATCCAACTTTCATTTACAGTAACTACAGGGAATAAAGGAGCAAGTTAAATGACACCACAAGAAAGTAAACATTCTTCAGACATTATTTGGTTTCTGCAAATAGTTAATGGTAGGGGGAAAGGGTTGGAGAAGTGAAATTTTTTTTTTTTTTTTTTTAGAAAAAAGAGGCTAACAGGCACAATAACCAAATGCTGTATGTAGACATTGTTTGAATTCTTATTCTGAGAACTGTAACAACACAATTTTGAGCAGTCAAAAAATCTGATTGTAGTCTGGATGTTAGATGATGTCAGAAACTTTTTGTTAATGTTCTTAAGTGTGATGATGACATTTTCATTACATAAGAAAATACCTGTTTGTTAAGATATTCATACTGACGTAGCGTATGATACTTGATGTAACACAATGTCTGGGATGCGGCTTAAAATATTTCAGTTCCTTGTAGAGTTCCTTGTAGAGTCTCTCCACTCTAGAATGTATTTGAAATCTTTCAACCCCCCCAAAAAATTTTTTTAATACAAAAAAATTTTTTTTTAATTTTTAAAAATTTATTTATTTATGATAGTCACACAGAGAGAGAGAGAGAGAGAGGCAGAGACACAGGCAGAGGGAGAAGCAGGTTCCATGCCCCGGGAGCCTGATGTGGGATTCGATCCGGGGTCTCCAGGATCGCGCCCTGGGCCAAAGGCAGGCGCTAAACTGCTGTGCCACCCAGGGATCCCACAAAAAAAATTTTGATGCAAAAAGAAAATTGTATCTGTCCTGGTTACTATTGCTGTGTAACACAATACCCCCAACATATTTTGGCTTAAATGCAATCAATATGATATCTCATATTTTCTCTGGGTGAGAAACTTGGGGAGGGCTTGGCTAGGCAGTTGCAGCCCACGTAATTTCTCATGTGATTGTGGCTGGAGCCGTGACAGATGATGGGGTCGGGGGGGGGGTAGGGGGGTGGGGCAGGTTGGAAGGGAAGGCAGCTGGGAGCACTTGAGACTGGCTGGTCAGCTCTCTCAATTGCTATTTATAGTCCCAGGGCCTCTCTGTGTGGTCTTGCCAGGTGGGCTGATTTGACCTCTCTTACGTGATGGCCTCAGGGAAGACAGAATATTGAGTTGGTAGCTGATGTCTTCAAAAGCTAGTAGTCCAGTGAACAAAGTAGAAGCATATTGCCTTCCCCTCACCTAGGGAATCACATAGTGTCACTTTCTCTGTTCTCGATGGGTTGAAGCAGAAATCAAAAACTAGCCCATTTCAAGGACAGACTTCCTAATTTGCACTTTTGGTGAGAAGGCTATCAAAGAACTTGTGGATATATTTCATTTAAAGATATATTTATTTAGGAGAGGGGGAGGGGAAGAGAGAGAGGGAGAGTTGCAAGCAGACTCTACGCTGAGTGCAAACCCCGACGTGGGGCTCGACCCCATGACCCTGAGATCACAACCCCAGTGGAAATCAAGAGTTGGTGGCTTAATTGACTGTGCCCCCTCCAGGTGCCCCAATGAATTTGTAGATATTCTTTAAAACTGCTGCACTGTCCCATCCCCAACTCAAAAGAACACAAAAGAATTTGATGGTCTGTTTGTAGTGTAAGTCCTAAGTGGGGACTTTTCTGATTCCCCTGTAGGGGACTGTAGAATAATGGATTCTTCCTGGAATTGCCATATAAATCATAGATTTATCTAAAATTTCTTAACTTGGTATCTCTTAAATTACCTTGCGAGGTATCACATCTGAATTGCCTAGCCTTATACTGGATCTGTAATGGATACTCCACTAATGTCGTTGATAACTAACGTCTGTTTGAATTCCTAAAGAAGTTTTTATTGTACGAGTGCACCATTAATAAATAGCAGTTGGTGTGACTTTGTGATTTTCTGAAAGGCCTGGCACAGTTACAATTGGAAGGAGAAGTGAACTGCCGTAGAAATTTATTCTAGGGGCACCCGGCTGGCTCAGTTAGTGGCCCATTCGACTCTTGATCTCAGGGTTGGAGGTTCAAACTCCACATTGGATGTAGCAATTACTTAAAAATAAAAATTTTAAAAACAGCCAAAAAAAGAAATTTTGAGGTTGAGCAATGGGCAGTCATAACAGGGAGTGACTTATTGCGCAGGACAAAGTGCCTATTTTGTTTTTACTTTCTATCAGCTCTCTTTGTCCCCAGATTGCCTTTTTAAAAACTTTCCTGAGCAACAGAAAAATAGGAGCATCTCCCTTTACACGAAGTATGAATGTGTCATGCCAAAGCTTTTTATAGAATACTAATGATGTTTAGAATCCAATCTGTTTTAAAATATTTCTGAAGATTAAGCAAAACATACACCAGATTTTCAAGTCTATAAGAAACTGCAGATTTTCTTTTTAAATCTTAAAAGTCAAAGAGAACCTTAAATTATGATATTGGACACTAACATTAATTTGTAATGTAATTAATGTCTCTTTTTTACAAGCTGATGGAAGTGTTAATCAGGTAATTACTATAGTTATTCAAAGAAAAATACCTAATATTTTGTTTGCCTTAAAAGGAATTTAATATTTTACTATCCTAATATTTTGTTTTCCCTTGAAATTATAAGTCACAAAGACAATGGGCTAATTATAAATTATGTTTATTCACTTGTTGGAATACTTTATTTTTATTGATATTACTGTATTCCCTAAGAACAATACAATTACATTGTAGTGTTCAGACTTCACTAATATAATAGATTGCTTACCCTTCCAACAATTATATAAAATTCAATACCTTCACTTTTCCTGTTTAACAACCTTGACTTATCTAGAATATTTGCGGAATTGATACTTAGTTCCAGGTAGTTCCACATATCTTCGTCTAATAGCTTAAGAACTCCATGTTCCCAATCAGCCAATTATGATATAGGGCATAAAATTTCATTGTTTCAAAGTCTGTTGATTGAATTCATCTGTGATATTTATATCACAGGTCAAAAAAATAAAAGCCAAACCAAAACAAAACAGAACCTCAAAAACTGTAAGCAAATGAGCCTAGACTGATCAAAAAATCTCTTTATATTCTCTGCAAACTGTCTAGAAGGTTCTAAACCATGTTCTTTAAGAAAAATGCCTTTTGTGTGTGTGTGTGTGTGTAGATGGCATGTTATTGAAATCAAGAGTAGGGATAAAAAAAGAGGTACTATGTACATTTTCTTTATTACATTCTTTGTGGAGTATGTTCTGGCAAAATCGAAGGCATTACAGAAATCATTTGACTAAGGAAGAAATTCTACTCTGCACAAAACTCTCATTGATGTCGGTGGGAGATCTGTGAATGGAACAAATGTTGAACTTGACCCTGTAATGTTTAAACTGCAATCCTCCCTGCTCTTGGCAGTGCTTGGCTTCGCACTGAATGGCGTTGTAGTCTGCGCAGGGATTACACAGCGGGTTAATAGTCTAGTTTTTCGCTTCTTTTGGAGCAACAGATGAAACGCATAATACCTTCCTTTGGGGCTAATACATACTTCTAAACACAAAAGACTTTAAATGAGGTGGTGTGAGAAAGTAAAAAGTAGAGTCTATGGATGGAAATTTATGTTGGTAATGATTCTTTTTTTTTTAATTTTTAATTAATTAATTTATGATAGTCACAGAGAGAGAGAGAGAGAGAGAGAGAGAGAGAGGCAGAGACACAGGCAGAGGGAGAAGCAGGCTCCATGCACTGGGAGCCCGATGTAGGATTCGATCCCGGGTCTCCAGGATCGCGCCCCGGGCCAAAGGCAGGCGCCAAACCGCTGCGCCACCCAGGGATCCCTGGTAATGATTCTTAAACTACTTTCTCTGCTAGTTGTTCAGAAGCATCAAGGAGTCATATACACATTAAAGGAAGAAAAGAGTATTGAGATATTAGATACCAGTTAGTGTATCAGTATTGAAGCTGTGCTCACTCTGTTTTGTTTTGTTTTTGTTTCGTTTTGTTTTGTTTTTTGGTCATATTCCATTAGGCATGCCTAAAGAATAATTATCAGCAAGGTTCCAATGCAAATGGTTTTTGGTAAAATGACCTGGGATGATTTGGTAAAATGAGCTGGGATGATGAGGTTAAGAGAAAACATAGAATCAACACTTCAAAGTAAGCTACTGCAGCACCAAATTAGGATGCTTATTTTTTATTCAATCCCACCAATAAAGATGTAACTCTACCTGTCAATCTAGCACAATCATGGCTGCTACACAAAAATGAGCATTATGTTACACAGAAAAGGCCTTAAAACCACCTAGTCTCTACAGATATGCTCAGGCACTTGAATAACATCATTACTCGGGTCCTATTTTGAATTGTTTGTATTTGGTGGAATTTTTTTTTTCTAGTTTTGTATACTTTGTAAGCCCTTTATTTTCTACATTGCATGCACATTGGTTTTATGAAAAAGAAACAAGAAGAAAAGAAAGGGACAAGCTTTTGTTTTAAACAGGCAGAGGAAGAAGACTAAGAAACAGGAAGTATTTCAAGATGAAATTAAAACTGCTTTTGTTTCTATTCTACGGAAGGTTGTGACTTATGAAAAAAAAATCCCCAGTGATTAAAAGTGAGAATGTTGGCTTATAAATGGGTGTGCAAAAGCTACTGGTACCGGCATTACAAGTAGTTACAGGACAACACAGACTTTAATGGTTGGCATTTACACTCTGGCTTCAGATTGCTGGGTTCATTTTCTAGCTCTACAAATTCCTACCTAGGTGATCTTGGACAGGCAGGTTATCTATTAACTGGCAACATAACTTATTATTCTGATAAGAAGGGGAGGAAAGTCAGGGTTTGGGAGAAGGTCAGGTAGTGCAGTCTGAATCAGCTGTAGAAGTCAGATCTTTGCTTCCACGGGTAGCTAAGGACACTTGGGAGCAACGAGCTTAGGGTGCAGGGCAGCTTCCGAGGAGCCCTCTGTTCACTACTAACCCAGGAAGTCCTGGTACACCAGGACCCTGTTTCCTAGAGATATCAGACTCGCTCAGAAACCGAATGGCCTCTAGCAGTTTTCTTTCTTTCTTCTTATGCATTCACAAGTATTATTGTTTTATTATTTTTTATGTTATAGATTTGGGGGGTTTCTCTGTGTTGTCTTGTATTTGGTACAGCCAATGTCATTCATCTTTTGTTTTTGTTTTGTTTCGTTTTGTTGTTTTAGTTTTCCCCTTCATGTATATAGTTCGTTGAAATCAATCTCATTTTCTGTCTTTTAGGAGGATTTAAATGTCATTTTTCCCCTCACTTGCTCTTTTTAGTAATTTCGGACTCTTATTTTCTCTCTCCTTTCATCTGTTCTGTTTTCTGCAAACTTATGTGAGTCTTTTAAAGGTATTTTGTTTCAACTTTCTGGTTTTAGGTTTGGTCTCTTTTTAAAAATTGTTCTAAGCCAATTTTTTTCTCTTCTTGTCCCACCTGATCCCATTTTCCCCCTATTACTTGTCTTTAGAACACTTGCCAGGAAGCAAGTCCAAGGAGGTGTGAAGAGTAGAGAGAGTTCACATGACGAATACAAGCAAACTTTCTTCGGCCTCTTCCCTACTCCTGTGGTTACCCCTGCACTTGGCTCCTCGGATCCTTTCGCGGGATTCCCATTCCCCAGCCCTAACAGAACCTCGGTCCACAACCCTGATGGAATTTGGGAGTTAACGTCAGGGCCTGAAACTCATTACACAAACACAATTTTGACTTGCTAAAACAATTTGCTATCACCTCACATTGTTCAGCACTTATTTGAGTACCGCAGAATCTTAAAATCCATGGTTTCCAAAGTATATAACCTTAATGTGAGCACAATTTGGCAAATGTGTATCTAGAAGTCTGGTGGTCTGGCCTTGACCCTTTCCAAGTGTTGCTGTTGAGCTTCTCTATAGACATTCATGGAGAGCACCAGCACCAGAAAGACTGTATCTAGTTTCTGGGACCATGTTTAAGATAATTTTTTTTAAAAGATTCATTTATTTATTTGAGAGAGAAGAGAGAGAGTGTGCATGCAAGCAGGGGGAAGGGGCTGAAGGGGAGGGAGAGAGAGAATGGGAGAGAAGCTGATGCTTGGCTCCATCTCCCTACCCCAAGATTATGACCTGAGCCAAAGTCAAAAGTGGCTGCTTAACAGACTGAGCCACCCAGGAGCCCCATAAATTAACTTAATTCCATTTTAGCTGTCATCAGAATGGCACACTTCCCTTTCTTACCAAAGTGATAGGATCATCTTTTGATAGAGCCCACTGGGGTTCCTTTTGCTCATTGAGAGAGCTGAAAAGGAACTATTACCCCAACCCTAATAACAATAAGAAAAGCTGACTAGACTTTCAGTTACCTTGTTTTGTTTTTAAACAAATTTTATTTGTTTTAGTAACTCCACGTCCAGTGTGGGGTTTGAACGCACAAGCTTGAGATCCAGAGTCACATGCTCATCCAACTGAGCCAGCCAGGAGCCCCAAGTTATCTTGGTCTTTTTTTATTTTTTTCATCTTGTTTTTTTTTTAATTTTTATTTATTTATGATAGTCACACACACAGAGAGAGAGAGAGAGAGAGGCAGAGACACAGGCAGAGGGAGAAGCAGGCTCCATGCACCAGGAGCCCGACGTGGGATTTGATCCCGGGTCTCCAGGATCGCGCCCTGGGCCAAAGTCAGGTGCTAAACCGCTGCGCCACCCAGGGATCCCATCATCTTGGTTTTTAAATGAGATTGTTCCCCACTTGATTTTTAAGGCCATTACATATTTCAAATGTTTATTGGCTCTTTGTGTTATGTGTGTGTGTGTGTGTGCGTGTGTGTGTATGCACTGCTGATTTATGTCTTTTGTAAATACTTCTATTGGATTTTTGTTGTGTTCTGGATTTATAACAGCCTTTTATATATTAAAATATTAGGTATTGTTTCTTGCATATGCTGCATTTTTGGTCCAGCTGTCATTTGTCTTTTTTACTTTGTTTATAGTGTCTTTTGCCAGCCGAAGTTCTATGAATTTAAGTGGTTCTGTCAAACTTTTCCTCAGCGGTTTCTGGTTGTTTCATGTTTGGATTACTATGTGGTGGCAGTGTGGGATAGAAGAACACATACTAAAATGGGGGGAAATGTGTTCTAATTATGGTTCTGCCTCTAACTAGTAGTATGACTTTGGGCAAGTCTTCAAGCCTAAGTTCTCTCACCTATAAAATGCAGCTGGGCTAGAAACCACCTCTTAAGGTCCTTTCATGCTTATCAAATACTACTATGAATGTTGAGATTCTAGACGTTTAGAAAGTTTATCTTTAAGTAGGTCAAAGATTCTCCCTAAAATTAACACTTCTAATTTGCCTTAGCAACATTTCATGGTGTAAAATCTAGCCAGTGTCTGACTCAATAAAGCTTATGAATTTTGGACAGCTGAATTAATGACTTGAATTTTTATATAAAAGTTGATGGGTTTATACCTACTTTCTCTTTTAGGTTATAGACTTTATAGAAAATAGACCCTGCATTTAATATGCAATCTAAAGTATGTGTACTATAGAGCCACTATGTCAATGGACATAGACTATGGCTTATGATATTTTATTGATGATAAGAATGAAATGTATGACTACTGATGTAATAGAAAAAAAGATAGTTTTTATTTAGGTAATATTTATAGTGTGCTCTCCTGTACCTCATCTCATTTGCTGCCCATGGTAACCCTATGAGGTAGGTAAGGAAGGGGTTATCTTTCCATTTTTATAGATCATGAATTACTGCACAGAGTTTAAATCATTTGTCCAAGGTCATCAGCGAGTAAATGCTAATGCCAGTGACAGAACTTTTCTGAAAGATGACAAGACTGATGACAAAGAACTTATTAGTTAAGGTTTCATTAGGACAGAAGACAAACTAGAAATATCAGTTATCTATGAGGGAAGGTGGCTGGAAATCAGGTAAATGAAATAAAATATCAAGAAAAAAGAAAAGAATTACGTTGAAATTATAAAATAAA
>JAEUCK010004877.1:0-29830 GCA_017311455.1 Otocyon megalotis megalotis | reverse complement strand
TACTGTGACCCTAACCCTAACCCTAACACCAACACTAACCTGTGCCGTAACCCTAACCCTAACACTAAACCTCACCCTAACTTGTATCGAAACTCTAACCATAACCATAACCCTACACTTACAGTAACCCTAACCCTAACCCTAACCTGTACCGTAACCCTAACCCAAACCCTAAACCTAACCCTAATGCTAACTTATACCTTAACCTAACCCTAAACCTAACCGTAACCCTAACTTATTCCGTAACCCTAATCCTAACGCTAACCCTAACATACCACAACCCTTAGCCTAACCCTAATCGCAACCTGTACCGTAACCCTAACCCTAACCCTAACCTGTACCGCAACCCTAACACTAACCCTAACCTGTACGGTAACCCTAAGCATACCCCTAACCCTCAGCTGTACCACATGCCTAACCCTAACGCTAACCTAACCCTAACACTAACCCTAACCCTGACCCTAACCTGTATGGTAACCCTAACTCTAAACCTATCCCTAACCTGAACACTAACCTGTACCGTAACCCTAACCCTACCGCTCAACCTAACCCTAACCTGTACCGTAACCATAACCCTAACCCTAACCCTAAACCTAAACCTACCTGTACAGTAACCCTAACCCAAAACCTAACCCTAACCCTAACCTGTATCATAACCCTAAACCTAACACTAACCCTAACCCTAACGCTAACCTATAACGTAACCTTAACCCTAAACCTTACCATAACCCTAACTTGTACCGTAACCGTAATCCTAACTCTAACCCTTACCTGTAACGTACCCTAACCCTAACCCTAAGCATAAACTATACCGTAACACTAACCATAACCCTCAACCTAACCATAACCTGTTCCGTAACCCTAACCCTGAACCTAACCCTAACCCTAACCAGTACCGTAACCCTAACCCTAACCTGAACCTTAACACTAACCGTGTCCCTAACCCTAAATCTACACCTCTCCTGTACCTGAACCGTAACCCTAAAGCTAACCTCTATGGCAAACCTAAACCTAACCGGTACAGTAAACCGAACCCTAAACTGTACCGTAACCCTGACCCTAACCCTATCCCTAACCTGTACCGCAAACCTAACCCTAAACCAAAGCCTAACTCTAACCCTGACCATAACCTGTACGGTAACCCTAACACTAACCCTAACCCTAACACTAAGTTGTACCGTAACCCTAACCCTAAACCTAACCCTAACCCTAACCCTAACCTGTACCGTAACCCTGACCCTAACCCTATCCCTAACCTGTACCGAAACCCTAACCCTAATCCTAAACTGTACCGTAACCCTTCCACTAACACTAAACCTAAACTGTACTGTGACCCTAACCCTAACCCTAACACTAACACTAACCTGTGCCGTATCCCTAACTCTAACACTAAACCTCACCCTAACTTGTATCAAAACCCTAACCATAACCCTAACCCTACACTTACAGTAACCCTAACCCTAACCCTAACCTGTACCGTAACCCTAAGCCAAACCCTAAACCTAACACTAATGCTAACTTATATCTTAACCCTAACCCTAAACCTAACCGTAACCCTAACTTATTCTGTAACCTAATCCTAACCCTAACCCTAACATGTACCACAACCGTTAGCCTAACCCTAATCGCAACCTGTACAGTAACCCTAACCGTAACCCTAACCCTAACCCTAACCCTAACCTGTACCGCAACTGTAACACTAACCCTAACCTGTACGGTAACCCTAAACATACCCCTAACCCTCAGTTGTAACACATGCCTAACCCTAACGCTAACCTAACCCTAACCCTAACCCTAACCCTGACCCTAACCTGTAAGTTAACCCTAACTCTAAACCTATCCCTAACCTGAACACTAACCTGTACCGTAACCCTAACCCTACCGCTCAACCTAACCCTAACCTGTACCGTAACCATAACCCTAACCCTAACCCTAACCCTAAACCCCCTTTAGAGTAACCCTAACCCAAAACCTAACCCTAACCCTAACTGTATCATAACCCTAAACCTAACACTAACCCTAACCCTAACGCTAACCTATAACGTAACCCTAACCCTAAACCTTACCATAACCCTAAATTTTACCGTAACCCTAATCCTAAATCTAACCCTTACCTGTAACGTAACCCTAACCCTAACCCTAACCCTAAACTGTACCGTAACACTAACCCTAACCCTCAACCTAACCATAACCTGTACCGTAACCCTAACCCTAAACCTAACCCTAACCCCAAACCTAACCCTTACCAGTACCGTAACCCTAACTCTAACCTGTACCATAACACTAACCCTATCCCTAACCCTAAATCTAAACCTCTCCTGTCCCTGAACCGTAACCCTAAACCTAACCTCTATGGCAAACCTAACCCTAACCATACAAACCCGAAACCTAAACTGTACCGTAACACTAAACCTAACTCTAACACTACCCCTCACCCTAAAACTAATCTGTAAAATAACCTAACCCTAAGCCTAACCCGAACCCTAACCCTAACCTGTACCATAACGCTGAACGTAACCCTAACCCTAAACCTACCCTAACCTGTACCGTAACCCTAAACTTAACCCTAACCCTAAACTGTAATGTAACCCTACCACTAACCCTAACCCTGACCGTAATCCTTACCTGTCCCATAACTAACCCTAACCCTAAACTTAACTGTACCGTAACCCTAACCCTAACCCTAACCCTAACCAACCCTAAAATGTTTCGTAAACCTAACCCTAACCCTACACTGTACCGTAACCGTAACCCTAACCCTACCCCTACCTCTATACTTAACCTGTAACCTAACCCTAACCATAACTCTAAACTCTATGCCAAACCTAACCCTAACCCTAACACTAACCCTATCCCTATCCATAACCCTAAACTGTAGCGCAAACCTAAACCTAACCCTAACCTGTACCGTAACCCTTTCAGTAACCCAAACCTAACCGTAACCCTAATCTGTACGGTAAACTTAAACCTATCCCTAATCCTAATGCTAACCTATACTGTAACGCTAACCCTAAAACTAACCGAAACACTAACTTGTACCGTAACCCTAACCCTAAACCTAACCCTAAACTTTAACCTGACCTGTACCGTAACCCTAACCCTAACCGTAACCCTAACCTGTACCGTAACCTAACCATAACCCTAAACCCAACACTAAGCATAACCCTAACCAATACCGTAACCCTAACCCTAACCATAAACCTAAACCTAACCCTAAAACTAAACTATACCGTTTCCCTCACCCTAGCCTAACCCTAAACCTAACCTGTACTGTTACCCTAAACCTAACCCAAACCTAAGCCTAACATGTACCATAACCCTAACTCTAACCCTAACTCTAACCCTAACCCTAACATTAACCTGTACTATAACCCTAACCCTAACACTAACCCTAAACCTAACCTGTACCATAACCCTAACCCTAACCCAAACCCTAAACCTAACCCTAAACCTAACCCCAACCTGTACCGTAACCATACCACTAACCCTAACCCTAACCTGTACTATAAACCTAACCCTAACCCTAACCCTAACCCTAACGCTAACCTGTACCGTAACCCTAACCCTAACCTTAACCCTAACGTGTACCATAACCCTAAACCTAATGCTCACCCTAACCCTAACCGGTACCAAAACCGTAAACTTATCCTAACCCTAAACCTAATCCTAACCCTAACCCTAACCCTAACCTGAATCGTAAGCCTAACCCTAACCCAAAGCCTAACCCTAACCCGTACCGTAAACGTAACCCTAACCATAACCCAAACCAGTACCGTAACCCTAAAACTAACACTAACCCTACACTAAGCCTAAACTATTCCGTAACCCTAACCCTAAACCTAACCGTAGCCCTAACTTGTACCGTAACCCTAACCCTAACACTAACACCAACCCTAACCTGTAACATAACACTAACCGTAAACCTAACCCTAACCTGTACCGTTACCCTAATCCTAACCCTAAAACTAACCATAACCTGTACCGTAACCGTAACCCTAACCCTAAACCAATCCCTAAACCGACCCTGTACCATAACCCTAAACCTAACCCTAACCGTAACCTGTACCGAAACCCTAAACCTAAACCTAACCCTAAGATGTACCGCAACCTTAACCCTAACCCTAAACCTAACCCTAAACTGTACGGTCACCCTAAGCCTAACCCTAACCTGTACCGTAAACCTAACCCTAACCCTAACATTAACGCTAACCCTAACCCTAAACCTAACGTGTAACATTACCCTAACCGCAACCCTAATGCCAAACCTAACCCTAACCCTAACCACTACCGTAACCCTAACCCTACCCCAAATTTAACCCTAAACTGTATTTAACCTAATCCCAAACATAACCCTAACGCTAAACCTAACCCTAACACTTACCTGCACCGTAAGTCTACCCCTAACCCTACTCCTAACCGTAACCCTAACCCTAGCTCTAAACCTACCCGGTAACCTAACCCTAACCATAGCTCTAAACTCTATGGCAAACCTAACCCTAACCCTAACACAAACACTTACCCTAACCATAACCCTAATCCTATCCTGTACCGTAACCCTAACACTAACCCTAACCTTAAACGTAATCCTAACCTGCACCGTAACCCGAAACCTAACCTTAACCCTAACCCTAACGCTAACCTATACCGTAACCCTAACCCTAAACCGAACCGTAACCCTAACTTGGTCCATAACCCTAACCCTAACCCTAAACCTAAACTTAATCCTGACCTATACCGTAACCATAACCCTAACCCTGACCTGTACCATAAACGTAACACTAACCCTAAAACTAACCATAACCTGTACCATAACCCTAACCCTATAGTTACACTAACCGAAACCCTAACCCTAACCTGTACCGTAACCCTAAACCTAACCCTAAACCTATCCCTAACCTGTACCGCAAACCTAACCCTAAACCAAAGCCTAACCGTAACCCTGACCATAACCTGTACAGTAACCCTAACACTAACCCTAACCCTAACCCTAAGTTGTACCGTAACCCTAACCCTAAACCTAACCCTAACCCTAACCCTAACCTGTACCGTAACCCTGACCCTAACCCTATCCCTAACCTGTACCGAAACCCTAACCCTAATCCTAAACTGTACCGTAACCCTTCCACTAACACTAAACCTAACCTGTACTGTGACCCTAACCCTAACCCTAACACTAACCTGTGCCGTATCCCTAACCCTAACACTAAACCTCACCCTAACTTGTATCAAAACCCTAACCATAACCCTAACCCTACACTTACAGTAACCCTAACCTGTACCGTAACCCTAAGCCAAACCCTAAACCTAACCCTAATGCTAACTTATACCTTAACCTTAACCCTAAACCTAACCGTAACCCTAACTTATTCCGTAACCCTAATCCTAACCCTAACCCTAACATGTACCACAACCCTTAGCCTAACCCTAATCGCAACCTGTACCGTAACCCTAACCCTAACCCTAACCTGTACCGCAACCCTAACACTAACCCTAACCTGTACGGTAACCCTAAACATACCCCTAACCCTCAGCTGTACCACATGCCTAACCCTAACGCTAACCTAACCCTAACCCTAACCCTAACCCTGACCCTAACCTGTACGGTAACCCTAACTCTAAACCTAACCCTAACCCTAACACAAACACTTACCCTAACCATAACCCTAATCCTATCCTGTACCGTAACCCTAACACTAACCCTAACCTTAAACGTAATCCTAACCTGCACCGTAACCCGAAACCTAACCTTAACCCTAACCCTAACGCTAACCTATACCGTAACCCTAACCCTAAACCGAACCGTAACCCTACTTGGTCCATAACCCTAACCCTAACCCTAAACCTAAACTTAAACCTGACCTATACCGTAACCATAACCCTAACCCTGACCTGTACCATAAACGTAACACTAACCCTAAAATTAACCATAACCTGTACCATAACCCTAACCCTATAGTTACACTAACCGAAACCCTAACCCTAACCTGTACCGTAAACCTAAACCTAACCCTAAACCTATCCCTAACCTGTACCGCAAACCTAACCCTAAACCAAAGCCTAACCGTAACAATGACCATAACCTGTACGGTAACCCTAACACTAACCCTAACCCTAACCCTAAGTTGTACCGTAACCCTAACCCTAAACCTAACCCTAACCCTAACCCTAACCTGTACCGTAACCCTGACCCTAACCCTATCCCTACCCTGTACCGAAACCCTAACCCTAATCCTAAACTGTACTGTAACCCTTCCACTAACACTAAACCTAACCTGTACTGTGACCCTAACCCTAACCCTAACACCAACACTAACCTGTGCCGTAACCCTAACCCTAACACTAAACCTCACCCTAACTTGTATCGAAACTCTAACCATAACCATAACCCTACACTTACAGTAACCCTAACCCTAACCCTAACCTGTACCGTAACCCTAACCCAAACCCTAAACCTAACCCTAATGCTAACTTATACCTTAACCTAACCCTAAACCTAACCGTAACCCTAACTTATTCCGTAACCCTAATCCTAACCCTAACCCTAACATGTACCACAACCCTTAGCCTAACCCTAATCGCAACCTGTACCGTAACCCTAACCCTAACCCTAACCAGTACCGCAACCCTAACACTAACCCTAACCTGTACAGTAACCCTAAGCATACCCCTAACCCTCAGCTGTACCACATGCCTAACCCTAACGCTAACCTAACCCTAACCCTAACGCTAACCCTGACCCTAACCTGTATGGTAACCCTAACTCTAAACCTATCCCTAACCTGAACACTAACCTGTACCGTAACCCTAACCTACCGCTCAACCTAACCCTAACCTGTACCGTAACCATAACCCTAACCCTAACCCTAAACCTAAACCTACCTGTACAGTAACCCTAACCCAAAACCTAACCCTAACCCTAACCTGTATCATAACCCTAAACCTAACACTAACCCTAACCCTAACGCTAACCTATAACGTAACCCTAACCCTAAACCTTACCATAACCCTAACTTGTACCGTAACCCTAATCCTAACTCTAACCCTTACCTGTAACGTACCCTAACCCTAACCCTAAGCATAAACTATACCGTAACACTAACCTAACCCTCAACCTAACCATAACCTGTTCCGTAACCCTAACCTGAACCTAACCCTAACCCTAACCAGTACCGTAACCCTAACCCTAACCTGAACCTTAACACTAACCGTGTCCCTAACCCTAAATCTACACCTCTCCTGTACCTGAACCGTAACCCTAAAGCTAACCTCTATGGCAAACCTAAACCTAACCGGTACAGTAAACCGAACCCTAAACTGTACCGTAACCCTGACCCTAACCCTATCCCTAACCTGTACCGCAAACCTAACCCTAAACCAAAGCCTAACTCTAACCCTGACCATAACCTGTACGGTAACCCTAACACTAACCCTAACCCTAACACTAAGTTGTACCGTAACCCTAACCCTAAACCTAACCCTAACCCTAACCCTAACCTGTACCGTAACCCTGACCCTAACCCTATCCCTAACCTGTACCGAAACCCTAAACCTAATCCTAAACTGTACCGTAACCCTTCCACTAACACTAAACCTAAACTGTACTGTGACCCTAACCCTAACCCTAACACTAACACTAACCTGTGCCGTATCCCTAACTCTAACACTAAACCTCACCCTAACTTGTATCAAAACCCTAACCATAACCCTAACCCTACACTTACAGTAACCCTAACCCTAACCCTAACCTGTACCGTAACCCTAAGCCAAACCCTAAACCTAACCCTAATGCTAACTTATATCTTAACCCTAACCCTAAACCTAACCGTAACCCTAACTTATTCTGTAACCTAATCCTAACCCTAACCCTAACATGTACCACAACCGTTAGCCTAACCCTAATCGCAACCTGTACAGTAACCCTAACCGTAACCCTAACCCTAACCCTAACCCTAACCTGTACCGCAACTGTAACACTAACCCTAACCTGTACGGTAACCCTAAACATACCCCTAACCCTCAGTTGTAACACATGCCTAACCCTAACGCTAACCTAACCCTAACCCTAACCCTAACCCTGACCCTAACCTGTAAGTTAACCCTAACTCTAAACCTATCCCTAACCTGAACACTAACCTGTACCGTAACCCTAACCCTACCGCTCAACCTAACCCTAACCTGTACCGTAACCATAACCCTAACCCTAACCCTAAACCTAAACCTGTACAGTAACCCTAACCCAAAACCTAACCCTAACCCTAACCTGTATCATAACCCTAAACCTAACACTAACCCTAACCCTAACGCTAACCTATAACGTAACCCTAACCCTAAACCTTACCATAACCCTAACTTGTACCGTAACCCTAATCCTAAATCTAACCCTTACCTGTAACGTAACCCTAACCCTAACCCTAACCCTAAACTGTACCGTAACACTAACCCTAACCCTCAACCTAACCATAACCTGTACCGTAACCCTAACCCTAAACCTAACCCTAACCCCAAACCTAACCCTTACCAGTACCGTAACCCTAACTCTAACCTGTACCATAACACTAACCCTATCCCTAACCCTAAATCTAAACCTCTCCTGTCCCTGAACCGTAACCCTAAACCTAACCTCTATGGCAAACCTAACCCTAACCATACAAACCCGAAACCTAAACTGTACCGTAACACTAAACCTAACTCTAACACTACCCCTCACCCTAAAACTAATCTGTAAAATAACCTAACCCTAAGCCTAACCCGAACCCTAACCCTAACCTGTACCATAACGCTGAACGTAACCCTAACCCTAAACCTACCCTAACCTGTACCGTAACCCTAAACTTAACCCTAACCCTAAACTGTAATGTAACCCTACCACTAACCCTAACCCTGACCGTAATCCTTACCTGTCCCATAACTAACCCTAACCCTAAACTTAACTGTACCGTAACCCTAACCCTAACCCTAACCCTAATCCTAACCCTAAACTGTATCGTAAACCTAACCCTAACCCTACACTGTACCGTAACCCTAACCCTAACCCTAACCCTTCCTCTATACTTAACCTGTAACCTAACCCTAACCATAACTCTATACTCTATGCCAAACCTAACCCTAACCCTAACATTAACCCTATCCCTATCCATAACCCTAAACTGTAGCGCAAACCTAAACCCAACCCTAACCCTAACCCTAACCCTAACCAGTACGGTAACCGTAACCCTAAACCTAAACCTGAACCTAAACCTAACCGGTCCCGTAACCCTAACCCCAGCCCTAACCATAACCCTAACCCTAACCCTAAACCATTCCTGTACCGTAAACCTAACCCTAAACGTAAACCTAACCCTAACCTGTACCATAACCCTTTCAGTAACCCAAACCTAACCATAACCCTAATCCTGTCTCCTGGGTGCAGGCTTCCAGGCTGGCCACGCGCTGGCGGCCTGTGCTGTGGCGCTGAAAGCCTAAGGCTAAGAAAGTGAGCACCTCTCTTATCAATAGTGACCTAAGCCGCTGAAACCAAGCCACCGGAAAGCTTTTTGACTGATATATATTAACCTAACCTAATAGCCCTAGCCTGGCCTAGCCACAGCCTGTACCGTTGCCATGCACACTAGCCTAACCCTAGCCTGCTACTGCTCCAGCCTAGCACAACCCCCAAACCTAACGCTCAGCCTGTGCCGTAGCCCTGGCCTGGCCTTAACCTAGCGGCCTGTAAACCTAACCTAACCCAACCTTAACCCTAACCCTAAACCTAACCCTAAACTTTAACCTGACCTGTACCGTAACCCTAACCCTAACCCCCTAACCCTAACCTGTACCGTAAACCTAACCCTAAAACTAACCTAACCATAACCCTAACCTGTACCTAACCCTAAAACCTAACACTAACCCTAACCCTAAACCCTAACCTAACCCCTAACCTCCTAACCCTTGTACCGTAAACCTAACCCTAACCCTAACGCTAAACTAACCCTAACCTGCTAACCCTAAACCCTAACCCTGGTTACCCTAACCTAACCTAAAACCCTAACCATAACCTCTAAACTCTATGGCAAACCTAACCCTAACCCTAACACAAACACTTACCCTAACCATAACCCTAATCCAATCTGTACCGTAACCCTAACACTAACCCTAACCTTAAACGTAATCCTAACCTGCACCGTAACCCGAAACCTAACCTTAACCCTAACCCTAACGCTAACCTATACCGTAACCCTAACCCTAAACCGAACCGTAACCCTAACTTGGTCCATAACCCTAACCCTAACCCTAAACCTAAACTTAAACCTGACCTATACCGTAACCATAACCCTAACCCTGACCTGTACCATAAACGTAACACTAACCCTAAAACTAACCATAACCTGTACCATAACCCTAACCCTATAGTTACCCTAACCGAAACCCTAACCCTAACCTGTACCGTAACCCTAAACCTAACCCTAAACCTATCCCTAACCTGTACCGCAAACCTAACCCTAAACCAAAGCCTAACCCTAACCATGACCATAACCTGTACGGTAACCCTAACACTAACCCTAACCCCAACCCTAAGTTGTACCGTAACCCTAAACCTAAACCTAACCCTAACCCTAACCCTAACCTGTACCGTAACCCTGACCCTAACCCTATCCCTACCCTGTACCGAAACCCTAACCCTAATCCTAAACTGTACCGTAACCCTTCCACTAACACTAAACCTAACCTGTACTGTGACCCTAACCCTAACCCTAACCCTAACCCTAACACTAACCTGTGCCGTATCCCTAACCCTAACACTAAACCTCACCCTAACTTGTATCAAAACCCTAACCATAACCCTAACCCTACACTTACAGTAACCCTAACCGGTACCGTAACCCTAATGCAACCCTAAACCTAACCCTAATGCTAACTTATACCTTAACCCTAACCCTAAACCTAACCGTAACCCTAACTTATTCCGTAACCCTAATCCTAACCCTAACCCTAACATGTACAACAACCCTTAGCCTACCCTAATCGCAACCTGTACAGTAACCCTAACCCTAACCCTAACCTGTACCGCAACCCTAACACTAAACCTCACCTGTACGGTAAACCTAAACATACCCCTAACCCTCAGCTGTACCACATGCTAACCCTAACGCTAACCTAACCCTAACCCTAACCCTAACCCTGACCCTAACCTGTACGGTAACCCTAACTCTAAACCTATCCCTAACCTGAACACTAACCTGTACCGTAACCCTAACCCTACCGCTCACCCTAACCCTAACCTGTACCGTAACCATAACCCTAACCCTAACCCTAAACCTAAACCTTACCTGTACAGTAACCCTAACCCAAAACCTAACCCTAACCCTAACCTGTATCATAACCCTAAACCTAACACTAACCCTAACCCTAACGCTAACCTATAATGTAATCCTAACCCTAAATCTTACCATAACCCTAACTTGTACCGTAACCCTAATCCTAAATCTAAACCTTACCTGTAACGTAACCCTAACCCTAACCCTAACCCTAAACTGTCCGTAACACTAACCCTAACCCTCAACCTAACCATAACCTGTACCGTAACCCTAACCCTAAACCTAACCCTAACCCCAACCTTAACCCTAACCAGTACCGTAACCCTAACCCTAACCTGTACCGTAACACTAACCCTATCCCTAACCCTAAATCTAAACCTCTCCTGTACCTGAACCGTAACCCTAAACCTAACCTCTATGGCAAACCTAACCCTAACCGGACAAACCCGAACCCTAAACTGTACTGTAACACTAAACCTAACCCTAACACTACCCCTCACCCTACCCTAATCTGTAAAATAACCTAACCCTAAGCCTAACCCGAACCCTAACCCTAACCTGTACCATAACGCTGAACGTAACCCTAACCCTAACCCTAACCCTAACCCTAACCTGTACCGGAACCCTAAACTTAACCCTAACCCTAAACTGTAACGTAACCCTACCCCTAACACTAACCCTGACTGTAATCCTTACCTGTCCCATAAAACTAACCCTAACTCTAAACTTAACTGTACCTTAACCCTAACCCTAACCCTAACCCTAACCCTAACCCTAATCCTAACCCTAAACTGTATCATAAACCTAACCCTAACCCTACACTGTACCGTAACCCTAACCCTAACCCTAACCCTTCCTCTATACTTAACCTGTAACCTAACCCTAACCATAACTCTATACTCTATGCCAAACCTAACCCTAACCCTAACATTAACCCTATCCCTATCCATAACCCTAAACTGTAGCGCAAACCTAAACCCAACACTAACCCTAACCCTAACCCTAACCAGTACGGTAACCGTAACCCTAAACCTAAACCTGAACCTAAACCTAACCGGTACCGTAACCCTAACCCTAGCCCTAACCATAACCCTAACCCTAACCCTAAACCATTCCTGTACCGTAAACCTAACCCTAAACGTAAACCTAACCCTAACCTGTACCATAACCCTTTCAGTAACCCAAACCTAACCATAACCCTAATCTGTACGGTAAACTTAAACCTAACCCTAACCCTAACGCTAACCTATACTGTAACGCTAAACCTAAAACTAACCGTAACCCTAACATGTACCGTAACCCTAACCCTAAACCTAACCCTAAACTTTAACCTGACCTGTACAGTAACCCTAACCCTAACCCTAACCCTAACCCTAACCACAACCTGTACCGTTACCATACCACTAACCCTAACCCTAACCTGTACTGTAAACCTAACCCTAACCCTAACCCTAACCCTAACGCTAACCTGTACCGTAACCCTAAACCTAACCCTAACCCTAACCTTAACCCTAACGTGTACCATAACCCTAAACCAAACGCTCACCCTAACCCTAACCGGTACCGAAACCCTAAACTTACCGTAACCCTAAACCTAATCCTAACCCTAACCCTAACCCTAACCTGAATCGTAAGCCTAACCCTAACTCAAAGCCTAACCCTAACCCGTACCGTAAACGTAACCCTAACCATAACCCAAACCTGTACCGTAACCCTAAAACTAACACTAACCCTATCACTAAGCCTAAACTATACCGTAACCCTAACCCTAAACCTAACCGTAGCCCTAACTTGTACCGTAACCCTAACCCTAACACTAACCCTAACCTGTAACATAACACTAACCCTAAACCTAACCCTAACCTGCACCGCTACTCCCAATCCTAACCCTAAAACTAACCATAACCTGTACCGTAACCGTAACCCTAACCCTAAACCAAACCCTAAACCTAACCTGTACCATAACCCGAAACCTAACCCTAACCGTAACCTGTACCGAAACCCTAAACCTAAACCTAACCCTAAGATGTACCGCAACCTTAACCCTAACCCTAAACCTAATCCTAAACTGTACGTAACCCTTCCAGTAACACTAAACCTACCTGTACTGTGACCCTAACCCTAACCCTAACACTAACCTGTGCCGTAACCCTAACCCTAACACTAAACCACACCCTAACTTGTATCGAAACCCTAACCATAACCCTAACCCTACACTTACAGAAACCCTAACCCTAACCCTAACCTGTACCGTAAACCTAACCCAAACCCTAAAACTAACCCTAATGCTACCTTATACCTTAACCCTTGCCCTAAACCTAACCGTAACCCTAACTTATTCCGTAACCCTAATCCTAACCCTAACCCTAACATGTACCACAACCCTTAGCCTAATCCTAATCGCAACCTGTACCGTAACCCTAACCCTTACCCTAACCCCTAACCCTAACACTAACCCTAACCTGTACCGGCAACCCTAACACTAACCCTAACCTGTACAGTAACCCTAAACATACCCCTAACCTCAGCTGTACCACATGCCTAACCCTAACACTAACCTAACACTAACCCTAACCCTAACCCTGACCCTAACCTGTACGGTAACTCTAACTCTAAACCTATCCCTAACCTGAACACTAACCTGTACCGTAACCCTAACCCTACCGCTCAACCTAACCCTAACCTGTACCGTAACCATATCCCTAACCCTAACCCTAACCATAAACCCCCTTTACAGTAACCCTAACCCTAAACCTAACCCTAACCCTAACCTGTATCATAACCCTAAACCTAACACTAACCCTAACCCTAACGCTAACCTATAACGTAAACCTAACCCTAAACCTTACCATAACCCTAACTTGTACCGTAACCCTAATCCTAAATCTAAACCTTACCTGTAACATAACCCTAACCCTAACCCTAACCCTAAACTGTACCGTAACACTAACCCTAACCCTCAACCTAACCATAACCTGTACCGTAACCCTAACCCTAAACCTAACCCTAACCCCAACCCTAACCCTAACCAGTACCGTAACCCTAACCCTAACCTGTACCGTAACACTAACCCTATCCCTAACCCTAAATCTAAACCTCTCCTGTACCTGAACCGTAACACTAAACCTAACCTCTATGGCAAACCTAAACCTAACCGGTACAGTAACCCGAACCCTAAACTGTACCGTAACACTAAACCTAACCCTAACACTACCCTCACCCTAAACCTAATCTGTAAAATAACCTAACCCTAAGCCTAACCCGAACCCTAACCCTAACCTGTACCATAACGCTGAACGTAACCCTAACCCTAACCCTAACCTGTACCGTAACCCTAAACTTAACCCTAACCCTAAACTGTAACGTAAACCTACCCCTAACCCTAACCCTGACCGTAATCCTTACCTGTCCCATAAAACTAACCCTAACCCTAAACTTAACTGTAAGGTAACCCTAACCCTAACACTAACCCTAAACTGTATCGTAAACCTAACCCTAACCCTACACTGTACCGTAACCCTAACCCTAATCCTAACCCTACCTCTATACTTAACCTGTAACCTAACCCTAACCATAACTCTAAACTCTATGCCAAACCTAACCCTAACCCTAACACTAACCCTATCCCTATCCATAACCCTAAACTGTAGCGCAAACCTAAACCTGACCCTAACACTAACCCTAACCCTAACCAGTACGTTAACCCTAACCCTAAATCTAAACCTAACCCTAACCTGTACCGTAACACTTTCAGTAACCCAAACCTAACCGTAACCCTAATCTGTACGGTAAACTTAAACCTAACCCTAACCCTAAAGCTAACCTATACTGTAACGCTAACCCTAAAACTAACCGTAACACTAACTTGTACCGTAACCCTAACCCTAAACCTAACCCTAAACTTTAACCTGACCTGTACCGAAACCCTAACCCTAACCGTAACCCTAACCTGTACCGTAACCCTAACCATAACCCTAAACCCAACACTAAGCCTAACCCTAACCAATACCGTAACCCTAACCCTAACCATAAACCTAAACCTAACCCTAAAACTAAACTATGACGTTTCCCTCACCCTGCTCAACCTAACCCTAACCTGTACTGTTACCCTAAACTAACCCAAACCTAAGCCTAACATGTACCATAACCCTAACTCTAACCCTAACTCTAACCCTAACCCTAACATTAACCTGTACTATAACCCTAACCCTAACACTAACCCTTAAACCTAACCTGTACCATAACCCTAACCCTAACCCAACCCTAATCCTAACCCTAACCCCAACTTGTACCGTAACCATACCACTAACCCTAACCCTAACTCTACTGTAAACCTAACCCTAACCCTAACCCTAACCCTAACGCTAACCTGTACCGTAACCCTAACCCTAACCTTAACCCTAACGTGTACCATAAACCTAAACCTAATGCTCAACCTAACCCTAACCGGTACCGAAACCCTAAGCTTACCCTAACCCTAAACCTAATCCTAACCCTACCCTAACCCTAACCTGAATCGTAACACTAACCCTAACCCAAAGCCTAACCCTAACCCATACCGTAAACCTAACCCCTAACCATAACCCAAACCTGTACCGTAACCCTAAAACTAACACCTTCAACCCTGTCACCAAGCCTAAACTATACCGTAAACCTAACCCTAAACCCAACCGTAACCCTAACTTGTACCATAACCCCAACCCTAACACTAACACTAACCCTAACCTGTAACATAACACTAACCGTGAGCACCTAACCCTAACCTGTACCGTTACCCTAATCCTAACCCTAAAACTAACCATAACCTGTACCGCAACCGTAACCCTAACCCTAAACTAAACCCTAAATCCCAACCTAAAACCATAACCCTAAACCTAAAATTCAACTGTAACCTGTACCAAAACCCTAAACTCTAAACTCTAACTCCTAAGATGTACTTCGCAATCCAACCCTAAATTCTAAACTGCACGGTAACCCTAACCCTAAACCTAACCCTAACCTGTACCGTAAACCTAACCCTAACCCTAACATTAACGCTAACCCTAACCCTAAACCTAACGTGTAACGTAACCCTAACCGCAACCCTAATCCCACACCTAACCCTAACCCTAACCACTACCGTAACCCTAACCATACCCCAAAATTAACCCTGAACTGTATCGTAAACCTAACCCTAACACTAAACCTAACCCTAACACTTACCTGCACCGTAAGCCTAACACTAAGCCTACCCCTACCCCTACCCCTAACCGTAACCCTAACCCTAGCTCTAAACCTACCCTGTAACCTAACCCTAACCATAGCACTGAACTCGAAGGCAACCCTAACCCTAAACCTAACACTAACTCTTACCCTAACCATAACCCTAATCCTATCCTGTACCGTTACCCTAACACTAACCCTAACCCTAAACGTAATCCTAACCTGCACCGTAACCCTAAACCTAACCTTAACCCTAACCCTAACGCTAACCTATACCGTAAACCTAACCCTAAACCGAACCGTACCCCTAACTTGGTCCGTAAACCTAACCCTAACCCTAAACCTAACTTAACCCTGACCTATACCGTAACCCTAACCCTAACACTGACCTGTACCATAAACGTAACACTAACCCTAAAACTAACCATAACCTGTACCATAACCTTAACGCTAAAGTTACCCTCACCGTAACCCTAACGCAAACCTGTACCGTAACCCTAAACCTAACCCTAAACCTATCCCTAACCTGTACCGCAAACCTAACCCTAAACCAAAGCCTAACCTTAACCATGACCATAACCTGTACGGTAACCCTAACACTAACCCTAACCCTAACCCTAAGTTGTACCGTAACCCTAACCCTAAACCTAACCCTAACCCTAACCCTAACCTGTACCGTAACCCTGACCCTAACCCTATCCCTAATCTGTACCGAAACCCTAACCTAATCCTAAACTCTACCGTAACCCTTCCACTAACACTAAACCTAACCTGTACTGTGACCCTAACCCTAACCCTAACCCTAACACTAACCTGTGCGGTAACCCTAATCCTAACACTAAACTTCACCCTAACTTGTATCGAAACACTAACCATAACCCTAACCCTACACTTACAGTAACCCTAACCCTAACCTGTACCGTAACCCTAACCCAAACCCTAAACCTAACCCTAATGCTAAATTATACCTTTTAACCCTTAACAATAAAATCCCAACTCGTAACCCTAACATATTCCGTAACACTAATCCTAACCCTAACCCTAACATGTACCACAACCCTTAGCCTAACCGTAATCGCAACCTGTACCGTAACCCTAACCCTACCTGTACCGCAACCCTAACACTAACCCTAACCTGTACGGTAACCCTAAACATACCCCCAACCCTCAGCTGTACCACATGCCTAACCCTAACGCCAACTAACCCTAACCCTAACCCTAACCCTGACCCTAACCTGTACGGTAACCCTAACTCTAAACCTATCGCTAACCTGAACACTAACCTGTACCGTAACCCTAACCCTACCGCTCAACCTAACCCTAACCTGTACCGTAACCATAACCCTAACCCTAACACTAAACCTAAACCTTACCTGTACAGTAACCCTAACCCAAAACCTAACCCTAACCCTAAACTGTATCATAACCCTAAACCTACACTAACCCTAACCCTAACGCTAACCTATAATGTAACCCTAACCCTAAACCTTACCATAACCCTAACTTGTACCGTAACCCTAATCCTAAATCTAACCCTTACCTGTAACGTAACCCTAACCCTAACCCTAAACTGTACTGTAACACTAACCCTAACCCTCACCCTAACCATAACCTGTACCGTAACCCTAACCCTAAACCTAACCCTAACCCCAACCTTAACCCTAACCAGTACCGTGAACCTAACCCTAACCTGTACCGTAACACTAACCCTATCCCTAACCCTAAATCTAAACATCTCCTATACCTGAACGTAACCCTAAACCTAACCTCTATGGCAAACCTAACCCTAACCGGTACAGTAACCCGAACCCTAAACTGTACCGTAACACTAAACCTAACCCTAACACAACCCCTCACCCTAAACCTAATCTGTAAAATAACCTAAACCTAAGCCTAACCCGAACCCTAACCCTAACCTGTACCATAACGCTGAACGTAACCCTAACCCTAACCCTAACCTGTACCGTAATCCTAAACTTACCCCTAACCCTAAACTGTAACGTAACCTACCCCTAACCTAACCCTGACCGTAATCCTTACCTGTCCCATAAAACTAACCCTAACCCTAAACTTAACTGTACCGTAACCCTAACCCTAACCCTAACCCTAACCCTAACCCTAAACTGTATCGTAAACCTAACTCTAACCCTACACTGTACCGTAACCCTAACCCTAACCCTAACCCTAGCCCTAACCCTAACCCTAAAGTGTATCGTAAACCTAACCCTAACCCTACACTGTACCGTAACCCTAAACCTAACCCTAACCCTAACCCTAACCCTAACCCTAAACTGTCTCGTAAACCTAACCCTAACCCTACACTGTACCGTAACCCTAACCCTAACCCTAACCCTAACTCTACCTCTATACTTAACCTGTAACCTAACCCTAACCATAACTCTAAACTCTCTGCCAAACCTAACCCTAACACTAACCCTATCCCTATCCATAACCCTAAACTGTAGCGCAAACCTAAACCTAACCCTAACCCTAACTCTAACCCTAACAAGTACGGTAACCCTAACCCTAAACCTAAACCTAAACCTAAACCTAAACCTAAACCTAACCGGTACCATAACCCTAACCCTAACCCTAACCCTAACCCTAACCCTAAACCTTTCCTGTACCGTAAACCTAACCCTAAACCTAAACCTAACCCTAACCTGTACCGTAACATTTTCAGTAACCCAAACCTAACCGTAAACCTAATCTTTACGGTAAACTTAAACCTAACACTAACCCTAACGCTAACCTATACTATAACGCTAACCCTAAAATTCACCGTAACCCTAACTTGTACCGTAACCCTAACCCTAAACCTAACCTTAAACTTTAACCTGACCTGTACCGTAACCCTAACCCTAACCGTAACCCTAACCTGTACCATAACCCTAACCATAACAATAAAACCCAACACTAAGCCTAACCCTAACCACTACCGTAACCCTAAACCTAAACCTAACCATAAACCTAAACCTAACCCTAAAACTAAAGTATAACGTTTCCCTCACCCTAAGCCTAACCCTGACACTAACCTGTACTGTAACCCTAAACCTAATCCAAACCTAAGCCTAACTTGTACCATAACCTAACTCTAACCCTAACTCTAACCCTAACCCTAACATTAAGCTGTACTATAAAACTAACCCTAACACTAACCCTAAACCTAACCTCTACCATAACCCTAACCCTAACACAAACCCTAAACCTAACCCTAACCCCAACCTGTACTGTAACCATACCACTAACCCTAACCCTAACCTGTACTATAAACCTAAACCTAACCCTAACCCTAACCCTAACGCTAACCAGTTCCGTAACCCTAACCCTAACCTTAACCCTAACGTGTACCATAACCCTAAACCTAACGCTCACCCTAACCCTAACCGGTACCGAAGCCCTAAACTTACCCTAACCCTAAACCTAATCCTAACCCTAACCCTAACCCTAACCTGAATCGTAACCCTAACCCTAACCAAAAGCCTAACCCTAACCCGTACCGTAAACCTAACCCTAAACATAACCCAAACCTGTACCGTAACCCTAAAACTAACACTAACCCTATCACTAAGCCTAAATTATACCATAACCCTAACCCTAAACCTAATCGTAGCCCTAACTTGCACCGTAACCCTAACCCTAACACTAACACTAACCCTAAACCTAACCCTAACCTGTACCGTTACCCTAATCCTAACCTAAAACTAACCATAACCTGTACCATAACCGTAACCCTAACCCTAAACCAAACCCTAAACCTAACCTGTACCATAACCCTAAACCTAACACTAACCGTCACCTGTACCGAAACCCTAAACCTAAACCTAACCCTAAGATGTACCGCAACCTTAACCCTAACCCTAAACCTAACCCTAAACTGTACGGTAACCCTAACCCTAAACCTAACCCTAACCTGTACCGTAAACCTAACCCTAACACTAACATTAACGCTAACACTAACCCTGAACCTAACGTGTAATGTAACCCTAACCGCAACCCTAATCCCAAACCTGACCCTATCCCTAACCCCTGCCGTAACCCTAACCCTACCCCAAATTTAACCCTGAACTGTATCGTAAACCTAACCCTAAAGGTAAACCTAACCCTAACACTTACCTGCACCGTAAGCCTAGCCCTAACCCTACCCCTAACCCTACCCCTAACCGTAACCCTGACCGTAACCCTATGCCTAACCTGTACCGAAACCCTAACCCTAATCCTAAACTGTACCGTAACCCTTCCACTAACACTAAACCTAACCTGTACTGTGACCCTAACCCTAACCCTAACCCTAACCCTAACCCTAACACTAACCTGTGCCGTAACCCTAAACCTAACAGTAAACCTCACCCTAACTTGTATCGAAACCCTAACCATAACCATAACCCTACACTTAGAGTAACCCTAACCCAAACCTGTACCGTAACCCTAACCCAAACCCTAAACCTAACCTTAATGCTAACTTATACCTTAACCCTAACCCTAAACCTAACCGTAACCCTAACTTATTCCGTAACCCTAATCCTAACCCTAACCCTAACATGTACCAAACCCTTAGCCTAACCCTAATCGCAACCTGTACTGTAACCCTAACCCTAACCCTAACCCTAACCCTAACCTGTACCGGAAACCTACACTAACCCTAACCTGTACGGTAACCCTAAACATACCCCAAACCCTCAGCTGTACCACATGCATAACCCTAACGCTAACCTAACCCTAACCCTAACCCTAACCCTGACCCTAACCTGTACGGTAACTCTAACTCTAAACCTATCCCTACCCTGAACACTAACCTGTACCGTAACCCTAACCGTAACCCTAACCCTAACCCTAAACCTTACCTGTACAGTAACCCTAACCCAAAACCTAACCCTAACCCTAACCTGTATCATAACCCAAAACCTAAAACTAACCCTAACCCTAACGCTAACCTATAACGTAACCCTAACCCTAAACCTTACCATAAACCTAACTTGTACCGTAACCCTAATCCTAAATCTAACCCTTACCTGTAACGTAACCCTAACCCTAACCCTAACCCTAAACTGTACCGTAACACTAACCTTAACCCTCAACCTAACCATAACCTGTACCGTAACCCTAACCCTAAACCTAACCCTAACCCCAACCCTAACCCTAACCAGTACCGTAACCCTAACCCGAAACTGTACCATAACACTAACCCTATCCCTAACCCTAAATCTAAACCTCTCCTGTACCTGAACCGTAACCCTAAACCTAACCTCTATGGCAAACCTAACCCTAACCGGTACAGTAACCCGAACCCTAAACTGTACCGTAACACTAAACCTAACCCTAACACTAACCCTCACCTAAACCTAATCTGTAAAATAACCTAACCCTAAGCCTAACCCGAACCCTAACCTGTACCGTAAACCTAAACTTAACCCTAACCCTAAACTGTAACATAACCCTACCCCTAACCCTAACCCTGACCGTAATCCTTACCTGTCCTATAAAACTAACCCTAACCCTAAACTTAACTGTACCGTAACCCTAACCCTAACCCTAACACTAACCCTAACCCTAACCCTAAACTGTATCGTAAACCTAACCCTAACCCTACACTGTACCGTAACCCTAACCCTAACCCTAACACTACCTCTATACTTAACCTGTAACCTAACCTTAACCATAACTCTAAACTCTATGCCAAAGCTAACCCTAACCCCAACACTAACCCTATCCCTATCCATAACCCTAAACTGTAGCGCAAACCTAACCCTAACCCTAACCCAAACCCTAACCCTAACCCTAACCCTAACCAGTACGGTAACCCTAACCCTAAACCTAAACCTAAACCTAAACCTAACCGGTACCGTAACCCTAACCCTAGCCCTAACCCTAACCCTAACCCTAACCCTAAACCTTTCCTGTACCGTAAACCCAACCCTAAACCTAAACCTAACCCTAACCTGTACCATAACACTTTCAGTAACCCAAACCTAACCGTAACCCTAATCTGTACGGTAAACTTAAACCTAACCCTAACCCTAACGCTAACCTATACTGTAACGCTAACCATAAAACAAACCGTAACACTAACTTGTACCGTAACCCTAACCCTAAACCTAACCCTAAACTTTAACCTGACCTGTACCGTAACCCTAACCCTAACCGTAACCCTAACCTGTACCGTAACCCTAACCATAACCCTAAACCCAACACTAAGCCTAACCCTAACCACTACCGTAACCCTAACCCTAACATAAACCTAAACCTAACCCTAAAACTAAACTAGGACGTTTCCCTCACCCTAAGCCTAACCCTAAACCTAACCTGTACTGTTACCCTAAACCTAACCCAAACCTAAGCCTAACCTGTACCATAACCCTAACTCTAACCCTAACTCTAACCCTAATGCTAACATTAAGCTGTACTATAACCCTAACCCTAACACTAACCCTAAACCTAACCTGTACCATAACCCTAACCCTAACCCAAACCCTAACCCTAACCCTAAACCTAACCCCAACCTGTACCGTAACCATACTACTAACCCTAACCCTAACCTGTACTGTAAACCTAACCCTAACCCTAACCCTAACGCTAACCCTAACCCTAACCCCAACGCTAACTCGTACCGTAACCCTAAACCTAACCTTAACCCTAACGTACCATAACCCCAAACCTAACGCTCACCCTAACCCCAACCGGTACCGAAACCCTAAACCTACCCTAACCCCAAACCCAATCCTAACTTAACCCTAACCCTAACCTGAATCGTAACCCTAACCCTAACCCAAAGCTTCTAACCCTAACCCGTACCGTAAACCTAACCCTAACCCTAACCATAATAAACCGCATCAGAATCCAAACTAACACTAACCCTAACCTGTAACATAACACTAACCCTAAACCTAACCCTAACCTGTACCGTTACCCTAATCCTAACCCTAAAAACTAACCATAACCTGTACCGTAACCGTAACCCTAACCCTAAACCAAACCCTAAACCTAACCTGTACCATAACCCTAAACCTAACCCTAACCGTAACCTGTACCGAAACCCTAAACCTAAACCTAAACCTAAGATGTACCGCAACCTTAATCCTAACCCTAAACCTAACCCTAAATTGTACGGTAACCCTAACCCTAAACCTAACCCTAACCTGTACCGTAAACCTAACCCTAACCCTAACATTAACGCTAACCCTAACCCTGATCCTAACGTGTAACGTAACCCTAACCGCAACCCTAATCCCAAACCTAACCCTAACCCTAACCACTACCGTAACCCTAACCTTACCTCAAATTTAACCCTGAACTGTATCGTAAACCTAACGCTAATGCTAAACCTAACCCCCTAACACTTACCTGCACCGTAAGCCTACCCCTAACCCTACCCCTAACCGTAACCCTAACCCTAACCTGTACCAGAATCTCTAAACCTAACCCTAAACCTATCCCTAATCCCACCGCAAACTCAACCCTAAACCAAAGCCTAACCCTAACCATGACCATAACCTGTACGGCACCCTAACACTAACCCTTACTCCTAACCCTAGTAAGTTGTACCGTAACCCTAACCCTAAACCTAAACCTAACCCTAACCCTAACCTGTACCGTAACACTGACCCTAACCCTATCCCTACCCTGTACCCAAACGCTAACCCTAATCCTAAACTGTACCGTAACCCTTCCAGTGACACTAAACCTACCTGTACTGTGACCCTAACCCTAACACTAACCTGTGCCGTAACCCTAATCCTAACACTAAACCTCACCCTAACTGTATCGAAACCCTAACCATAACCCTAACCCTACAGTTAAGGCAGTACCCTAACCCTAACCCCAAACTGTACCGTAACCTCTAACTCCAAACCCTAAACCTAACCCTAAAGGCTAACTTATACCTTAACCCTAACCCTAAACCTAACCGTAACCCTAACATATTCCAAGGTAACCCTAATCCTAACCCTACTTAACCCTAACATGTACCACAACCCTAGGCTAACCCTAATTGCAACCTGTGCCGTAACCCTAACCCTAACCCTAACCTGTACCGCAACCCTAACACTAACCCTAACCTGTACGGTAACCCTAAACATACCCCCAACCTCAGCTGTACCACATGCCTAACCCTAACGCTAACCTAACCCTAACCCTAACCCTAACCCTGACCCTAACCTGTACGGTAACCCTAACTCTAAACCTATCCCTAACCTGGACACTAACCTGTACCGTAACCCTAACCCTACCGCTCAACCTAACCCTAACCTGTACCGTAACCATAACCCTTGCACTAACCCTAAACCTAAACCTTACCTGTACAGTAACCCTAACCCAAAACCTAACCCTAACCCTAACTGTATCATAAACCTAAACCTAACACTAACCCTAACCCTAACGCTAACCTATAACGTAACCCTAACCCTTAGCCTAACCCTAATCTAACTTGTACCCGTAACCCTAATCCTAAATCTAACCCTTACCTGTAACGTAACCCTAACCCTAACCCTAACCCTAAACTGTACCGTAACACTAACCCTAACCCTAACTAACCATAACCTGTACCGAACACTAACCCTAAACCTAACCCTAACCCCAACTCCTAACCCTAACCAGTACCGTAACCCTATAATCCTAACCTGTACTGTAACCTAAACCTAACCCAAACCTAAGCCTAACCTGTACCATAACCCTAACTCTAACCCTAACTCTAACCCTAACTCCCAATATTGCTGTACTATAACCCTAACCCTAACCCTAACCCTAAACCTAACCTGCATAACCCCAACTTAAACCAAACTCTACCCTAACCCTAACCCTAACCCTAACCAGTACTGTAAACCTAACCCTAACTTCTAACCCTAACGCTAACCTGTACCGTAACCCTAAACCTAACCCTAACCCTAACCTTAACCCTAACGTGTACCATAACCCTAAACTTAACGCTCACCCTAACCCTAACCGGTACGAAACCCTAAACTTACCCTAACCCTAAACCTAATCCTAACCCTAACCCTAACCCTAACCTGAATCGTAACCCTAACCCTAACCCAAAGCCTAACCCTAACCTGTACCGTAAACCTAACCCTAACCCTAACCATAGCCTAACCTGTACCGTAACCCTAAAACTAACGCTAGCCCTATCACTAAGCCTAAACTATACCGTAACCCTAACCCTAAACCTAACCATAGCCCTAACTTGTACCTTAACCCTCACCCTAACACTAACACTAACCCTAACCTGTAACATAACACTAACCCTAAACCTAACCCTAGCCTGTACCGTTACCCTAACTCCTAACCCTAAAACTAACCATAACCTGTACCGTAACCGTAACCCTAACCCTAAACCAAACCCTAAACCTAACCTGTACCATAACCCCAAACCTAACCCTAACCGTAACCTGTACCGAAACCCTAAACCTAAACCTAATCCTAAGATGTACCGCAACCTTAATCCTAACCCTAAACCCAACCCTAAACTGTACGGTAAACCTAACCCTAAACCTAACCCTAACCTGTACCGTAAACCTAACCCTAACCCTAACATTAACGCTAACCCTAACCCTAAACCTAACGTGTAACGTAAACGAACCGCAACCCTAATCCCAAACCTAACCCTAACCCTAACCACTACCGTAACCCTAACCCTACCCCAAATTTAACCCTGAACAGTATCGTAAACCTAACCCTAACGCTAAACTTAACCCTAACACTTACCTGCACCGTAAGACTACCCCTAAACCTACCCCTAACCGTAACCCTAACCCTAACCTGTAACGTAACCCTAACCTAACCCTAAACCTATCCCTAACCTGTACCGCAAACCTAACCCTAAACCAAAGCCTAAACCTAACCATGACCATAACCTGTACGGTAACCCTAACACTAACCCTAACCCTAACCCTAAGTTGTACTGTAACCCTAACCCTAACCCTAATCCTAACCCTAACGCTAACCTGTACCGTAACCCTAAACCTAACCCTAACCCTAACCTTAACCCTAACATTTACCATAACCCTAAACCTAACGCTCACCCTAACCGTAACTGGTACCGAAACCCTAAACTTACCCTAACCCTAAAGCTAATCTTAACCCTAAACCTAACCCTAACCTGAATCGTAACCCTAACCCTAAACCAAAGCCTAACCCTAACCTGTACCGTAACCCTAAAACTAACACTAACCCTATCACTAAGCCTAAACTATACCGTAACCCTAACCCTAAACCTAACCATAGCCCTAACTTGTACCGTAACCCTAACCCTAACACTAACACTAACCCTAACCTGCAACATCACACTAACCCTAAACCTAACCCTAACCTGTACCGTTACCCTAATCCTAACCCTAAAACTAACCATAACCTGTACCGAACCGTAACCCTAACGCTAAACCAAACCCTAAACCTAACCTGTACCATAACCTTAAACCTAACCCTAACCGTAACCTGTACCGAAACCCTAAACCTAAACCTAACCCTAAGATGTACCGAAACCTTAACCCTAACCCTAAACCTAACCCTAAACTGGACGGTAAAACTAACCCTAAACCTAACCCTAACCTGTACCGTAAACCTAACCCTAAACCTAACATTAACGCTAAGGGTAACCCTAAACCTAACGTGTAACGTAACCCTCACCGCAACCCTAATCCCAAACCTAACCCTAACCCTAACCACTACCGTAACCCTAACCCTACCCCAAATTTAATCCTGACGTGTATCGTAAACATAACCCTAACGCTAAACCTAACCCTAACACTTACCTGCACCGTAAGCCTACCCCTAACACTACCCCTAACCGTAACCCTAACCCTAACCTGTACCGTAACCCTAAACCTAACCCTAAACCTATCCCTAAACTGTACCGCAAACCTAACCCTAAAGCAAAGACTAACCCTAACCATGACCATAACCTGTACGGTAACCCTAACACTAACCCTAACCCTAACCCTAAGTTGTACCGTTACCCTAACCCTAAACCTTACCCTAACCCTAAACCTAACCTGTACCGTAACCCTGACCCTAACCCTATCCCTACCCTGTACCAAAACCCTAACCCTAATCCTAAACTGTACCGTAACCCTTCCAGTAACACTAAACCTACCTGTACTGTGACCCTAACCCCAACCCTAACAATAACCTGTGCCGTAACCCTAACCCTAACACTAAACCTCACCCTAACTTGTATCGAAACCCTAACCATAACCCAAACCCTACACTTACAGAAACCCTAACCCTAACCCTAACCTGTACCGTAACCCTAACCCAAACCCTAAACCTAACCCTAATGCTAACTTATACCTTAACCCTAACCCTAAACCTAACCGTAACCCTAACTTATTCCGTAACCCTAATCCTAACCCTAACCCTCACATGTACCACAACCCTTAGCCTAACCCTAATCGCAACCTGTACCGTAACCCTAACCCTAACCCTAACCTGTACCGCAACCGTAACACTAACCCTAACCTGTACGGTAACCCTAAACATACCCCTACCCCACAGCTGTACCACATGCCTAACCCTAACGCTAACCTAACCCTAATCCTAAACCTGACCCTAACCTGTACGGTAACCCTAACTCTAAAACTATCCCTAACCTGAACATTAACCGGTACCGTAACCCTAACCCTAAGCCTAACCCTAACCCCAACCCTAACCCTAACCAGTACCGTAACCCTAACCCTAACCTGCACTGTAACCCTAAACCTAAACCAAACCTAAGCCTAACCTGTACCATAACCCTAACTCTAACCCTAACTCTAACCCTAACCCTAACATTAAGCTGTACTATAACCCTTACCCTAACACTAACCCTAAACCTAACCTGTACCATAACCCTAACCCTAACCCAAACCCTAACTCTAACCCTAACCCCAACCTGTACCGTAAACATACCACAAACCCTAATCTAACATGTACTGTAAACCTAACCCTAACCCTAACCCTAACCCTAACGCTAACCTGTACCGTAACCCGAAACCTAACCCTAACCCTAACCTTAACCCTAACGTGTACCATAACCCTAAACCTAAAGCTCACCCTAACCCTAACTGGTACCGAAACCCTAAACTTACCCTAACCCTAAAGCTAATCTTAACCCTAAACCTAACCCTAACCTGAATCGTAACCCTAACCCTAAACCAAAGCCTAACCCTAACCTGTACCGTAACCCTAAAACTAACACTAACCCTATCACTAAGCCTAAACTATACCGTAACCCTAACCCTAAACCTAACCATAGCCCTAACTTGTACCGTAACCCTAACCCTAACACTAACACTAACCCTAACCTGCAACATCACACTAACCCTAAACCTAACCCTAACCTGTACCGTTACCCTAATCCTAACCCTAAAACTAACCATAACCTGTACCGAACCGTAACCCTAACGCTAAACCAAACCCTAAACCTAACCTGTACCATAACCCTAAACCTAACCCTAACCGTAACCTGTACCGAAACCCTAAACCTAAACCTAACCCTAAGATGTACCTGCAACCTTAACCCTAACCCTAAACCTAACCCTAAACTGTACGGTAACCCTAACCCTAAACCTAACCCTAACCTGTACCGTAAACCTAACCCTAACCCTAACATTAACGCTAACACTAACCCTAAACCTAACGTGTAACGTAACCCTAACTGCAACCCTAATCCCAAACCTAACCCTAACCTCTAACCACTACCGTAACCCTAACCCTACCCCAAATTTAACCCTGAACTGTATCGTAAACCTAACCCTAACGCTAAACCTAACCCTAACACTTACCTGCACCGTAAGCCTACCCCTAACACTACCCCTAACCGTAACCCTAACCCTAACCTGTACCGTAACCCTAAACCTAACCCTAAACCTATCCCTAAACTGTACCGCAAACCTAACCCTAAAGCAAAGACTAACCCTAACCATGACCATAACCTGTACGGTAACCCTAACACTAACCCTAACCCTAACCCTAAGTTGTACTGTAACCACAACCCTAAACCTAACCCTAACCCTAACCCTAACCTGTACCGTAACCCTGACCCTAACCCTATCCCTACCCTGTACCGAAACCCTAACCCTAATCCTAAACTGTACGGTAACCCTTCCAGTAACACTAAACCTACCTGTACTGTGACCCTAACCCTAACCCTAACACTAACCTGTGCCGTAACCCTAACCCTAACACTAAACCTCACCCTAACTTGTATCCAAACCCTAACCATAACCCTAACCTACACTTACAGAAACCCTAACCCTAACCCTAACCTGTACCGTAACCCTAACCCAAACCCTAAACCTAACCCTAATGCTAACTTATACCTTAACCCTAACCCTAAACCTAACCGTAACCCTAACTTATTCCGT
>JAEUCK010004876.1:98441-204766 GCA_017311455.1 Otocyon megalotis megalotis | reverse complement strand
CACAACTGGCCAAGTGTAATGGGGTCTGTTCCTGCGTGTGTTTCAGACAGAGGGAAAATTATAGCACTCAAGTAGGCAGGATTCATGCCTGGGTAGGCTGGTGTGGCCCCCAAGGGACCAAACACAGGGGTGGGGCGGAGGAGGAATCATGGCAAACAGGTGTGCTGCGCAGAATTCTTGAAAGTCTCCACCTCCGTGTGCACATGTCGTGCACAGTGTGCACTGCACCTCCTTTCTAATAGTTTACAATCTTTTCCTGGAGGGGAAGAAAAGCCTCACTGCTGTTGAGGATAGGATAGGATAGGATAGGATAGGATAGGACAGGACAGGTTAGGACAGGATAGGACAGGATAGGACAGGACAGGACAGGATAGGTTAGGATAGGATAGGATAGGATAGGATAGGATAGGATAGGATAGGATAGGAAAGGATAGGATAGGTTAGGACAGGTTAGGACAGGATAGGACAGGATAGGTTAGGATAGGATAGGTTAGGATAGGATAGGATAGGATAGGGTAGGATAGGTTAGGATAGGATAGGATAGGAAAGGATAGGATAGGTTAGGACAGGTTAGGACAGGTTAGGACAGGATAGGTTAGGATAGGACAGGATAGGTTAGGATAGGATAGGATAGGATAGGATAGGATAGGATAGGATAGGAAAGGATAGGATAGGATAGGGTAGGATAGGTTAGGACAGGACAGGACAGGACAGGATAGGATAGGATAGGATAGGATAGGAAAGGAAAGGATAGGATAGGATAGGATAGGGTAGGATAGGTTAGGACAGGACAGGACAGGACAGGACAGGACAGGACAGGACAGGAAAGGAAAGGAAAGGAAAGGAAAGGAAAGGAAAGGACAGGATAGGAGGGACAGCACCCCATCTTACTATGGAATAGAAACAGACAAAAATACTGGGCTTTCGAATTATTGTTTCCCATACGTCATGGGAAAGGCATGACCTCCCTCCAATTTTTCAGACCTCCCAAGTGTTTGGGTCATAACATTCAGATACCGTAGATTCAGGAGTGGTTGCTAAGGAGGCAACACCACGCATCTGACAGGCCGGTTTCATGAATGCTGTGACTCACGTAGCTGAGTGGACACCCCGCCAGGTATCTGCCCTCCCTTCCCTGTGCAAACACAGATGCACGCAAAATATTGCTCTGCGCGTGGACGCTCGCCACAAGGAGGCACGAGGTAAATAAATACTTAAACTTACACGTGAGCCTTCTCTCCACTCCATCTGTTCGGAATGCTCCTGAGCTGTGGTTACTTAATGAAGTTGTGCGTTAGCACCCAGATCAGCATTTAGAACAGACCAGGTGGAGCGATGCTCTGAAGCCACTCACAGCGGAAAATACTCTTTGTCTTCATTGATCGGTGATCTGTTAAATCCTTTGAATACACACGGCTCCACAGGACAGAAAGTGCTATCCACCCACCCACTCCAGGAACCAGTGAAACTCTGTCCATTTACACCCTTTTCAGGCTGCAGTGCTCCAGGCAATGGACACTCGAGTGTCACCGTGGTCTGAAGAAATACGCATCAGTTTCTATCACAATGTACAAACGGAGGATGATCCCAACAATGGCAAAATGCGGCGGAAGAGATAAAAGCAAATAAACACTTCTATAACCTTTGAAAACACAATGCGAAGGCAAAACGCTCTTAGACACCTGCAGAAATGTGCTCAACCTACTCCATCATTTTTGTTTTCTTTTTTAAAGCAAGGGAGAGAGCGCACACAAGCTTTGGGGGGTTGGGGGTAGAAGGAGAGAGAGACTCTCAAGCAGGCTCCATATGAAGCACAGGGCACAATTCTGGGCTCGATCTTAAACCACCTTGAGCCAAAATCAAGAGCAGGATGATGAGCCGAATGAACCACCCAGGCACACTCCCTACTCGATCATTTTTAAATTTCACCAGCAATTTTTTCCTCTTTAACGTAATGCACAATACAACCGTCAACACATTGTTTTTGAGTTTGATATAAAATAAACCATATGGCTTTACGAGCGCAGAAATGTTACCCTGAATGTCAAATAATTTCCTTAAATGATCAAATGGTTCACAGCAAACAGCTTGACGGACAAAAGTCAATAATCACGACTGACAAAAACCGGTCGAATCATTGTGTTGTACACCTGAAACTAATGTCACACTGTGTGCCGACTATACGTCAAAGACTATTCTTAAATGTACAACTACGCTTAAAGAAATAAATGAGAAAGCTTAAAAATATCACAACTCAGGAGGAATTTTCAGTCACATCAGATAGGATTTGTAACAAAATAGTCATGGGAAAACAGTACAGCGTGTATGCATGCACCATGTACACGGGGTATTATTATAATTAGACAACGGGAAGAATAGGACAGAAAGACATGGGTAAACATCTACTCCGTATATATATGCAAGAAAGTAGAAATCAAGGAAAAGCTCTACAGAGGTACACCAAAATCACAACTACTTAAGGACGTCAGGCGAGATTTTTCTAAAGACCCATGTTACAAAAGAATAGATGGAACCTACAACAATCAACATGTCTTGACCGTATGAGTCACAATTCACGACTCTTCCCTACATATTAAATTTGGGAAAAAAATAAATAAATAAATTTGGGTCACCATATATGCTGTTCTGTGCATCTCTGCCCATGCATCCAATTGGATCTCCTCACATGGGTTCGAACCAACAATATCCAGGGATATTCCATGTGAAATATCCAATAGCTGTTTCTATTTCCTGAATCACGCTGTATTTCATATTCCCAGTGACTCTAATCATTCTAAAGATAAATAATGTTAGGTAATGTTAGGCAGTTAGGCCACATGAGAACAACTAGAGTATTATTTGTAGACACACGCCGTGGCCTACACACATATACGTACGTATGTGTGTAACGTGTATAGGACCACAAGGATAAACATCACTGACTTACTTGTATCACCACCTCCAAAGGAGGGGATCGATGGGAAGGTCAAAGCCACAGCCTAGAGCCCCCTACGCCATCCTGCTTCCTGGACAACACCGACTGGCGTTGGTGGAAATCCCGCTCACCCACCACCATATGAAAACATCCACTTCTCCCCTGTGAGATGTTGCGAACTCTGCTTACTGCCACTTAGCCTCAAATTCCTCAGCCTATGAAGTGGCAATCGTGATCACCACACCTGCTCCGCTTTGTCTTGTGGAGATGTGATTCTCAGCCCCAGGTGAGTAGGCGCTAAGTCAAAAACAACCATTACTAGAGTTCGTGCGGATCAATGCAGGGGCCCTCTTCCACCATCCCAACCTCCCGACGCATTCTCAGATGAAAGGCAGCCCTCACTGGTGTTGGAGGGGACGGTGAACAAGCGTTTCTATTCCTCCCCCCGACGGCAGGCTGGGCCACGACCCGTGGGCACCGGACCCAAGCTCCCTTGAACCCAGCCATCCGCATCCGTTTCTGTGGGGTCTGTGGCTCCTTTCACCCCGCAGAGGCGCAGCGGGAGGCTCCCTGGCCCCCAAACCTTTACATATTTACTGTCTGGGTTTTTGCAGAAAGTTGGCTGAGGCTTGGTCTTGAGTCTCGATGGGGCCCGCGCAGGAGTTTCACTCTGTGTTCAGGGGTTCTTCATCTCCAGGGATGTAGGGCGCGGGCGCGTGGGACACCCCGACCGGGGCCTCTATCGTCCGCAGTGCCACGTCAGGAGCTAACGGCCTAAGGATGAGCGATGACACGTGGATCCGGGCTTCGGTGACGACAACGCAATGTCCTTAGGAAGACGCGGGCCGGGACTCGGCGCTAACGGGGTGCTGGCCTCACGGTCCCCGCTCCGGCGGACGGCAGCGCCGTGTCTGAGAAGAAAGCAGCCGCCAACAGCGACAAGCCCCTGTCCCCCGGCGTCCCCTCCCGTTTCACTGGCTGCATCGCTATGAGACTCGGTGATTTCAATTCATGTCTCATGTCCCCGGGGGGCTGCACCTTGCAGGGACCCTGAGGGGCGGCCGGGCCGGGCGGGGCGGGCTGCAGGTGCAGGTGTCCCGAGGGACTCGTGGGCCCGGGATGGCCGGACAGTGGCTTGGCCTGCAGCCAGCGGCGCCACGCGGCCCTGCTCCCATGTGCTCTGGAGGCAGCGCTGCGCCTATGCAACCTGCAGGCCGGAGCCATCATTTGGGGCCCAGGGGAGACCCCAAGGCCCGCACTTCCCTGCCAGGCCTGGCTTTAGGGTGCGGCTCCCCCCGAGGCGATGCCCGCCTGAGGCAGGTCACGGGGTGACCGCCGGCGACAGGTGCTCCCCGACCTCACCAGAAGCCGGCTTCGCCCGCTGCGACCCCCTAGGGGCGACGGCCGAGCCACCATCCTGAACATCCGAGGCGAGGCAGCACCGGGGCCGCTCTCCTAAAACACAGTCTCGATACCACAAAAAAAGGCAGAAGAGAGAGAGACAAAAATATCAAATCTTGAAACCAGAAGCAGAAACCTAGGAAGACGATGAAGGAAGCGTCCTGGTGGCTGCGGTGAGACCTGCGGAGCCTTGGGGAAGCTCAAGGCTCCTCCCGGGGTTGGCTGGAAACCCAGACGCGCGCACGGGAGGAAAGAAAGACCAAAGGAAAGAAACCCGAGCAGCGCGCTTTTGTGTTTCCTCCGTGCACTTGAGGAATCCGGAGGGCGGGCCTACCTGGGCGGCAAGTGCCAGGCAAGGTGTGCGGGGTCCCCAGGCAAGGTGTGCGGGGTCCCCAGGCAAGCCATGCAGGGTCCCCAGGCAAGGCGAGCACACTCCGCACACCAGGAGGAGGCTGCTAGCGTGAAAACCAGAAAGGGTCTCAGGTCACCAAGATGCCGTGTGGAATAGAGCTTTCCCTTATTCAGGACCCGAATCTCTCCTTCCTACATGTTCTCTGTTTCCCGAAAACAAACGGCTGAAAAGTGCCGAGGACGTTCTATAGAACCTGCTGGTACTGGGAGAGGAGATGAGCACGAATTGCACGGGGGGGAGCTGAAGGACTTTCTCCCTCCATGTCAGTTCTGCGCACCGTGTAGTGAGGCTCTAACACGGTGCACAGCAGAGTGTGCACTGAGAACACTACCGCCCTGCTCGCTGTGTACACTGAAGCCATCCTAGTAGAGGCACCTGGATGATAGAATCCAAACCTCCACTCTGGGTTTTGGTGCTGGGGGAAAACACATCCTTTGGCGTGTTTGGGTTCTAGAGCATTTAGCTTTCCTGGCAGAGGTCAGAAAAATGGGTTGCTTTCTATAGTTTCTAGACCAAACTGGATCTCCAGTGCGTGTGTGTGTGTGTGTGTGTGTGTGTTGTTTTAGTTTACAGCCACACATCTGCAAAACTCTGCATGTGTTTCTTCCCCCCGAGATGCAGGGCATGCTGTGTCACTCTGAAAAGGGTTCGTGTGTTCACGTTGAAGCCGGGTGGAGAATGCGAGGCCTCCCGTCCAGAACATGTATTCCTCCACCGTGAATGCGCCCCGTGCAATCATTCTGGGTAATGCCCCTCATTGGATTTAAAGGACTGTGACGTTCATACTACTAGAGCTATTTCGTTTTCATATTCTACGACAAAAGAAGATCAACCTCCATCACGACTTCCGTATGTATCTGCGCAAATTCCACCTTTTTTGAAACTGCACCCATTGTAAGGATGGCTGCTTCAGGCCAGGTGTGGGTCACGCGTTGGCTGGCAGGTTAAGCCCCCTCAGACCCAGACGTCCTTACTAAGCTCAAGAGCTGAGGCTTTGGTTTCCACTTTAGGGAGACCTTTGGCTGTACGTTTGTACTTACTACCTGGCCAATGACAAATCACGTTCCACCTTCACTAAAGTCAGTGCAGCATTTCCTTTCATGAAATAGTCTGGCGGTTACAGCGTGGCTCTTTAGGACTTCACTGATGCTGTGTTTGCAGGCATTTACATATTTCCTAACAACTGCATATATTGAGTATCCAGTTAAAAACCAACTACTAAACAAAAAATAAAATAAAATAAAAACCAACTACTGAGTTGGCAGTTAGGACGAAGGAGAGTGGAATTGTAAGGTCCCAGGGTCATCCCTGGTTTTGCCACATGCCAGCTGTGTGAGCTCGAGGAATGCACCGGGCTCCAGGACGGCTCCTTGGTATTTATGGGAACACAGTGAGCATCTGATTGGAAGGGTTCGGGTGCTGTACGCAGGGAGTGCTACATCGTTGTCGGCCAACAGGATGGGAAGGCGGTGATGCCATCTAATCAACCTGCACATCAAGTGAGAAGCAAACCCAAAGCTAGAGCTCACGCTACCTCCTTCTGCCAAGAGCGGCTCCCGCTGCAAGTGACAACTCTGTGCTGCTAAGGACTGTGGTGACAAAAGGGTCTTTATTAGAGCTGGTGCCTTTGAGGAAGGAAAGACACATTGTGGAGGGTGTGGTTTAGTGAGCCAGTTACATATCCTTTTGGGAATGGATGTACGACACTGAAGACATTTGGTGATCACAGAAGTAGAAATGAATTTTAAAACAGGCCTTTTAAATGGCCTTCAACAGGTTCCCGAAAACGCCGAGATTATGCTTGCTTTGAGAATTTAAATAACGTGGCCTGAAAGCTTACAGAACATGAAATACGGACACCCGGCTGTGATACAGAAGTGAAAACAAAAACCACTGTTCCTACTGCAGTACAAATGTGTCTGAGTACTATGGATTCTTGTTTTTTTAAGATTTTATTTATATATTCATGACAGACACAGAGAGAGAGAGAGGCAGACACACAGGCAGAGTGAGAAGCTCCATGCAGGGAGCCCGACGTGGGACTCGATCCCAGGTCTCCAGGATCACACCCCAGGCTAAAGGCAGGCACCAAACCGCTGAGCCACCCAGGCTGCCCGGTGGCTAATTTTAAATGTTAATTGCTAATTTAAAAAAAAAAAAAAGGATTGATTTGACAAAGGACAGAAGTAGACCAGCTCTAATACGTGAATGATCAAAGATCTTTTACCTAAAGTCAAAGAAAAAGGAGAATCTCCAATGGGGAAGAAATGATAGCTGTCCTAGCATTTTATGGAGCTGATCACCACTGTCCTGAACTCCTTGCACATACACACTGGAGCCTGTTGTCAATGGACGCTGCTTCCCGGGGACCCAGGGCACAAATTCAGTCTCACAATTTAGGAATTGATCTCCCGTCAGCTGAAATTTGTTTTCTGGCATATGTGACAAAAGCCAGCTCCAGCTGCTAAGATAGTGAGCGGCTCTACCTTGCTGGGTGTCAGGTGAATAGTAATAACCGCCCCCTGGATTGTGCACCTTTTTTGCTACGAATCAGATGGAGAGATAAGTCAGGTTTGGAAAGAGAGGAAAACCTGTCGAGGGACTCCCTCTCTCTGTATCATCACATAGCCTCTTGGAAGTATTATAAATTCATGAGCAAACATCACCGCTTACAGAGGGATGCTACAATCACCGTGGCCCCACATAGGCAGATTCTGTTAGCCACCGACCATGATGAGCCACAGATATATTTCCAAGACTAAAGACCAAATACAAACCTAGAGAAAATACATGCTGTAGTAAAAGAGAGTTACCACCATGCTGGCTGTTGGCTATTGACACAGTATGCTCAGGCACTCTGGTCTTGGTTCATCTTATTCAACCATTCTTTCAACACATACGCAGCGGAGATGCAATTTTTAGCAAAATAGGGCTTAGATTGTGTCCTCTGGAAGCTTACAGTCTAAGATGGAGTTCTATGAACTTAGTGGAAAAGAGAAATGTAATGAAAAAAGAAAGGTAGAAAAACACTCAAGGAGCAGCAGGGTGGCTCAGTCAGTTAAGCGTCTGCCTTCGGCTCAGGTCCTGGTCCTGGAGTTCTGGGATCGAGCTCCCTGAATGTCGGGGGATCTGCTACTCCCTCTGCCTCTACCCTTCTCTTGTCTCTTTCTCTCTCTCTCTCTTTCAAATAAATAAAATCCTTTAAAAAACAGATACTCAACAAGAATGAGAGAGAAGGAAGGAATGGAAGAAAGAGGAAGGAAGGAGAAAAAAGCCGGAAGACGGTAAATGTGACAGTAGCTAAGAAGGAGAGTACATCACGTTTGGCGAAGCTCTTTTCCTATCACAGGTGCCACACGGACGGTGAACCGACCTTCAGAGTCAGGGGGACACCCTGAGGACAGCCGGGCATGCGGCCGCGAGAACAGGGTTTGGAAACTAAGAGCAGATCTAGGACAGGAAGAGCTGGGAGCAAGAGAATTATGCGTGTGACTCATTATCTTCCCACTCAAAGTAGGGGCAAGGCTATGAAGGGACACGTTGAGGTCGGATGGAGTCAGGTAACAGGCACAGGAAACACCCGACAGATCCGCACACGGATGGGGGGACCCTATGCTCATCTACCCCTCTATCACTCTTTCTTTGTTCCTTCCTTAAGTTTTGGTGATGATCCGAGTATAAGAAAATAAGAGCCTACAGTTTAGAGAGAGAGGGGAAGTAGGGTAAGTACTAAGACTTTGGGGGGATGTGAAGCAACTGCTCTTGGAAATGTGCACAAAATGAGATTAAAAATTAATGGGTCACTGATTGTTGTGGGAAAAGGAAGCTTTTCTATTGCTTTAGGGTTTATTAGAGGGCATAGAAATTAGAGAGCTCCTGAATTAATGTTTCTTGAGTGCTGTCTCCAGGAAAAAAAAAAAATCTAAAAATTCACAGCACCAGATCAGAGCTTCTTAGCACTCCTATTTTTTTTTCTTTTTTTTTTTTTTTAGAGCAACCTAACATGAATATGAATTGTTCACAAGGTTCAGCTAGAAAACTTTTTTTTTTTTTTGCTTTTCAGTCATAAAAGATGGAAGAGGAAAAACAGATTATAAACTCAAGAAGTAATGTTGCTGCATAATGGAAAGAGTTCTGGAGAACATGTACACAGTGGCCCACCTGAAACCACTATATTGGAACTTCCTCATGTACCTCCGTGGACTCTCCTGGCATACGCTGCCCTCCATGCCCTCACATGCTTCCTCCCTGCGGGGACCCCGGCACCCACTGTCTACAGGGACTCATGTCTTGGGGGCTGGCACAAGGGCTGGGTCCCAGCTTGGCCGCACTACAGCAAGAGCTACAGCGCTCTGGCGTGCATTAAAGTGTGGAAGCTCTAGCCCCCTCTTTCAAAGGTGATACAATGAAGTGCCAGTCCTCTGGGTGTGAGTATAGTATCCCCAGTGGTTGCCTGGATGGCCTAGAAGCACAAGACTGTTAATACCCTGTAGGGTACATCCCATAGGAAACAGTAACTCTATCTCCCTTTCCTCCCCCAGTGGACTTCTCTGGAAGATCCCATTCTTCCTCCCTAGACATGTCCAAACTACCAGTGCGTTCTGTGTGTTTTCCCGTCTTGCTGGGACCAGTTCCATAACACACTGTCTTCTGCTTGATGTCCTTGGGTTTCTTTCTCCCAGGAAAGCATCACTGCGTAGGCTCTGCCTTTGGCGTGCCCTGCTTTCTAGGGAATCCGGGCAGAGACCATACGGACTTCCTTGGGCTGTAAAGCAGACCCATAGACAGGATTCAGAATTTACACGGCCCGACCTCCTTGAAGGAATGGGGTCTGTACTGCGGGTGGTTGAGGGGTGATTACACGCCACAAAGCAGTGACCTCACAATTGCAAAAGCTTCCATCTATGGAACATGGAAATAAGCTGCTGGGGGAAGACAAAACATTGTGGAGATCGAGTGGCTGCGGGCCTGAACTGGAATGAGGACTGTTCCGTGCGGTGGCTGCTTTTAACGACATCCGAAGCCTTGGAAAAAGAAAAGGGTAAGTGGCTGACTGTCCATTTCATGCATGCTGGGCAAGCCAGGAGGCCCATGGGAAGCTCTCTGGGGCAGCACCAGGATGGAGAGTCATGGGGCAGAGCAGCCACGATGACTGGATGTGGAGCCCTGACTGGCCTGTTCTGTGTAAGCGGGCCCTGGTAGGGAAAGAGCAATCCCTGAGAACTGTGTTGGGCTAACACGAGGATGGCAAACCCCACACCCCTGGGAGCCCTCCTGACCCCACAACCCACTGTTCAGAAGAAGCCACTTGCACCTTTGCAACCTCTCCTCCTTTGCAACCTCTCCTCCCTTTGCATTCGAGCTCACCCAGAGGAGGTGCCTCTGAAAAGTGTATATTCCTCAAGACTAACCCCCATCATCCTTTGTGTTCCCAAAAGCTGTGATTTTAAAACTTTGGGCTGCATTAGAATCACCTGAAAGCCTCAGGCATGAACTCCTGAGCTCTGTGCTCAAAGCCTCTGAATCGGTGGCTCTGGGGCCGGTCCTGGGAACTCATCCTTCCCATACAATTCCAGGCCATGTTGTTCTTGTGACCTCAGGCCCCACAGTGAGCAACAACTGGTGTGGTCCTCTATTTAGATCTCATCACAGATGAGCGGGGCAGGATGAGCCCTACTCTGCAGAAACAAACAGCCTAAACCCCAAATGAGATGCATCACCAGCCTAACTAGAAGGAGCTACAGGGATCCGTGTGGAAGTGAATCCTGAGACAGGCCGGGAATGCAAGAGCAGCTACACGGTGAGGGAAGAGACGTCACTGGCAAGGCTGCACTCACACGTGACTGGGATTTGAGCTTCTGAAGGACATCTAGAGCTGGTCCAGTGAGTCTGCAGTGATGACATTTAGAATAGTGGACCCAGGAATGGCCTCCTGCGCATAAGAGGGACCTGCCAGACGTCACTGTAGAACCGAGAGACGGTTCGAGGGTAAGGGACTTTGGGGTGCTAACATGAATGGTTCCCGGAAAACAGGAGACAACGCCACCTGATGCTATTCCCTGGCAGGATTCAAAGACGTCCCACATCACTGAAGCAGGAAGGATTGCACAGGTGAGGGGGGATCTGCACAGTTTAGAAGCCACTTGGCAGGTGTGTTCTGCACGCCAAGGTTGAGAATGGATGGTGCAGCCACACAACCAGATTCCCTAACACTGATGGCATTAAATGTTGGAATGGTAGAGGAAAGGTGCCAGCACTTAGCCATCACAATGCGTCGTACAGCTTAATTGGCATCATTACAGAGCAAAAATTAGCATGTCCGAAGCCCACGATTCTGTGGATAACTCGGCGCACATTCAATTCTAACCAAAATGTACGTTGTTGACTATGTGCAAAGAAAGAAGGTTGTGGGATCCCTGGGTGGCTCAGCGGTAGGGATCCCTGGGTGTGGTTTTGGCGCAGGGCGTGATCCTGGAGACCCGGATCAAGTCCCACGTCAGGCTCCCTGCATGGAGCCTGATTCTCCCTCTTCCTGTGTCTCTGCTTCTCTGTGTCTCTCATGAATAAATAAATAAAATATTTAAAAGAAAAAAAAACGAAAGAAAAGGTTACAATGCCTCCTTCAATAACAGAACTGCCCTCCTTGGAGGGGAGGCACGAATCAGGGAAGCAGTCTCAAGCTGAAAAACTAAGTGTAGCACCTGCAAGTATTGCAGTGCAAGCAAACAGTTCAAAATAGAAAGTCTATTTCTCATGAATGAAATTTACATGTAAATATAAGCATATGCATATTATTCTATGCAAATACATACACATATATAGTTCCTGAAAGTCATTATAAACATGATTTAAGTCTAACTCAGTCCAGGGGTGCCTGGGAGGCTCAGTGGGTTAAGCATCTGCCTTCAGCTCAGGTCATGATCTCAGGGGCCTGGGATCGAGCCCTAGTTAGGGCTCTCTGCTCAGTGGGGAGTCTGCTTCTTCCTCTCCCCGCTTCCTACTCAAGATGTCTCTCAAGTAAATAAAAATATTTTTAAAAATTAAAAAAATAAACATAACTCAGTTCAATTGAAGATGGCATCTTTTTTCAGACCATTGACCAGGGTGAAGGGTGTAAGGATGAACAGCACATTCTTCTATCTGGGGATATTAAAGTACGGAAGGAAAGTAAATGTAAACTCCACACACAAATCGAGAAGGTACGAGCAAGAGCCGAGAGGCAAGAGTGAATCGCAGTAGGGGTCTGTGGGGACAGGCGTCCAGACCAAGAGGCCCCTAGGTAGACGTGAGGCAAGTCACCATCTGGAAGGGACAGAAAGAGGGCTGGTGAAACAAGTGCAGAGGGAAGAGTGTGCAAAGAGACCCATCTGCGAGTGGGTGTCATGGGTGCCCTGGTCCTAATGCACAGTTTCCATTGTTAACTTTGTAATGAAGTCCAGGAAAATTAAAGATAGAATCTTTGCAAGAAAAAAAAAAAAAACCCACTATCTAGGCTGGGATCTCAATGTGCCTTGTGCAGAGTGACAGCCACCTCCCTTCCCGAGGACAACCCTGTGTGAGATCTTCCAAGTGTTTGAATTCTCTCTCTTGGTTTATGGTCATTGCTCTCCACGCAGAGCACAACTGGGGTTTTCTTCTTTATTAAAAAAAATAAACAAAGCTAGCGATGAGCCATCACCTCTGCCGACTTTTTAATTATATTTTGATGGCTTTTCAGGAATAACACCTTTCTGCAATCATACATCAAAAGCCAACAAAATTAAACCCACACCTGAGGGCCTACCAAATCACAGACATCTTTACTGAAACAAAACAAAATTAATTTGAAAAATGTTGATATTTGAAAACATTTTTCCTCCCCTCTCTATTAAATGTGTCTCCGATACATCACAAGCGAACCTTTTTATCAGTGTTCCTTTCTAAGATTGCTAAGCAGGCGCCACTATCTGTCAGGCTTGCGAGCGTCGGTAGAAATCTTTCTGCCCCTGCGGCCTGAGCGCCTCAGGATTTCTCCTGCGGCCTGGCTGCCACCGCCCTGCATGATGGGTCTCTGTCTGTAACCTCTGTCTGTAACCAGCCTTTGCACGATGATTCCCAAGGGTGATGAGCATCACAAGCCGCAAAGAGGTAGGTCAAATCCCGGAGCGCTAGCTATGGGCAGCTTGCAGGGCCATCCCATAGCCACGTTAGCTAACACACTGCCGCTCCTAAAAAGTCTCCACAAACCCTCCCTGTACCAGGATCCAGTATCTATCGTTGCCAGAGGAAGTATCCGGGGTCCCACGTTTCAGAGCTTTTATCTGCTTCTCACTACCTACCAACTACACCTGACAACATCTGAATTTTGCCTCAAATCCTGGCCAACTAAATTAGACAACAGTTAAGTGGAAGCATGTACGCTGCAGGGTCACAGCATTGAAAATATTAGAATCACATGCCTTTAAGTCATTAAACTCTTGGTTGTAGTTTTGCAGTATTTCAATAGCTGAACTTTTCAATAGTTCATTCAAGAAGTATTTACTGGATACCACCATGTGGGAGAAGTCATGCTAGGTGCTGGGAATCCACCCATCCAATCTATCCTTCCCTTTCAACACATATTTATTGAACACTTCTTGGCTCTAAGAGACAATTTTAGACTCCGGCGGTGAATGAAACAAATCTCATTAAAATCACCCTAAGAGAATTTATAGAAGTTCCTATAAATAATAAATAGCAAGAGATGATCCCTCTGCCAGTTGCATTAAATGGATAAGGACCGTGGTGGTAATTGTATTAAAAACAGAAGTGACTTAAAAATAGAATGATCATGACAGCAAAAAAATAATAGGTACTAAGCTCTGGATCTGAGCAGCTTGCAGTACCGTGACTTTTTACATGCGTTATAGCTGCCCAACAACAAAGTAACCTGAGATTGGCCCCTTCAATACCTACTTTACATAGGCCTTCAAGTATGTTTTCATACTAACTGGCCTAATATTACCACATCAACAAAAAAGAATGAAATGGTAAAGAATGCTACCTCCCACAACACGGATTAGCCTCAAAAATGTGTTGCTAAGTGAAAAAAGCACAACCAAAATTACTATGCAGTATACTACTCTATGTATATGGAAAGCCCAGCAGAGGCGGGGCACTTGCATGGCACAGTTGGTTGAGTGTCTGACTCTTGGTTTCAGCTCAGATTGTGATCTTGGGGTCATGAGATCGAGGCCCACATTGGGCTCCACGCTGAGTGCAGAGTCTACTGAAGTCTCTCTCCCTCTCCCTCTGACCCTCCTTGCCTTCCGTTTACTCTCTCTCTCTCTCAAATAAATAAATAAATATATATTTTTTTTATTTAAAAAGAGGGAAGTCCAGAATAGGTGACTGTATGGACAAAGAGAATACGTTACTGGTATCTGGGGGCCAGCAGTTGGAGCAGGGATCACACATGGACACAAGTGATCTTTCTTAGGGTGATGAAATTTTCTCCAACTGGATTGTGTGAGGGTCACACAACTCCATAAATTATTAAAAATCATTAAACATGAGAGTTCTATGGTAAATATAGAGCTGTTTAAAAAAAAAAAGGGAAGCAATGGCCCTAGCCCAAGAAGAGTGAAATATCTCATCTTTAAGGACCATTAATCTACTTCTCTACAGTTTCCTGTTTATCACCTTTCCTGTTTAGAAAACGTACACTCCTGTATGTCTCCTTTGCTCTCACGCTGCCACCTCACTCAATGTACTTCTGGTGTTGAAAGAGGCTTCCCACACCAAGGAAGTCTGCGACACCAGCAGGACGACCTACGATTCAACAATTCTTGCACCGTTTACCTGGAGACAGCATCAGATCCCACGGGTGAAGGATTCAAGTGCCACAAGTCTGCCTCCTGCCCTTCAGACACCATTTACAAGTCTAGATTGTCACCTGTGCTTCTGACCCATGGGCTATAGATCGGAGGTCCCTGTCCTTGGGCTTGACTGATTTGCTAGACTGGCTCACAGAGCTCAGGAAAACAATCTACTCACTGTTTCCCAATCTCCTAGGAAAGGATATGGTGCAGAACAGAGAGCACATATGCATGGGAGAGATGCACAGAGTGAGGAATATGCGAAGGCTGAGGACCTTCTGGGCCATTTCTGGGCACCACTCTCCTGCCACTTCCAAGCATTCACCAGGATACATGCTCCCCTAACCCCATACTTCAGGGATTTTTATGGAGGCTTCATCATGAAGACATTGCCAGCCCCTCCCCTCCTCCTGGAGGTTGGGGATGAGGCTGAAATTTCCAAGCTTCTAATAGTGGCCTGGCCTTTGTGGTGACCAGTCCCCAACCGTGAGCCCATCAAGTCACCTCATCATAACACAAGATGCTCTTACCCTCCAGGGAATTACAAAGGATTGCGGAGCTCTGGTCGGAACTGCAGGCAGACACCAATATCTACTTTCCAGTAGCTGACATTCCTATATTAGGAAACTCCAGATCCTTTGCATGGCATGCAGACCCAGCTTTTTCAGCTGAAATCACGCTGCCCTTCAGACACAGATATCAATCATTCCTGAACGCCTGCATGGCCATCTGAGCGCTAAATGCCCATGGTTTCATCCAAGTCCAGGGCACAGAGTGCTGTTCTATCTAATTCCTCTCCTCTGGCAAGTCAGTGAGCTTGCATGCTGGTGCACAGAAAGAGAAGTAGCATTTATCAAGCCCCTCATGCCTGGGCCAAACACAGCCACCTTGCAGAAATCTTTTATCATTCCTCATAAAAACCTGGACAATGGACTTCATCGACTCCCTGCTCAAATGCAGGCACTGTCGTTTGCAGAAGTGACATTATGTGGCCCAAGGTCATGAAGACAATTGATGGCAGGGTCACAATATGAAACAAGCTCTCCCCACATCTAGGAACTGTCCTGTTAATTAATGCTATTAATTAATGCTAATGCTCCACAGCACCACCCAATCTGAGTTGGGGTCCTTAAGGGGCTAAGGCATCTGAAGCTTTGAAGCCACAGAGCACTTGGTGGTTGGACGAAGTTAAATAAGTATGTCAGTAGGGACACCTTGGTGGCTCAGGGGTTGAGCACGTGCCTTCACCCCAGGGCATGATCCTGGAGTCTGGGGATCCAGTCCCACATCCGGTTCCCTGGGGGAGCCTGCTTCAAACTATGCCTATGTCTCTGCCTCTCTCTCTCTGTGTCTCTCATAAATAAATCAGTAAAATCTTAAAAAAAAAAAAAAATAAGTATGCCAGTAGTGACTACACGGCACTGTGTCTCTAATCCTATTGTAACACAGTCATGCAAAATCCCCAAAGAGCCGTAACACTGAATTGTCTTTAAATAAAATATATCTTCAATTTCATTTTTATTACACCAATGAATTGGTGCCAAGCGCACTTCAATTATTGTGGTTTTTTTTTTTTTTTCAAAATTCCACTTAAATCTTTCTCTAAAAATAAACATTTTCCTTGCTCAAGGGCATGTAGGATGAGCTAGGGGAGTCCACAGCGTACTGGTCTGAACAGAGGACAGAATGAACCCAGACAAAGAGACTGGAGCACAAAGGAAGAAAACCACGAAACACAATTTTGTTAAAACATTTAAACAATGCCAGAGGGTGTTTATGGAAATGTAGTGAAGTAGACTGACATAGGGGCCGTATTTCTGACAAGAATTCCTAAGACTGTATTTGATTTCAAGGACAAGGATAGTTGGTGCTGTGGCAAATTAGTCACACAAAGTGTGTGATATACATCATCAGTCATGCTCAAGTGTAATAATCTCCCGTTGTGGGAGTTAACTGGCAATATATGCAGCTATTTTCTGTTTTCCACACTGAGGATAGGCGTGCTACGGGCATCCACTGCGTAGAAACCAAGGAATCTCCTAGACATCACCCAATGTGCAACGCAGCCCCCAACAAAGAGCTATTATCCAGCCTCAAATGTCAATGTGCCCGGGTGGAAAAACAGGGTTCAACTGAGGCCACAAATCCATTCTGTGCCACTAACAACTGTCCTTAGGAGGGTCACTAAACTGGTAATGATCTGGATTATATATTTTCATAGAATCACTTGATATAATTTACTAGAATTCTACAAGCTGGCTCCCACATCTGCAAACGGGGAGCTTCATCACAACATCTTCTTAAGGAAAACAATCGTGTAGAATAACTCGGCGACCAAAGTGTAGCACTATCACATGGTAGGGAGACTTGCACTTGGACGTGTGTTGCAGATGCCGCCATTCTTATAAGCAGGACCCATCGCTGGGGCAAGTGCAGAATGATGTAAGGGACCTTGCAGTCATTCCCACCGGCCTCTAGAAAACCATCCACAGGATGAAATAAAGAGATTTTTAAAAATTCCTTTTACAAAGGAAGAACCTAGTCAGGACTTCTGTTTCCAAACTACCTTTCGCTATGAGACAGTGGTTTATCTCTTTACAGATTCTTGTGTAGAAACTGTTCAGCTGTGGGTGCTGTGGTGTTCAGGGTAAGTGTCGGGTCCTGATGGTTGAATGAAGCATTTCGATTGTGCTTCCAAAAGCCAGATTTAGAAATAAAGTTGCTCCATCCATTAATTTCCTGCAGTCATGGCAGCATTAATATATATTGACTTACTGGAAACCTTTCAGGTTCCGGTAGCTTCATCCCCAGTCTTATGCATTCATGAGAGCCATTTAGGTTTACCAGACAAAAAGCAGTTTCACAGTTAATAAACATTTTAAAAAATTTATCTCTTAATCCTTATACAAAGGGACACTCAAAACCCCCAAGTCAGTATTCTGTAGGCTCACGTCAGAGTTTCTAATGAGAGGACCCCATTGTGGGGAGCCACATTTCTCCTACAACCCAGGATGTGCCAGATGCTGTGTACTCCTGGGTCCTGCCTCTGGCCAACGAAGTAATTTGGTCTCCATCATCCATTCAAAGCCAATGTTCTAGCTACAATCAACAATAAAAAAAAAAAAGAAAACCCACAATAGAGATGACATCAGTCATAACTCTTCACCTGCAAGACTGTCATAACTCCTGCACTTGATGGTTTGGAAACTTCGCAGTGGCTTGCAAAGCCAAACCATTTACTGACTGGAGAAGGACTCTGCGGGCTAGTTGCGATCTTTAATGGAAAAAGCAGCAAGTTCACAGACATTATAAATAATGATGGAGTATTTGAGCTCGAGGATTAGCACGCCTGACAAATTTGAATTACCAGGGGGGTAATGCTGATATTCAGAAACCATGGGAAACTACTTCTTCACCTGTTTTGTTTCCACAGAATTCATCTGCATGTGAATACGTGTTGTCTGCAAGCACAGAAAGAGGCTCCTTCTTTCCCACTTCCTGTGGATGTTTGCATAATATTTAAGCATTAATTATGTAATGTTTGTCAAGTGTTTGAAGCTCCTAGGGAAAAGGCACTATATTAACAGCATTATTATTAGCGTTTTCTCTGTTAAATTTCCATTACAAAATGCATCAGGAAATGAGTAGTGGCCATCTGTCACGCAGCTTAAATGCTTGCATTCTACAGAATTTTGTTTATTGCTGAATGGAGGTACTTTGTAACCGATATATAAAAATCATTCTCGAAAATGAGTTGAACAGCTGTTGTGTTCTATACTAATTTTAACACCTTGCTAGCAGCTATTATTTTTGATAATGTGAAAAACAAATCACAGTTTCCATTTACTCGCTTTTAATAATGATCACATAAGCATACATTGTGTTAAACGATAAGTGGTTTTGTTAATCACGAGCAAAACCAGAGGCACGTATTTGACTTCCTGATGGATTTCCAGGTATCTAGCGAAGTCACTTCTTGCCCTCAGCTTCCACATGTCCTTGAGAATGAGCCCTAGAACAGGAAGGGCTCAATAAGCAGAAACATTTAGCCCAATTCAATCTTTACCTGCCCCTTCATCAACTCTGATTATTTTCTGACATTCGATCATTGTATTCGGCACAAAAAGCATCTTTTAATTTGCCCATTTCCTCAATCCTGACTAGAACTGACTATTTTCCATGAGTACCAGCCACTGGTGCTTTATTTGCTCTGAATTTCTTGATCAGGTCCTTACCCATATTTGGAATGAGGTGCGATCTTTCTGTCATTTGAATGAGAACTTAATTTAGAAAGAAAAAAATCATGGAAGGTAAACAGAGTGCTGCAAGCATGTTTTATTTCCCCTAAATCTTCATTTGCCTTTTAATTTATTTAAGGATTGGTGTGAAAGGGACATATATTTACATTACATATTTTTTTTGACTTCTAGGTTTAAGATGATGACTAGAAAGGACTTTTCTCCAGGGCAAAAAAGGAGAAGAAGAAGAAAGAGAAGGAGAAACAATTTCCATATTTGGATTTTTTAGACTATTTGTTTAAATTACATAAAATTTATTTTGGTGCAAATTATGAGGAATTCAGTTGCATTATGTTTTCAAATAGTTTTTCAGCTGCCCCAACACCAATTTTTTTTTAAATCTATTTTTCAAAAGTATCAACATAATCATGGACTCAACTTCTGTGTCTACACATTTTTCTGACATTCTACTAACTGCACTCTCAATTATTAGGCCAATATCCAATCATTTAAATACAGTCTTTATATTTTTGCACCTGATACCACCAAGATAAAAGTTGCATTTCTTCCTTGAATGAGCTGAATGGGACTAGGCCAGTAAGCACAAACATCTAAATGTCTCTCTGTATATGGGAGAAATTATATATAATTTATAACTATATTAATTCATATATAATTATATATAATTTATAATGTATAAGTCGCAATGCATCCCCTTGAAAACCTAGTTAATATTTTTATAAAGTGAAGCAATACATGAAAGTTTTTCACCACTGAAAATACAGAAGTCTTAAAAATGGCCCCGGGTTGATCAGATATATTATGGCCACAAGATCTTGCCAGGTGGGTTCTTACCAACTGCGATGATAATATTCCATCAGGATCTTTGAACTTTGTCTTTAGAGGTGCAGAGCTGAATCCCACCATAACAGTTCCTCTACCCATAACAGGAGATAGAACCCTATTATTTGATCCTAACTCCAAATACAGAGGGATGACAAATTTGGCCGTCAGTGAGGATTTCCTCTGAATGCAAGTTACAGAAAACTGCTAGAGTAACTGACACAGTTACCATAGTTACATAAATCCACAGGTAGATTTATCTCGGCAAACACTGTAGGCTGAGTGTGAGCAGCTCAAGAAAATGTACCCACTGCTCAAGGCTCCTTCTAGTTTTGATTCCACCCAGTCTTGCTGTCCCTGGTCAGCAAATGGCCGCAGAGTCTGAGGATGTCATACCAAATTTCCAAGCAGAAAGAAAAGGCAAAGGAAAAAAGTGCCAGCACTAGAAGCTACCTGTCTTGCTGGTCACTGCCATGTCCCATGGACACTCCTGGCTGCAGCAAAGCTTGGCGAATCGAGTTGCTTTCACAGCTTTTGGTCCAGAGGTAGATAAAGAGGATGAAGCTGGACATAGCCGGGAGCTCATTACAATACAGTGTCACACTACAAAACTGCTACCTTCATGTCAGAGGAAGCTCTGAATTAATGAAAGAAACCCAAAACTAAATACATCCTGAGAAAGTGCTTATATTCAAAACTGGGAGAAACTTCTCAAGACTTCAGTTGCTCACCTCTTTAAGAAATTAGATTATCCCAAAGAAAGTATCAAGTGAACTCCAGAATTGCCTTCCAAAGTACAACCCCCAAGCAAAGAGGGACTTGGAAATTTAGGATCATAACTCACAAATCATACAAGCCATCCGAGGAAAATTATTCCACCATGCAAAGACTTAAAAAAAATCAAATGCATGTTATTCTTTAAAAAAATCTTCAAGAACTCCAAATACAGACAAAGGAATAAAATTAAAATACTCATCAAGAGAAATTCTGTATATAATCAAAATATCAACGAGCAATGAAACAGTGAAACTCTTGGTTGGTGTCTAAACAGTTATCATGGTGATTAAGTATAAGGCAAGATTCAGAATTCAATCTATAAAAAGCAAAACAACGTAATGCATAATATATAAAATAAGATACTATTTTCTAACTGATATAGTTACAATAGCCTTAATCTTAAAAAAAAATCAGTTCATTTTTAACAAAATCTATTTTTAAATTTTTTTTAATTTTTATTTTTTTTAAGATTTTATTTACTTATTCATGAGAGAGACAGAGACAGAGAGAGGCAGAGACACGGGCAGAGGGAGAAGCAGGCTCCCTGCAGGGAGCCCGACATGGGACTTGATCTGGGGTCTCCAGGATCAGGCCCAGGCCAAAGGCAACGCTAAATTGCTGGGCCACTGGGGCTGCCCAACAAAATCTATAGAGGGAAGTTAAATGACGCTAAATGCTAAAAATTATGCTAAATAATTACTAAGGGGCAGAGGGCAGTGATACTACTTTAGAACTAAATATCCAACTATGTTTTCTTTGGCATAGTTTTCAAACAATCATAGAAAAAAAGAAAACATGAGCAATTAAGTAAAAAGCAGGAAATAAAATATCAAGAAAGAACAAAAATCCAAGATTTAACAAAATGACCAAGAACCAACTATCAATCGTTAATTAAATTGTACTTATGTTGCTAATGGAATTGAAAATAGTTAAATTCATAGAATCAGAATAGAATGATGGTTGCCAGGAACTTAGGGAAGGTGGAAATGGGGAGTTGTCATTCAATGGGCAAAAAACGTTCCATTGTGCAAGGGGAATGAATAAATACTAGAGATCTCCTGTACAACATAGTGTCTAAACAGTACGTTCTTGTGCACTTACACACTTGTTGAGAGGTTAAAGCTCACATGAAGTGTTCTTGTGACATTGAACAAACAAAAATAAAACAAGGAAATATTCGGAGGTGACGGCTATGTCTATTACCTTGACTGTGGTGACAGTATCATGGTGTAGGCCTATATTCAAAGTCATCAAATTCTATATATTAAATATGTGTAGTTTGGGGTATATAATTTATACTACAATAAAGCCGTTTTAAAACATTTCTCGGCAGCCTGGGTGGCTCAGCGGTTTAGCGCCACCTTCAGCCCAGGGTGTGATTCTGGAGACCTGGGATCGAGTCCCATGTCGGGCTCCCTGCATGGAGCCTGCTTCTCCCTCTGCCTGGGTTTCTGCCCCTCTCTCTCTCTCTCTCTCTCTCTCTCTGTCTGTCTCTCATGATTAAATAAATAAATTCTTTTTTAAAAAATTAAAAAAATAAAACATTTCTTAAGGGGCACCTGAGTGGCTCAGTGGTTGAGCAGCTGCCTTTGGGTTGGGTCTTGATCTGGGGGTCAAGGGATCAAATCTCACATCATGCTCCCTGCAGGGAGCCTGCTCCTTCCTCTGCCTTTGTGCCTCTCTCATGAATAAATAAACAAAATCTTCTTTAAAAAACTTCTTAAATAGAAGAAAATATAAAAATAATGGATAATAAAGTTAGTCAAAGGTAAGCCTGTTATGGGGATTGAGAAGTATCAGGTCCATCAGGAAGAACCAGATATTGTGCCAGAAATGACTTACAGTATTTTTCTCACAACTCAAATAAATTAGTTAAAATAGGGCTTGAGATTCCAGCGTCAACCTTTGCTGCCTGTATGACTTAGACAAAATTATCTAACTTCTAACTCTTGGTTTTGTTTCTATAAAATAGGATTGATAATATTTTCTGGTTCATGGAAATAATTTTAAGATTTTGAATTAATCCAGGAAAAGCCTGGGATCACACTGGGCACATATTAATGGTTCTTTAAATATTACCATTGTGCTTATTTTCCAAAGGAAAATATCTGGGAGTCAATGGTACCTCAAGGTCAAGTATCTCAACTAGAGAGGTAAAAATCTGGAACTAGAACATAAGTAGACAAATTGGTGTCTACCTAGTGAACACTTGAAAATAAGGGCAGGAGTCAGAAATCTATATAAAGAGTGATTTCATTTTTTTTTAAAGATTTTATTTATTTAGTCATGAAAGGCTCACGGAGAGACATGAGGGAGAAGGGACTTTATCCCAGGATCCCAGTATCACAGCCTGAGCCAAAGGCAGAGGTTCAACCACTGAGACACTCAGGTGTCCCATAAACAGTGATTTTAAAACACAGACTTATGTGTACGTTATAACATTCAAAGAAAATGTAATTTGTAATGCAATTTAAAGAAATAAACCAAAACAAAACAAAAGAAATAAACCAGAATTGGAACCAGAATGGTGCTTTCTATGAATTCTCTCAACTCTTGACTAGCTTTATCACTTCTGCCATTTTGAAAGCCCTCCCCCACCCTAAAGTCAGGGGAATGTGGGATTCTTCTCAGCCCGCTGCTCTTGGACTCCAATTTGTCTTCACCTCTCTTGAAGCTTTGTATTTCAAGTTGTGATAGTTTTGAATTTCTGGCCTTCCTCTCGATCTGCTTGACGAACGTAGTCTTCTGATGTTTGGCATGAGGGTGATGTGGTGTTTACTTCCATGCGCTCCTGTGTTTCTTTAAGCATCAAATGTTGGCAGCATCACCCTTGATCTGTGAAAGTTCCTCCAAAACTGGAGCTTTCTACACATTTGAAATATGGGCTCCGTGCTTAAAAAGGCAAAAAATCAAAGCAGTACAAAGAAGGTGTTATGAAATAGTTGTGTGTCAGCTATTTGCCAAATCTTTCTCCTTTGACACCTGGTTGTTCAGCACCCTCGTCAGGTTCTCTTCCAGTTAAAGCTGATGCTTGACGATGTTCTAGTCAATGGTTCATGAGTAGATGCGATGTGTGTCCCATCCAAGCCTGGCTCGTAAAAATCTCCAATGAATTTCCTCCATGGTTCCCCGCCCCTCCTGCTGTGTGGGATATAATGATGACCCTTAAGGACACCCTTGGGTACTGTGACTTGAAGAGGGACCCCCTAAATGATTGCTGGGAACACAGAACTCCCTTCCACTCAAGTCTGCTCACTCAGGTCAGCCCACCCTGGACTCCTAGCAAGAAGACAGCTTCACTGGATGAGTCTTATTCACTTGTTTTATTGGTTACAAATCCAGGAAATATGAGCTACCGGGGAGGGCTATCCAGATCAACAAGGTTTCTTCTCTTCTGCTGGGTGTATATCATATAGCGTCAGCTAATGCCAACAAGGTACAGGTGGAGTCTCAGATCTACTCCTTAGGAAGGCAAAATCTACACTGGTGTGAAGGCTCAGATTCTACTCCCTCTCAGTTCCCGTCCAGAGGAAATCCTGGTTACCACATTTTGTATTAAGGGTCACTTCCTACCTTTTAACCAGGTATAGGTATAGAAATTAGTAACACGTTGGTGAAAGATTAATTGTTCTAAGACAGTTCCCGACAAAGTGTGTAGAAAACATAAATAAATGTTTAGGTGCTGTAGTATGACAACGTTCTAGCCAATGGTGTATGAGCAAAAGTGATGTGTGTCATTTCCGAGCCTGGCTCTTCAAAATCTCCCATAAATTTCCCCCATGTTTTTCTCTTTCTGCTGTATGGCATCTGTTCCTCTTAGGGAAACCTTGGACACCATGAATTAAATAAATAATAATAATAATAGTAAATTTTAAAAAAACCTACTGCAGTAAGGATAATGCACACTGCATTTCAATAAAGTCATAACAGAGTAAGGAGAGGTCCAGAGAAGAAAACACAGGATGATTGAAAGTCCAGAGCTGCTGCTCTATGCAGACAGCCTTAAAGGATTAGCAGGATTCCATCTGCAAAGACCAAAGCTGACAGGCGATAGCACTGAAGTTTATAAACTCATAAAAGAAAGACCTGGGATGAACAAGGACTTGTTCACCAAATCCCAGTTTGCCACGATGCCCTTTCCTTTATAAGTAGAAAGAAGGCAATTTAAGGAAAACAGAGAAAAGGTGAGTTAACAAAACAGAGCAGGTTACAGTGGCCCTATGTGCAGAAATCCTAACCTAGAAAACCAGAGGCCAATATAGCAAATATAGGGGGGAAAAAAACAAACAAACCACTTCTAATGAGTACCAGAAAAATTCACACGTGACGGTTTCATTATGGGAGCTAAAATGATGCCTAAAAAAATTAAAGAGCCTAAAAATGATTGACCTAAAATGAATGACTAGCAATTGGAAGACGCCTGGGTTTTGAACCTTTACAACAATGGCATTGCACACTCGTTCTTGCCAGCTATGCAGCTTTGCAAATTGCCCCTGCATTGCCTCTTCGGGTTAGCTGCAAAATATTGTTGCTGTTAGATTTATTTTGTATCAGGCAAAGTGTTGTTTTTATGGAACTGCCCATGGAGAGGAGCCGTCATAGATTCTGAGCGACATGGAGAAGCCTTGGTAAACCACTAAATTTAGATAGGATGGAGCCATACACTGAAAGTCTTAAATGACCTCACTTTTCAAATCTCCTCCAGGCATGAAATAGACCCACTCGTGTAAGATGTAGTGTGAGCAGTTGCAGGGGGGATAAGGAGACGTTCCGCTATCACAGCAGGAATGTAAATCACGAGACAGTCACTGATGAAATCCCCGGATGCTCACGGATTAAATATAGTTACTTTTAAAATCAAGTTACACACAATTCTTGCTTTCTAGAGGACTGCTGTCTAAAGCAAGTAACGTGGCTTCTGGTTATTGCAACAGCAACACTTTCATCTTTTTTAGGAATTCTTTCAATTGGAAAGGGGGCTCTTAGTCTTTGGAAACAATCCCGATTCCAAATAGCAAAGATTCTACTCAACTGATTAAAAATTAATATACGTTATGCCTGAACATTATGAGACACAATTTCTCAAAAGAGCAGTAAACTTCTAGAAATCAGTTTTAAGTATTCCTTACCACATTCTGGAAGGAGTAGTAAAAATGGCCACTGGCACACTTGTAAATTTAAAGATGTGTTTTGAATTAAGTACTAGAGTTTGGATCATGACTGAATCTGTTTAATCAATGGACAGATGTTTATTAAATATTTACTGTCATGATTTACGTGGCCAGGAGGAACATTCATTGCAGAATTAAACACACACACACACACACACACACACACACACACAAAGAACACAAAAAAGAAAAATAAAGGCCAACAATGCCCAGCCGGGAATTTAATGTGCCAGAAGTTGTTTCGGAGCATTTCTGCACGGCATGTCAAATTCATGGTGCAAGTATCACAAGTAGCTACAGTGCTACAGCACATTAACTGCCACCTTGGTACACCAATGGACATTTTTTTATGCACGTATGCAATTAACTATGACTCATGACTTCCTGTTAAAATTGTAGCAAATTCCTGCTGACTTCCTTTGCAACCTTTTAATAATAATGGTCATTAACTCTCATGGTAAAAAATTTTATATATACATACATATAAACTGAATTTTTGACCTTTAGGTCTAAAGAAATAAATACTGACCTTTTCAATAAAATGTTTTGTAATTATCCAAAGCAGATCCCTATATACTCTCATCATTAACCCTAAAAGGAACGCTATCTTAACTTTGCTCCCTGAGATCCCATCCCATCTTTTCCTCCATGTCCCTAACCCTCCTCCTGTGTTAATGCATGGCCACCCTCTCTACTCTTGTTACTTCCTGTCCCCTACCTCTTCCCTTTATGTCACTTCTGGTCCAATCTCTCCATCTTTCCTTCCACCACCTGGCTCCTCCTTCTTTCAGGTCACTGGCTCCCTCTGCCTTCCTCATTTACATCATGTCTTGACCTTTCCCCTCAACCTCCTATCCCACCACAATGCATAATGAGATCTCCCCTGACTTAATGTCATGCCCCATAGATGAAGGGCCCACGACTTGGTAGAAGGAAGAGTGGATTCAGAAGGCCTTCGTGAAAAGCCTCACCTGATTTGGTGGACAGACCTCTGGGACATGGATGGCCCCTCAACATGGTCCACCCATAAAATGAAGTGGTGGACCAGTTCTTATAACCATGCCAGGACCACTTACATCGAATGCATCCCTGTCCATGGAGGGAACGGAGGGACGCACAGCCTTGGAAGAGGAGCTAGCTCTCTTTAACTGAGGGCAATTAAGAAGAGAGACTCAACTGAGGTCTGTCCACAGGACCCTCAGAAGATGAAGGAACAGGTGCCGTGGTCCTGAAGAAGTCTCTGTGGAGGATACCACCACTTCCACGACCCTAACCTTGTCTACAGAACTGCGTCCTGTCACTGGAAAGCACACAAAGATCATGAAAATGTCATCTGGACCTTACAGAAACATATAATTCCATTAGAGAAATGAGACACATATGCATCTCTGAGTACTACTTATTGACTCTCTCTTATCAGATAGCTCAGAAAACTTGGGTTTTAATTGCTTTAAAATCTCTTGTGACTGAAAGCAATGCGCTCATAATGTCAAACGAGGGGGCCCATACAGAATGATCTTGGGGCCAAATCTTGTCGCTACCTATCTTAATAAATAAAGCATTAGTGAAGGACATCTTGTCCATTCATTATCTATTTCCCATGGCTGTTTTTGTGTTGCACAGCAAATTACATAAGTTGTGACAAAGACCACATGGCTTTCAAAGTCTAAATTATTTACTATCTGGTGCATTGCAGGGAAAGGTTGCCAACAGTCACATTGGGGCATTAGGATTCTTAAGGAATTAAGTGAAAATAGATCTAGATCAATCTTATTATTACAAAAAACAATGCCTTACAGGACGGCTTGCAGGATGGTTGCTTTTTCTATAAGACTGTATATAAACATTTTTGATGAACCACCCAAAATGGACTTTCATGGTGGTTTCTCCAGCCCCACCACAACATAAGGAAGAAGTCCTCCTAATACTTCACAATACTGCCCAAATAGCCATGGCACGACATGTTCTGGTTCTGTGCAGTTCAGAAATAAAGAATCCCACAGTACTCAGTAACAATTGCAAGACAAATCTATGTTTTGATTTTTTTGGAGAAAGCAGTAACTTACCAAAAAGTACTTGGCCATTATTGTGACAGACTATAAAACACTTAGTTAAGGGAGAATGTGTTGAAAGTTATGGGCCCCCCTTCACTCCAGGAATCATGTTACTTTGTCCAACTCTGAAGGTATTTAGCATGACTTTATATTAACAAAAACAAATAGCTTTCTGTTACATAAAAAGCCAGAATTTCTAAGTTAAAGCATTTGAAGAGTCTCTAGCTCTCTGATGACTGATGGATGTGGCATATGTATATATTGAATCAATGAATTCAAAAATGAGCAAATGGAGATGTCTTTCTAATCTTATCATTCACCACCTTTTCTTAATCTATCTTGTACTTGCACTAAGTTGAACGACTCTCAATTTATTAGATTTTATAGTCATTTCTGTGTTTCTCTCATTTTTCCTACTCAATTACAAATCTAAAAGGAAGTACTTTTCTTGCCAGACTTCGCATTCCCTACCACATTAAGTTTAGAGCTTCATCCATGTTCCACAATCAATGTCTGAAGTGGAGGGGATTGATTATTACTTAAAAGGCAAGTGACTGGCAAGATGATGACCTTCTACCACCACCTCTGGTTTCCATTCGTTACCACGTGTGTAAGGTTTTGGGTGTACAAATGCCAGAACTCACTCTGACAAAGTTTAAGGAAAGAGTAAAAGACTCCATGGGAGGAAGACTGGGGAGAGCTCCAGAAGAGCACTAAAAGTAGACCCCATCAGCATCAGTAAATATAGCCTGGGGGACTGTTCTTAAGGACCCCAAAGGTCAGGACGTCTCCCAAAGGCACTGACATCGGAATGACTTCATTCCAATAAACAGTTGAGGGACATTGTTTTCAAAAATGGATTCCTATTCAGTTTCTACCTGGGTCCAGCAGTAGCACCTCATGACAAATGGACTCAAAGGCTTACTAGGACCACAGGGACAAAAGAAAGGTAGATCCCACAGAATAGATAGGAGAAGGGGAAGGGACCTGAGCAAGCAACACATGAAGACAGCTAGACAAATTTCAGGGTCTTCTTTAAATAGATGGGGTAACAGGACTTTTATCTCCTAGTTACTAAGGCCCAGGAGATTGATTAGAAATAAATAGCATGGAAGTAATTTTATCCAATAAGTAAAAATTAGATCTTGTAAAAAAAAGTTAGATAGACTTCTGGTAGAAGGAACCATATAAAATACAGTCTCCAAATCACAGGGCCCTCAGCACTGCGTGTGCCAGAACGTCATCTGGAAAATCAGCCACTCAGCAGGCAATCTCGTTGACTGCATGGGGAAAGATAAAGCGCAAGCAACCCAAAAAGCATGAGACTCATAAAACGCAGAGGACAGTCAGGAGCTGAGGCAGCCTCACCAAGTTCATAGGCTCCAGCCAGAAGTACGAGATTCAGAGGCCTCCCATGGAGGGAAATGTATGGGCAAGTGCAGAAATGTAAGTGGTGTCTGGGATCTTATCGTAGTGGCAGCTCATTATTCCCATTACCCGGAGAAGATAGTAAACACAACGGCCAGCATCCCTGTATAAGTGTGCTCAAAGGACCCAACTGGACCCTGTGTACAAACAGTGTTTTCCAGAGGTGACACCAGACACATGAGACACAAATCTAGGCTTAAAGCCCAGTGATAGAAGTAGTCATTTGTATGCTACCTGGGCATCCAAAGCCACTTGCCTAAATGACACTTGAACATTTTCATCTAGATCTTTTGAATTATAATTTCTGGCTTTATTGCATATTTCATCTGGGCCACTTCCAAATGGATCTTCTGGCATGGTTATACACTATGATAGAGTGATATTCAGTTTAAAAATCATTACCTTAATCATCTCTGCTAGTTTGATTTAGTGTGAGGGATGGTTGATTTAGTTTCCTTGTTTACTTTAAGAATTTTACTCACGGTGAAATTAGTTTTGTTTTAAATTGAAACCGTGGATTGCACAACAAAGGTTTAGAGCACATAGGTGTGGGGTTTGTTTCCAATACGTGGGTGTTATATCAAATTTGACAATGTAACTTTGAGCTGAACCGTGTATTAAAATTTCGTGTTTCAGGGGCACCTGGGTGGTTCAGCCAGTTAAGTGTCTGCTTTAGGCTCAGATCATGATCTCAGGGACTTGGGATCGAGCCCACATCAGGCTCCCTGCTGCTGGGGAGCCTGCTTTTTCCTCTCTCTCCCCATACTTGTGCTCTCTATCTGAAATAAATAAAATCTTCTAAAAAATGTGTTTGTTTCACTTTTTAAAGAGATTTTATTTATAAATTCATGAGAGACACAGAGAGGCAGAGACACAGGCAGAGGGAGAAGCAGGTTCCTCATGGAGAACCTGATGCGGGACTCGATCCCAGGACCCCAGGATCACGCCCTGAGCCAAAGACAGACGCTCAACTGCTGGGCCACCCAGGTGTCCCAAAATGCCTTTATTTCAAATGAGGGAATAGAAGAATTAATTTTATAAGGTATCTTCTGAATGTAGTTGGAGAACACTGGACCATCTGGAGTTACAATAAACTCATTAGGAGTGAGACCATACCATATTATGCAATCTAGTCAGTGATGCCAACATCTTGTCTTTATTCAACTTGGCCTAATACCTGCATTTTGAAATGTTTTCTAATGTCTTAAAAATAGTTTCTCACAGGCAAGAAACATAAAAATAGGTTAAATTGAACTACATCAAAATAAAACTCCTGTGCATCCAAGGACACGATCAACATTTTGAAAAGGGTACCTATGGACTGCAAGAAAATAATTGCCAATCATCTCTCTGTTAGGGGGCCGATATCCAGAATATACAAAGAACTCATACAACTACTCATACAAGCAGCAACAAGAAAACTAAATAACCCAAATTGAAAATGAGCAAAGAATTTAAATCTATATCTCTCCCAAGATGCTATACAAATGGCCAAGAATCCTAGGAGAAGATATTTAGCATCAATAATCACCAAGGAAATGCAAATCAAAAACCACAATGAGATTATCACTTCACACCCATTAGGATGGCTACTCTCAAGACAAACAAAAATAACAAGTGTTGGGAAGGAGGCAGAAAAATCGGAACTCTTGTGTAGAGTTGGTAAGGATAAAAAATAGTGTAGCCACTCTGGAAAACAATACGGAGATTCCAAAAAATTAAAAATAGCATAGCCATATGATCCACAGTTCCACTTCTGGATATATACTCAAAAGAATGAAAAGCAGTGTCTTTTAATACACATATGTATGTTTATGACAGCATAATTCACAACAGTCAAGATGTAGAAGCAACCCAAGTGCCTACTGGCAGGCGAATGACTAAACAATATAGTATATATCCATAGCATGGAATATTACTCATCCTTAAAAAGGAAGGACATTCTGACACATGCTATAAAAAGAATGAACCTGGAGGATATTATACAAAATTCTGGGTGATTATTTCATAATGTGTAAATGTCACAGCACATAATATAAACACAATCCTACCAAACCCAGCATACCTTCTCTAAGACGTGAACTCAAAAAGAAAAATTAAAAAAAAAAAAAAAAGACGTGAACTCAGAAGATCTTATTGGAACAGTCCCAGGGTCCAAAATATGGGATGGACCAAGGGCTGGGAAATTAGCCCAATAAATGGGCTAATTTATTGTAAAATGTGTAATTGGAAAACATGGAACGTGAAAACATCCAGCTCAAGTTTCATAGTGGGGCGGAGGGAAATGGATTTTAAAGATCACTTGTGTTCAGAGTCAGGCCTGCAAGGGAGCTACAAGAATAGACTTGCCACCTGAACAGCCATTGAACAGAAGCCTATGCCGTGCACTGTCCAAAGAAAAATGCTTTGGCTCCTGTTCAGCAACCTCCTTTTTGGAATGCTGGTTTTAGGATGGCATGGATTCTGGCTACTTTGTTGTCAATTTGCCTGGACAATGGTGCCTAAGTGGTCAAACATTACTCCAGATGCTGCCAAGAAGGTGCGCTGTCCACGTGCCAACATCTACCATAAGCTGACTTTCAGTAAACAAAATTACCCTCTTTCACTGGGTGGCTCAGTTGGTTAGGCGTCTGCTTTCAGCTCAGGTCTTGATCCGGGGTCTTGGGGTCAAGCCCCCTGTCGCGCTCCCTGCTCAACGAGAAGCCTGCTTCTCCATCTCCTCCCCTCCCTTGCTATCTCTGTTTCTCTCTCAGATAAATAAATAAAAATAAAATCTTTTGAAAAAGTGCTGCCTCGGACCATAACGTAGAAATCCTTCTTGGGTTTCCAGGCTGCCTGTCTGCCCTATGGACCCGGGCCCAAGACCGCAACCTCAACTCCCTGCCTGACGTTCCAGCCCAGGGGCCTGTCATCCTGAAGAGAGAATTCAGACTCAAGATTACTACGTCATCTTACGTGAGTTTCCAGCTGGCCAGACGAGCCTAGGGCATGGACTTGCCAGGCAACGCACCTGCATGAGCCAATTCCTTAAAGTAAATCTGCCTCTCACGAACACGTATGTCTGGATACACATACAGTGGGCTATGCATCCTGCTGTCTTAGAAACCCCTACCTGATGGAGCTCTTAACCTGAGCAAGTAAGTTGGGCTCGGGAAGCCGACCCCTTAGCGGCAGACAACAGCAGCGTGGCCCACCAGCGGAGATCCTGCTCTTTTTTCCCCAATAATTATTCTTGCTTCACAAGGGTCATGGAGCGATCTTGCTTCTCACTGTCGCTTCAACCTGGTGGGTTCAGGGGAACTGGAATCTTCCAAATTTCCCTCTTCCCATCACCACCGCTGAATATGAGATATCGAGGGAGCATGTTGCCTGGTTATCAGTGACACGTCCTGATGCATAATTCATTCTGGAACTAGCTGTACTGTGGGCGCTACAGGTTGTGCCCAGGCTGGAGGAGAGTAAACACACATCTGAGGACTCCCAGTCTGACTTCACAAATCTTTTCCCAAGCAAACCTCATAAATAAACATAAGCCGTCGCCGAAATGTGGTCAGCCAGCAGGGCAGTGCTCGAGAAAAATAGCTTCATTGTACAGGACAGCCGACCAGAGTGTGGAAGGCCTCTGGGCAAGCTAATGAAACATGCAGTGATCGTGAGGTGGGACAAATGAATTTCCTTCACCTACCCTTATTTCCAAGATAGATGAAACAGCTTTTCTTAAAACAGCATAATTTTTTTTTCTTATTTAAGAGAATTGGTTTTGCTTCCCAAGGTGGATAATAATTAGAAACGTGCCTATAAAAACCGGTGCCACAGTAGAGCTGGATGTTTAAAAACAGACTAACTTGGGGCATGATCTTTGCATTTTTTTCTCTCCTCGTGGATTTTTTTTTAACTTTTAAAAATATTTGTATTTATTTAAGAGAGAGTGGGAGAGGACGCATGAGTGGGCAAAGGGGCAGACGGAGAGAGAGAAGCGGACTTCCCACTGAGCAGAGAGCCCAATGGGGGCTCATACCAGGACCCCCGGATCATGACCTCAAGGCAGACGCCTAACCTACTGAGCCACCCAGGTGCCCCTTCAGGTATGTTTCTATTCATAAAGGTAGATCGTTTCCAAGTTGTTCACTGAGAGCATTTTCTTTTCTGTCCCACCTGCCTGTACTTTCTCTTAGTCCCAGGGGAATCATCATGCCCAGATCCCCCAAACTCCTCACTGCGCGTCTAGGGCATTATTAAGCTTTCCAGGTATTTCCTGGGACTTCTATTATTAGCCTGGACACCAGAAAGAATCAAGGTGAGGCAGACATCTCTCCACACAGCCTGCGGATAAACCTAATTCCGATCGCTCAGAGCCTTTCCTTGCCAATAATCATGGCCCAAGGAAGATAAAGCATTTTGTCCAAACACCCTGCTGCTGAGAATTGTGGCGAGTTTAGCGAAGGAAGATTTTCTAGCTCATTTTAACCATTTTTGCATGGTGAGATTTGCTATGGTGTATTAGAGAGCTCCGGGAGAAAGGGAAAGCCTCCTGGAATATCACAGAACTTATTTCTGTCAGTATATAGGTTGATGTGAGCTTTTATGAAAATATGCAACTAGACCTGAAGACAGTCATTTCCATGGCTGTTTAGAGAAAAATCATCACTCAAAGGCAGGTTCGAATTGCAGGATATCCAGTAAACACAAACACACCTACTGGCCTGCTCTATAGGAAATGACCTTAACAAACAAAGATGTTACTCTGCAAAGACTTTCCCCCCCCAGGGATGAAAAAGCAGAAGATAAAGTGCAAAGTGTGTAACCTGAGAGCATCTTTATGATGACCTGAGAAGTTCTTTCTCATTTTCTTGTCTCCTCCCTCCTCCCTCCCAAACCCTCATTTCTTTTCTGCTTAGATGAGCGGTTTCGCATAAGGCAACAGAATGTTAAAGATGCAACTAGCACCCCCTTCAGCTTCTTTCTCTCTTTAATTTACGACCTACAGGTTCTTCCTAAGGGGAACCAATTTTGTGAGGTTGGAGTGTAGCTTTGCCTTCGTTTCTTTAGTAGTTGCAGTAATAGGCCGGTGCATTGTGATCTTAATTTATCTTGTCGATGGTACTAATCAGGCTCATTCTTTTCTGCAAACCTTCTGCACCCTCTCCCCACTTGAGACTGGGGGCTTTTGTACTGGCTTGTACCAATTCTTGATGTGCTTTGGATACAAACCGGCAGTCACTTGCCGGTGTTGTTAATATATTTCCCTAGCGTGTGGTTGTGGTTTGTTACTTGACGCGTTGATGGCGTGAGACATACAGATGTTTTCATTTTTGAGGTGGTCACATTCACTTTCAGTAGGGAAGAAGACATTTTTGCATTCCTGTCTGTCCCAGGCATCAATTAGCATTTTATGTAGTTGAGAGGGAGAAGGTGAAGAAGTTCAATAATCTAATGTGCATATCCAAGCAGTTCTCTTGTTTGCACATTATGGCTCACTTACAACCATCATAAGCCTCGTTTCATCAAACGACAAGCCCTGATGACCCTCAACAAGCACCTGAGAAGAAAGGTCTTCCTCCTTCCCACATCAGCTACAACTACTCCTTCATATAGGTTTTGGCTGTTCCTCATTTCTGAGATTTATTCAAGCATATAGCCCACCCCTCTCTCTATCATTTTCATTCTCTTACTGTCATGAAGTGGAGGGAGACAGTATCAGTGTGGGTGATCCATTCATCCCTTTTTAGTATGAAGACCACGCACCTGCTTCCAACTCAAGAGACCTCTTCTGATGAATGAATGCCCTCCCCTCCCCTTTGCGCGGACAGGTGATGGGGAGGAGTCCAAGCTTCCCACCAGATTTCTAGAACTCCTCCTCGATATTTGGAGTGGCCAAAGAGTATAAATGTGCATAAAACATGACATGGCAAATCACTGCTTGACGCTATGGAAGGTAAACGGATTTTACACCATGTTGTCCAGTTATGCAAGCAGAGCTCTGTGTCGCTCTGTTTTTAGTAATTACATATATCTCTGACTGCGCATTACTGCATGTAGTGTAGATCATTATTTATATAATCCTTCTGCTATTGTTGGGTCAATTTGCAGTTGGCCTATTCTTTATTTCAGTGATTCCAGAAGTGTGTAAGGCTTAATTACCTGCATTATAATCACCTTAAAGGATTTTATAAAATCAGATTCCTTGATACTACCCAAAACATGCAGCCTAAGAATCTCTGATATTGATGCTTAGAAAATAGAATTTCAACCACCTCTCTTGTTGATGTACATATACGTCAAATTTTTTAAATCATGGCTTCATCGTGTACTCGATATTTCCATTTTGTTAGTTCAGCGCTGCAATGGAGAAGTGTATAACACAAACTGATGGGCAGACGTTCACAACAGAAACAGAGAGGCAAACCAAGGGCATGGATTTAAGCATGTTCCTATCCATGACTAGCCCACCGAGCTCCAGTTCCAAATGTCTCACGTACTGTGAACCCTCATGAATGTCTCACTAGCACTGAAAACTCCAATGTTTGGGACAGAGGATGCGATTCCAATTAGGGCAGGTATGGAGACAGTAGAGGATGCTCTATGGGAACACAGAGTGTGGTTTGTGAATGCTGGGGGTGGAGACACAGAGTTGTCTTCTCAGAGAGGGCAAAACGTCAACCAGCTGCGGAAGAACCGGGAAAGCAATCATCATGACATGGCAACATGCATTCCGTGGAGGGAAAGGACACCAGAAAGGGTATGATATGGGGGTGTGTGGAGGGGGGTTGTTGTCAATAAGCCAGCAGCGATTAGAAGACTGGCCATTCAAAAGGGGGAAAGCCATGTCTGAAACTAAACTATTCAGATTCCTCTGGGAGCCTGTCAACTGCACCCTGATAGGTTTGCATTCTAGAATCGATGCAGAACCGTCAGCAGATTTCTGCACTGGCAAATAATATTTGACCCAGACTGTTCTGGACGCATGCAGCCTGACCTTGACTATGTCCATATCCCGGTGCAAACTGATGAAATCTTCAACTGTGGCTTCAGGTTGAAGGATGGAGGAGAGAAAACAGACGCACAGAGGATCTGAAGGGAATAGGAGATGGACAACCCCATCCAGAAAACAGTGACAATTTGCATGCTAAGTGACTAATTTTCTCAGTTAAGCTGTATTACTAAAGTGACACAAGTATAAAATAATTACTGAATGTTTCCAAATTCCTTCAGCTTCTTGTTCAAGCCTGACATAACTGTTACTTCTATCACAACTTGCTCCTGCCTATATCGCAACCACACTGAAAACCCACGTACCTTCCGTTCTTGCTCATCCATTAGTACATGATCTAAGCCATCATTCTTACGCCTGCCTCCTCTGGGACCGTTTCATTAATTAGGGACAATACTGCTAGCCAGAAAGAAATGGGAATTAAAGCAGCCCAATTGAATCTAGCAAATCTGGTTACTTGATAATGATGTTGATGCACGTTTTGAGATGGAAAGTGTTTGAGACTATTGATTAAAATTAGGTTTGAGATTACCTGCAGATTTCATTTATCCTGACTCCTTCTTGTTCGTGATTAGCATAGATAGCAGAGTTGTGTTTCTGCTAAGAACAAACTGTACTTCTTATGTGGATCAGATTGATTTCACCATGGTATGACCCTGGGAATGTGAAACTCTATGAAAATTTACCTGCTACTTTTGCAGCTACCTAATTGTTCACGTTTTACTTGAAATCATTCTTTTTCTTTGGTTGGAGTGTTTCAGTTTGCTTATTGCTCAGGAGAGATAGAGATTGACTCATAACCCAATAAATAAGATGCACAAGAGAGAAGCTCTGTTCAAGCTTACCACATTCTGAATGGAGACTACGTGTAAAGACGTAAGCATGATGAAGTAGAAGGAATTCGCGAAGGACCAGATTCCTCTCAATCTATAACCTATTCATCTGGCCTTCGTGAATGAGAGAAGTGTATTTTCCCAGTTTTCCTGACTTACGGACTCCAAACCACTGATGGCATGGATCAGATACTTTCCCCTAAAACACTTAATTTAGCTAGACTTTAGGGATATAAAGTTGATATACAAAACCCTTTCTTGTTTCTATATTAGTAAGAGAAGTGTTTCCATGTTGGTAGAAAGCAACTGGAAGATGAGATTTAAAAAATGACCATCATCATTTACTCTCTCACCATCCACAAAAATCACTTAGCTATGGATTTCACAAAAATTGCCCCAAAATCTCTACACTCAAAACCACAAAACACTGCTGAGACAAAGGAACAAAGACATAAATTAATTGGGATATTTACTTTTTTCACAAATGATAGGATTCCATATTTGTGAGATGTCACTTCTCCCCACAAGGTTCACAGACTCCATGTTATCCAAATACAAGCCACAAGGAGGTTTTCTGTAGGAATTCTCAAGTTGAATTCTAAAATGTATATGAAAATGCAAAAGACATAGATCCTTCAAGCCATCTTGAAAATAACAAGTCTTCTAGCACGTGACAATTTGTGGGTAACATGCTTCTAACAGCCTGACTGTGGTCCTCAGAAGACAATTCTTCAAAAGAAGGTTGCCCTAGGAGCATAAGGAAAGCAGCATAGAAAACTGGGGGAATGGCACTCAGAACCCACTGTCTCAGTCAGTGACAGGAAACAATCATATTTTCCTTAATTGGCAAACCCAGTGACTGGTTTCAAATAGAGTTAAAAAGAGGTTAATATGGAACATCGTGACTGAGAGCCACCTGTTAAGAGTCAAGTGGAAAGAAATGTTCAGACAGAAGTTGCACTTAAGAGTCTGGGCTTCAGGGCAGGGGGTATAATCTGGGAGTCAGTATCATTGGGTTAACATGTAAACTTGATGTTAAAAGATTATCAAGGCAACGAATGTAGATGTGGAAGAAAGGATGCAGAGAATGGACACTGGGGCACACTCCAGATCTAGAATAGGGGGAGAAAAGAATCCAGGAAAGGAGAATGAAGAGAACTGGCACAAAAGTAGGAGGAAAATCAGCAAAGTATCCCTTCTTGAAATCTACGTCAAGGAGAATTTTAACAAGTAAAAGAGGTTATTCCATTGTTTCAGATAATGTTAATACATCAAGATAAAATGATTAAGGACGGCTAGGTTAATTAATAGAAAGGTGAGATTTAATAATAGGAAGATCATTGGTGATCCTGAGGAGGTTAGTTTTCTTGGATGATGGTAAGAAAAGTTCTAGTAAATTCTAGAGTAAACAGATATTTTAAAATAAACCATATACCCTTTAAGTAATATCAAATAAGTCAATGTTTGTTTGCAAATAATAAAGTATATGAATGCAAATGTTTAATATTTTCATTACACAGATGCCAAGTTTTTAGTAAACATAAAAAATATTAATTGGCATATTAAACTAGTTGGAAAATGATTTTTAATCTTAGGGGGAAAAATAGTAAGGCCGAAGGTATTTTTCCTCAAGGTATATCCCCCCTAAATCTCTAGGTAAGACAAAGGACATACTCAGAGGGAAAATATTTACCTGCCAGCAAATCCTTGGACATTAGGGCCAAAATGAGAAGAGGAGACTTTAGCCACAGAAAGTTTAATGTACCTAGGAGAGCCAGTGCCGTTAAGAGGACACAAGAAAGCCACCAGGATGCCAAAGGGCAGAGAGCTACAGGAGTAAATCAATCAGGATGTCAAAATGAAGAACACAGGACGTCTGAGAGATGAATTGAAGGGTTAGCAGAAAGTGTGCAGAAGCAGAAGCGGTGGCTGTAGTTCAAGACACTTCAGTATGAATCCTGACAATACCCCGATTCTGTGCGGGTTCCTCTGCATCAGGGTTGTCAGTTCCTGCCCTACTTGAGGTTACTTTTTGTGTAAGGGTCCGTTTCACAGAAGAGAGAAGTGAACTGAGAAAAGGAAAATATAAATAAAACAGATGCATCCTGCGATCGTGAGACACATTTTCATATTGCAACCGGGAGCGTGTACCATTTTGTCTCAGAGAGTGGTTCAGAATATAAATAGCTATTGTGTAGAGAGGCCCGGCCACTCTCTCTGCTGCCCCTGGTCCTCAGGACCACAGTGATGGAGATCGTCACTCAGGGCTGAGTCTGTACCTGTCAGCTCTGATTTATCAGGTACAAGGCAGGTCTGAATTGTCCTTGTCAGTCACCAGCCAAGCATACCAGGACGTGGGGCAGATCAATCACAGGTCTGGTGACTGGAGTATTTGGATTAATTTGTCCCTTGAATGGAATATTTGGATTAATTTGTCCCTTGAATGGAAAATTTGGAATCATTTGTCCCTTACAAAGTATGTTCTCACCTCAAGGGTTAAAGCAACTACTGGATGCAAATGAACTTAAACACTTTGATGTGCTGCTAAGGGCTCTTTTCTTCTGACACGCAAATCATTTATGGGACCTGCAGTTTTGTGTCAGTTTGTAAAAGACTAAAATATCTAATTGGTTTTTTTAAAAAAGGAATCAATAATTGTAAACCATGGTGTCAAGAATTAGAAAAAGATTAATTGCAGGTGGTCCTTGCTTAGGGTGAATTAACAACCCCAGTGAGCAAGGTTCTAGCAATTAATAAAATAACCAGCCATAAGATTTACATTAGTGTTCAAAGGTCAATCCATTACAATGAAGGAGTGTATTCATTAGGAAAAGAAAACTCGAGGGAAATCCTCTAACTGCCCCTGATCCTGCATGATTGCATTAGCCTTTACACTGGCAAAAACCTATAAAAGGAAAGATATGATGTTGTAGCGGTAATGGATATGAACTGCTCTTCACAAACACTGAGTAGTAACTGCATTATTGTTCAGCCCTTGAGCTGGCTGGCAGGAAACGGAATGAGAGCTTGGGGAAGCAAACGTGCAGCTTCGCTTTCAATCATACAGCAGTAATGGACTTCTTCTCATCTATAGGAACTAAAGAGGGCAGTGGGAGATTTTTTCCCCCCTCTTTTTTCTCCTACAATCTACATGCTATATTTCTAACTCTTCCTCATGAGATATTGATAAAATGTGCAAAGCTGGGATGGTTAAGATTTCCAGTTTGGAAATTAAGGAGGAAAGAATGTCTTCATATAAAATAATGAATTTAAAAAATATACATAGTATAGTGCACATTACTTGGATAGCGTGAAGTTAGCAGAACATGGCTTGATAATTTTTCCTATACAACTGTGTCCCTGTAAATCAAATCTAAGATTAGGATATAGAACTTTTTCCTGCCTACCTGAAGGCTCCCTTAATTTCCTTTCCAGTCAATATTCCCTCATGGTTAACTATGGTTTTGATTCCTATCATACAGTGTACATGTTCACAAAAAATTCCTGTCATCAGAATCATACGACATGTACTCTTATGGGTCTAGCATCTTTTGTTCCATATTATTTTTGTGATACCTATCCATATTCTTGCATGAAGCATCCGTTCACTTTTTATTGTGAGATAATATTCCATTTTAAGAATATAGTGCAAGTATATTGTCTTGCGGCACCTGGGTGGCTCAGTGGTTGAGTTGTGTGCCTTCGGCTCAGGTCATGATCTTGACTCAGGTCATGATTCCAGAGTCCTGGGATCGAGTCCCACGTCGGGCTCCCTGTGGCTCTGCCTCTCTCTCTGTGTCTCTCATGAATAAATAAAATCATTAAAAAAAGAATATAGTACAATTATTTTATCTTAATGATGATAGTTGGGTTCTATACAGTCGGAGCCGATGATGAACAAAGTTCCTATAAACATGGGAGGCAGATGTACTCATTTCTCACAGCGACATACCAAGGGGTAGATTTCCTGTCTTATAGACAAGGCAAATTTTCAGTTTAAATTGATACTACGAAATGATTGTTAGATCAATTTACATTCCCACCAAGTATGGGTAAAAATCGCTTCCAAGCTCACCAACACTTGGCATTTCCTTTCTATGTTATCTATTCTGGTGAGTTTAAATATCACACTTTTGATGCATATTAAGGTATATTACAAACACTCAAATTATTTCCATATTGTTCAAACTGAAGAGATCTTGTAAAATCTAATTAAACACTCTATCCTTCATATCATAGATCGTAGAAATTATTTTATATTAGTTGCCATTTTGAAGCGCCAGAAAATAGAATTTGTTAGGTTTATGCGGCATTTGTTGATTTAGCATGACTGGCACCTGTTTACATTTTCTAACACCCCACACCATAACCGGCATTTAGGCTGGCTAAGCCTTGGCTCATTTTTATGTGGTTGTATATCCTGATCTTGGGGACCCTGACAAATATTTGTTCTTTTGCACGTTTAAAATTTTAATATATGCTTTACCAAGATTCTGCACTTGGCCCCTTTCTCTTCCTTTCTACACGCTCTCCCTGAATGCCTTCGCCCATGCTCTCAGAGTGAAAGCTCACACAGAACTCCCAAAACAAACCTCAGGTCTCATGCAAGAGTGAAAAATTGAACCCTAGCGCTTTCAATACCTTTGGTTCCGTTGCACACTGTGAACCGAAGAACAGAACATTGAGCTGATATAAATTTGACTTATATACCCCAATGTTAGTGTATCCAAAATAAGCATAGACGTTTTTTAAGGTAAGATAATCCCCGAGTAGCTCTTTAGAAATAAAAGAATATGAATTCAGAGTTCTATTTATATCCCTAAAATATACATTTACGGATTACTTTAGCTAGATAAGGCAAAGCTTAATGTAACATTCTACTATAATACTCATTCACTTCTTAATTCATTCTGCTAATATTTATTGAAAACCTATTAGCATATGTTGTAGTTACCAAATCATGTTCTTCAATGAATATTTACCCAGTAGGAAGACCGAAATTAAGTAACCAAATAAATATTTAAGAATGTCAGTTAATTATCCCTTCAGGTCACTTGGTGAGATACAAGAAACGTTAAAATCATTAAAGTGTAACCCAAATCATTCATTCATTTGAAGATTTTAGACTAATCATTTGAACAGACCATTAGAAAAAAAACATCCCCAATCAGGAATGTCGACCATCACTATTTGGAACCCGTTTTAGTCTCCCATCAACCAATACAAGCCACATTTCACATGAAAAATCGACCCGGGCGGCTTAAGAAACACGTTTCTGATTGGTTCACTGCAATGTGACTCTTCCAAGGATCACTTTCATGAGCAGGCAATTCGAAGAATGATTTCCCAGCACCATCTGCCTAAAGCACCTGAAGACATTCGAAACTGAGCTATTTTATAAGGAAAATGTGTCACGAGAAAGGCAGCGAGCTCAGGTGCATCCATGAAATTTCCAGCAACACGTCACACCAAGCTGATGGAGGGGACTGCCATCATCAGCCACCGGGGCTCACCTATGTAAAAGGATTCCTTCTTAGTTTAATTTTTGTTACTTCAGCAGCCTCTGGGAGCAATTTCAGTGTGTGCGTGTGTGTGTGTGTGTGTGTGTGTGTGTGTGTGTTTAGGACAAGAGCAATCTCTCACAGTACATTTCCTTCAAACACATGAGTGATGGACGTAATTCAGACCCCGTTCCATGCAGCAGGCCATTTACAGACCCACGCACGTATTCACAAGGATACAGGCTGTCCTATGGAAACTACCGAGCTAGGGAAGCAGGTTCACTTAACAGAAGTCGGATTGGGACAGGAATTGCCCTTAGCATGTTCAAGGTCCTCATGCCTCCTCTAGGGACACTTAAACTACGTTTCCAGCGATGTGCACAAGTAGCGATTTTGTGTACTGCAACCTGAATTTACTGTACCTCTCTAAGCTACTGTGCCTAGCATACTACACGTGACAAATAATGAACTAAGAAAAGAAGGCTCCACACAAGGAATACTAGTTTGTTATGATTTTAATTGAAATTTAATGGTTTGCTTACCTTGTAAATCTAAAGAGGGAGATGGTGCTTCAAAGGAATTGTGCACCTGCCAGCTCACTAGCGTATTGTCTACATGTCAAAAGAACACTAATGAAATAACTGGAGGTAATTCCTCTGCTTAGGTTACCTTGAAGTTAAGGCAGGAGGGAAGCGAGGCTCAGGAGCTAGGGTGACCAAAGTCAAACCATTTTGGTTTTAGGGTGACCTTTAACCGAAAAGTCAGCAGGTCATAAAAAGAACGACAAGATCCAACTCATGGACACATGAGCGGGGACAACACCCTGCTCCCTCCAGCTGTCTGAGCCGCACACACTGGACATTAAGAATTGCTCCCATAGGGTAACCCTGGGTGGCTCAGCGGTTTAGTGCCTGCCTTTGGCCCAGGGTGCGATCCTGGAGTCTCAGGATCAAGTCCCATGTCGGCTCCTGGCATGGAGCCTGCTTCTCTCTCCTCCTGTGTCTCTGCCTCTCTCTCTCAATCATAAATGAATGAATGAATGAATGAATGAATGAATAAATAAATAAGAATTGCTCCCATAGGTAATTCCACAACCCGAAGACACTAGAAAAACTAACCACCCAATGTACATATTAAACCCAACGTTGAAGAGTAAACCTCTCCCTACATGTTTAGCCAATTAGAAAAGACTTCTAAATTCCTGCACTGGAGGCAAGGGAAGGGGTCTTCTTCATCACATGGAAGGAGAGAATGCTACTTTGTGAAGAAGCTCCTTTCTCACTTTTCTCTAAATGGTTTATAAATTTTCGTCCCTTTCTCTAAATGGTTTTCTCTGGGATTCTTTCCCATACGAAGCCAAGAACCTTCTTGCCAAGAGCCCTGAGGCCATCCCTCTTAGGATCAAGGCCCATCTGGCACCAAAGTCAGTGATTGTTCACGTGCATAAAGCCGACGTATCAAACGAATACCAAACAAAATAATGGTAGGTAACCCATGTTCCTAAGTTGCCTCCAAATCACCAATGGGTCTTTATGAAAACATATAAATATCTGGAAGGACATATTCCTTTTATGGAAGAATTGAGACAAGAGTGGATTCATTGATACAATTTACTCCACTGACATAATTACCACACGTAACTAGCCTTCCTTACACACCAGCTTTTCTAGTTACAAAAAGGAGATATAAATCAACTTCTTGGAGTAAGGAAGACAAGCCTCCTGTGATGGGTTCTTGTAGAAGCAACATTCAGAGATTTCCCTATCATAAATAAATAAAAATTTAAAAAAATTAAAAAAAAAAAAAAAAAGAACTAGACTAGAGTCTATGGACCAAATCTTGGTCCCTGCCTAGGGCCTTTTATTTTGTTAATACAGGCACAATTGTTTCTTACAGACTGTTCCTTATTACCTTTGGTTGCTTTTGAGAACTACCCCAACCAGAGAAGGGACTTTGCAACAGAAATGGTATGACCCCAGAAACATTCACTGGCATGCCTTTTAAGGAAAAGTTTGCACATACCTGAATTAGACCAATTCCCTCTTGTAGTGATGACAAGCCTGAGATCCACATCAACTCCAGGACCACCCCAGGCCAGGCAAAAAGCTCCACCCTAACCCCAACACACACACACACACACACACTTTTAAAACATTTCTGATAACAAGATCTGGCTGGAACAGCGATGTTTTATAGAGTAATTGGCATTCAGGACCCCTGGGTGGCTCAGCCGTTGAGCATCTGCCTTCAGCTTAGGGCATGATCCCGGACTCCGGGATCAAGTCCCGCATTGGGCTCCCTGTGAGGAGCCTACTTTTCCCTCTGCCTGTGTGTCTGCCTCTCTCTCTCTCTGTGTCTCTCATGAATAAATAAATAAATCTTTATTAAAAAAAAAAAAGAATAAAAAAAAAAAGAATAATTGGCATTCAGTGGTGTTTTCCAGAAAGGTCTCAGAATGAAGTACTGCCTATATTTGAACATATATATGGATATAGAACATATATTAGAGTATATTAATATAGAATATGGAATATTAATCATGAATATAGAATCACATATAATACCTTGTAAATATAAAATACTGTGCATATATGTTGTATACAGTATATATATGTGGGTGTACATTAGGTGGATAGTTATAAAATATGTATTCTATATTATATATTTATATATGTGTGTGTGTATTATATGGAGATACACACACACACAGTATACATGGAGGGAGGGAGGAGGAGAGAGAGAGAGAGAGAGAGAGAGAGAGAGAGAGAACAGGTCTTGGGCATACTCTGCCCCCAAGGCCAGATCCAGCTTGCTGCCTGATTTTGTGCGGCCTGCATGCTAAGAATGGTTCTTACATCTTTAAATAGTTCTCCCAAAATATCAAGACTATTTTATAACATGTGAAAAGTATGTGAAATTCAAATGTTAGCCTCCACAAATAGAGTTTTCATGTAGCACAGCCGTGTGTTTTGTATATGCATTGCCCGTGACGACTTTGCACCAGAATGGAAGAGTTGACTATCTGCGACCCAGACTGGGCCCCAGAAAGCCTGAAACGTTTACTATCTAGCCCCTTGCAGAAAAAGTCCAATGACTCCTACCAGAGAAGCTCTTGCGTGTCCTGGGTGTCCCTCGTGTCCCCCGAGGTCTGTCAAGCTATGCTTCTCTCGGCCCTCAAGGAGGACCTCACTACATAGCGAAAAAAAAATTTTTTTTAAAGATTTATTTATTTATTTATGATAGACCGAGAGAGAGAGAGAGAGAGAGAGAGAGAGAGCCGGAGACACAGGAGGAGGGAGAAGCAGGCTCCATGCCGGGAGCCCGATGTGGGACTTGATCCTGAGACTCCAGGATCGCACCCTGGGCCAAAGGCAGGCACTAAACCACTGAGCAACCCAGGGATCCCTACATAGTGAAAAATTAAACACGAAGACTTTGTTCTCATTAAGAAAGTGCACCTTCTTACACTAGAAAGCGCTCATCAGCTTCTCAAATGACCACGTGTCTCTAACCTCACCACCTATGTATTTCCACGCCCACCCCGTGTTCCCAAAAGAATCATCTTTCTTCCCCCAAACCAATGCAATCCTACAAGCACCTTATTGGGCAATACCGTCCCCATGAATGTTGGGTATGAGCTTAGGTTTCTTGGCTTACATAAAAGTACAGTAGCATAAAATGAACATGATGCAATGCTCTTTGTTCACAAGCCGAATGCCTGGATTCTATCATTCCATTCCAGATGAGGTCTGCAAGGATAACATACATACATACATATATATGTATTTTAAAAGATTTTATTTATTTATTCATGAGAATATACAGAGAGGAGAGAGAGGCAGAGAGAGACACAGGCAGAGTGAGAAGCAGGCTCCATGCAGGGAACCCGATGTGGGACTCAACCTCGGGTCTCCAGGATCATGCCCTGGGCATGAGCCATCCAGGCTACCTGCAAGGATAACATATATTAACCAAATACTGTACTACCGATTTGTGACCTGAGACATTTGGGAAAGACTTAAACCTGTTTGCATGATGCCTGCATAAGTGGAGAAGGTAGTTGCAGAGGAGCAGAACCAGAAGGATGTATATCTATGTGTGTATATATGTGTGCATGTGTATCTGTGTGTTTACATACCTTATAGGAAATATATACTAAATATAACACATTATATCATATTCTATATAATTTAATATATATTCGACATAATATAAATTTATCATAGGGAATTAGCTCACAATATTATGGAGACTGGCAAATGCAAAATCTGCAGAGCCAATTTCCCATTTCAAATGCAAAGGCCAGAAGCTAGCTAAACATCCTAGTTTAAAATGGAAAATTCTGGGGCAGCCCCGGTGGCGCAGTGGTTTAGCACCGCCTGCAGCCCAGGGCATGATCCTGGAGACCTGGGATCGAGTCCCACGTCCTGCTCCTGCATGGAGCCTGCTTCTCCCTCTGTCTGGGTCTCTGCCTTTTCCTCTCTGTGTGTGTCTGTCATGAATAAATAAATAAAATCTTTAAAAAAAAATTAATAAACTGGAAAATTCTTATACCACAGAAGGTCGGCCTTTTGATCTCTTAAGCCTTCAAGTGAATAGTTGAGGTCCTCCACAACAGGGAGAACCTTCAGCTTTACTCAGACAATCCACTTACATGTTAATCTCATTCATAAACACTCTGGAAGAAACACCCAGAATAATGATCGACCAAATATGCAGGTACTTCATGGTCTGCTCCAGTTGACAAAAGGTATTGATGAGCCATCACAGGAGCACTGATGGACCAATGATTCATACTTCCAGTACCCAAGGGTAGGGGAGTTAGGCAACAGATTGTGTCTAAACTCAGAAATTGAGCAATTCTAATGGGCTTGACTGGGTGCCTTGGAGGTTTCCCCAGCTTACTACGCACGGAGTCGCTTATAGCGTTGAGCCTGCTGGACCGTGTCAGAAATCAACACCAACGAACAGAAAGCAATATTTCTGTTATTGGTTAAATTCACTAAACAAATAAGTCTATCCCAGTTTGAATGTCTTTCACCCTCTGCCTAAGGTTAAGAAAATTTTCAATTTGCATTTTATTTAGGTAATGAACCAGTGAAATTCTTTAAGAAAGCTGTTGCAGGATGCTGAGACCTCACACGAAACATCTACAGATTTATCATTTTCAATATTCATCTCACCATCTTTCTATGTGTTCCAGTATTTAACATTTTGCTCTGCGTTCTCCTTTCTTTATTTAAACCTACTGTCCCTACTCTCATTTCTCCTCCCTGAGACTTTCCACCTGCACCCAACTCAGGAAATCAAAGTCAAACTATGTCCAGTGTTTCTTAAGAGTACCCGGCTTTCACTTGCTTTTGTGACACTTCTGAACACTGAATTACACCTGCCAGGTCAAAAGGAGCATGGGTTTAGGGATTATGCAGTCAAGATTTAAGTTCTGAAAGACTGTCTCGCACAAAGGAAAGTAAGGACAGGTTTGTTCCCAGGGCAAAAACAGAAGAGAAGCTTATTTAGAAAATAAAAGGAAGGGGGCAGCCCCAGTGGTTCAGCGGTTTAGTGCCTGCCTTTGGCCCAGGGCCTGATCCTGGAGACCCGGGATCGAGTCCCACGTCGGGCTCCCTGCATGGGGCCTGCTTCTCCCTCTGCCTGTGTCTCTACCTCTCTCTCTCTCTCTCTGTGTCTCTCATGCATAAACAAATAAAATCTTAAAAAAAAATAAAATAAAAGGAAGGAACTCAATAAAAATTAAGTAGACCCTTTGGGGGAAAAAAAGAAAAGGAAGGGAGTCTAAGGGAAAGAACATGAAGGAGCATGACAGGAAGCTGTCCCAGGCTCCGTCCAGGACAGTTCTTCAACCGATCCTGCAGAGAGATGGTTCTCATCACAGTTGTTGATGACAAAACCTGACGCTGAGAGAAGGCATGACCTACACCAGGTCACCGAGCTGCTAACATGCCCATGACCCTGACTCTCATGTTCCGGCCATCATCCCAACTACTGAGATAATTATTATAAACGATCTCTCAGAACCATCTCAATCATCATGATATTCAGACTGAGCACCGAACAAGCTCGCAATATCAGTCCTATTTTTCCCCAACAGATTATAACTTGCACAAACAAGGAAAACTTTAGAAAATCACTCAAAACATCATATAATTATGTGCTAAGTTATCACCTTTCTAAGGACTGCCAACAATTCTTACTTTGGTGATCACATGCTCAAAAATAATCAGTACGACTCAGAAGGTGGCTGAGCAGGAGATGGGAAGATGTCTTAAAACCAGAATTGATTTTCCCCACTAAATTGCTGATGACTAAAGAGAGATGGTCCTTAAAATTGTAGCACAATGTTAATGAAAAGAGAATATGAGAAGGTTATGAGGATGGCAGTTTTTTCTCAGCAATTTGCTTCAACCTTCTCCTTGAAGAATCACTGGAAACGCTCATTAACTGAGCTGGGAGTTGCATGTGCTGCCGTGAATCCTCTGCCGTTCTAATTCACTGGTGATTATTAGCTAAGGGGTTACATGCACAAAATAATACAAATTAAAGTACGACAATATGAGAATGTGAACTTCCACAGACAGTGTGTCACTGTGCGTGTCTTTTCTCCACATACTAGGGTTGTCCTTTAGAATACAGCACCATTAATTAACTAGGATTTTTAAGGCACCACATGTACGTCTAATAAGAGACAGGTGGCGCTTAAACACAACTATCAAGAAGGTTGTAAAAAATTTAGAATTTCATTTTTAGGAGAGAAAAGAATGAGAAACAGACAATATGATTCAAAACCTAAGTCTAAAAAAAATATAAAACCTAAGTCTAATAATGACCCCCCTGGGTGCCAATACTAATCCCCTCGCCATTCCTCTATACCTCCTTCTGCCCCTCTGCAACTACAGCGGAAGTTCAAGCAACCCTAATGCTACACAAGATGATGAATCACCCAGAACATGATAACTTTTGTTCCTCGTACTCTATCTAATAAGACAAGAAGGTGTGCAGATATCATCATAGATTATTTGCAACAGGAGTAAAGAGTGTTGTGATAGCCTTAAACCGAACATTCAAAATCTGGCCACTCCATTCTCCGAATACGGCACGTGGCTACTTTTTAGTGTCTTAAGTAAGGAAGAAGGTGGGCTAATTTTACGATAGGTAGGTAGATGCTCGAAGATATGGCTGTGTACGTACATCTAGGCAGAGACACAGATGCCCTAGACTGGGCATCACTTTGCACACGGGAGATGCAGACACGCAGCCTTGCAGTGGGTGGTAAAACCCATCACCAGCGTTGTTCATCACCTGCCAACGGACACTTGCCTGACTCTCCGGCTTCACTCCTATTCTCTCGTACATTCCTCTAGAATACCAAGAGGAAACGGCCAAAAAAAATATGTTGATGACTATATAAGTTCTACCCACGGATTTTCATGAAACCAGTAGGACAGGGACTGGCCCTTCACAAACCCATGGAGCTTCCAGAAACCACTGCTTCATTTAGTACAGGCTCTCAGGACACCTGTTGAGTACATCTTCTAGAACATTAAGGTTTATTGTCTAATTGACCAGGCTGTAATTTCCAGAGTGTTATCCTTGCCCAAAAAAAAAAAAAAAAAGGCACCCCTGGGTGGCTCGGTGATTGAGCGCCTGCCTTCAGCTCAGGGCGTGCATGACCCCGGGGTCCCGGGATCAAGTCCCACATCAGGCTCCCTGCATGGAGCCTGCTTCTCCCTCTGCCTGTGTCTCTGCCTCTCTCTCTCTGTGTCTCTCATGAATAAATAAATAAAATCTTTTAAAAAATAAAAAAGAAAAGAAGGAAAAACTGGGCTCACATTACCCATCTCTCACCATTACAGATTTCTTATTCCCCATTTCTCAATGACTACTAGCAAGAGATAGAATTCACCTGAGTTTAAATTTATTTTTAAAACCTGTGTTCTGGGCAGCCCCGGTGGCACAGCGGTTTAGCGCCGCCTGCAACCTGGGGTGTGATCCTGGAGACCCGGGATCGAGTCCCACACATCGGGCTTCCTGCAAGGAGCCTGCTTCTCCCTGTCTGTGTCTCTGCCTCTCTCTCTCTCTGAATAAATAAATAAATAAATCTTTTAAAAAAAAAAAAAAAAAAGCTGTGTTCTTACTGTTTCCTCATTTATCAGAGGCTTAAGTCCCTCCCAACTCCATTTGCTTTTATCTTCAAAATTTGAAGACCATTTTCTAGTGTAGAAAGGCAGAAGAAGATCAGTATTTGAAGCAGTCCTGTGCTCTCTCTCTGTTAACATCATCTGCTCTCAGGAGTGGGCTTGGGTTTTCTTGGACTTCTTACCCAAAATCTACCTCTAAAAATAGCTTTTAGATTTCCTTAGTATATTCCACCAGCCTAGGATTCAATGTTTCTTACCATTCTTTTTTTATGATCTTATCACTACATATTTTTAAGTGTTCTTTTGATTTTCAAGGTCACCAGGAACAACATCTTGCTGCCCTCAACCCGACACTCTATGAATCCTCTCAGCTTAAAACATACGTAAAACTCCCATCTTAACCAAGAAAAAAAAAATCTCAATGCTAATCCAAATGACCCAATTACTCCAAATGACTGCCTACCATTAAAGCAAAATTTGTATTTTTTTCTTTTAAAAATTATTTTTAACTTTCTACTAGGGAAAATATAAAACATAGAAAAAGTTAATGTGATGGTACAATGAAATCCCAGTAATCTATCACCTGACTTCCAAAAACTAGCAATATTTTGCCATTCTATGTCAGATACCTCCACACATTTCTTGAGATAAAATATGCACACATCAAAGTACAGAAAAATCGGTGGATCCCTGGGTGGCTCAGCAGTTTGGCGCCTGCCTTTGGCCCGGGGCGCGATCCTGGAGTCCCGGGATCGAGTCCCACGTCAGGCTCCCGGGATGGAGCCTGCTTCTTCCTCCTCCTGTGTCTCTGCCTCTCTCTCTCTCTCTATGTCTATCATAAATAAATAAATCTTTAAAAAAAATACAGAAAAATCATCTCAACTCTTTGCACAGATACACCTCTATTAATCCAAAACGCCAATACCATATAGAACCATTTTCATCTCTTCAGAAAGCTCTCACCTCTTCCTGGCCAATTTTCCAGCAAACACTGTTCTGCTATTCCTGTGCCATGGTGTTGTGTGCTTAGTTTTGCTCGCTCTCGCAGCTCCCATACGTGGAACCATGCAGTATGGAGTCTCTAGTATCAAGGGACTTTCATTCATCATTATGTCTGTGAGCTTCATGCAGACTGTTCCTTAGATCAGGAGCTTGATCCTTTTGATTGCTAAGTGGTACTGCGGGGTAGGAGCATGCCATCAACCATATGCCTCCTATATACAATGAACAGTTCATCCATTCTCCTGTTCTGCATTCCGCTTGTTTCTGCGTTGGGGCATTTGTAAATGAAGACGATAATATCGTTCTTGCATAATTACTTTTCATGGATAAACACCTAAGAATGGAATTTCTGGGCCAAAAGACAAGATGCAGATTTCATTTTATAAGAACCTGTCAACATTACTGCAAAGTTGTTAGACCTAAGAGATTCGTCTCTCCCAGGAGATTTCTATTGTCAATTTTTTCCTTTTTAACTTCAGCCATTCTGTTTGCCATACAAAAGGTGTCTCATTGCACTTTCATTTATTTTTAAAGGATTTATTTATTTATTTATTTATTTATTTATTTATTTATTTATTTATTTATTTATTTATCAGAGAGAGAGAGAAACAGAGAGAGAGAGAGAGAGAGAAGCAGAGAACCAGTGAGCAGGGGGCAGAGCAGAGGGAGAGAGAGAATCACAAGTAGACTCCTCGCTGACTATGGACCCCGACACGGGGCTGTCTCTCAAGACCCTGAGATCATCACCTGAGCTGGAATCAAGACTCAGATGCTAGCCATCTGAGCCACCCAGGTGCCCTTCACTGACCTTTGAATTTGGATTTCTCAGATGACTAATGATATTCAACACATTTTCATGTGCTTGCAGCTATTTGTGTATCAGCTTTAAATAAAACTTTTCAGGGCAGCCTGGATGGCTCAGCGGTTTAGTGCCTGCCTTTGGCCCAGGGCATGGTCTCCCCCTGCATGGAGCCTGCTTCTACCTCTCTACCTCTCTCTGTGTCTCTCATAAATAAATAAATTTTAAAAGTAAATAAATAAAATAAAACTTTTCATTTCTGTTATACTGAAAATTCCCCCAAATAATAGTTTCATTTTTGACCTTACCCCACGCTCCCTATTGCTGATATTTTACATAACCACGGTATAATTATAACAAAGAGGGCAGCCCAGGTGGCTCGGTGGTTTAGCACCGCCTTCAGCCCGGGTGTGATCCTGGAGGCCCTGGATCGAGTCCCGCATCAGGCACCCCCGCGGGGAGCCTGCTTCTCCCTCTGCCTGTGTCTCTGCTTCTCTCTCTCTCTCTCTGTGTCTCTCATGAATAAATAAATAAATAAAATCTTTAAAAATAAAATTAAAAAAATAATTATCAACAAAGAGAAATGAACATCAATGTCGACTGGATATTTGTTTACATGCACTTTAATAGGTAAAAGTATGTGGTTCACAACGAAAATCATATAAAAAGAGTTATACTGAATAGTCTCCTGCCTACTTAGACCTGTCCTCCCATTTCTGGCCAACTCTCCTTCCAGAGCCTTTTAATTCCTCTATATTCAAATATGAATATACATCGTTACTCCTTTTCCTTAAAGAAAAAGTGGCACACCATATAAACTCTCCTGTCCCTCACTTTCTCTACTTAGAAGCTTTCTGGAGATTTTACATTATCAGTGCATAAAGCCCTTCTCATTCATTTGGCAACTGCACGTTATGTCACTGTCAGGATGTACTCCCGTTTATGCAACTACATGCATTTTTAAAGATCCCTCCACCCTCATATTTGTCAGAGTGATATTTTACGATGGTGTTGCCAGAACTGCACTTCAGTTCAGAATTTCTGAGCAGGGGATCATAACCAGGTTAAGTTCTGATGGGGGAAGTAGGTCTGCTTGACCCGGTTGGCCTCGGTTTATCATGCACCCAGACACAAGAACCCACAAGGTAAGCACATCAGCTCCTTCAGAGGACATTGCCAAAACCCAGAGAACATGGATTCCACCGACGGGGGGAGAGTGGCCCTGCTAGACTCTACAGAGAACAGAATGCCTCACAGATGATCCCAGCCCATCTGGCAGACGTACTAACACAGACCAAATCCAGTATCTGGATGTGGTAGACACCAGAGGACAGAACCTCCTGATTCAGGCAGTGTTATGATGTCTTTGGCATCAAGGGTGCATTAGGTCCCCTCCACCCCCACCTCAACAGGAGGTCTCATCAAGTAACTCAGACACAGTCAGAATCATGGGATCCACTGGCTCTAATCCAGAACCCGCATCAGCAGGGCATTAGAAGCCATCAGACAGCTTCCCATTGGCTCTTCTTCTCCCCCTTGCTGTTCCCCAACACCCAGCAAAAGCTCTGGAGCTTGGTTCCTTTCCTGTCCCTGTTCTGCTAACACAGGACTCTGAGCGAATTCCTCACCCTCTCTCCATCATCTCATCTTTCTGTGCAGCTAACACATTTCAAGGGTTCACAGAGCAAGTCACTTTCCCTGCTGAAATCCCTGTCTGTGGTGACTCCCCACTGCCTCAAAGACAAAATCCCAAGTCTGCCTCGCAGAAAGACATACAGCAGAACTCTATGCTTACAAACCCTTTCACACGAGAAAAACAATGCATTAGTTCAGAAAGCACATCTCTGCTGTAGAAGGATAAAGACGTGAATAAGGGCGATCAACAATTCGGAAGAGTGCACGTATCTGGGGAGACCGGAAAAAATGTGATCGGGGAGGGGCATGCAGTAGGCTTTGCTTAGTATACATCATTAAGTAAAAGAGAATGACCTCCCCGCGTCTGGTCTCCAGGCATAAAGCCCTCGTGCTGCCAGCCTAGGCTTGGTTACTCAGCTCTCATGCATGGAATAGACTTGGCTGAACCTGCCTGGTACAAATGCCAGGATTCACACGATCTGAAGATGTTACAGATGGCGTCTCTGGATTAACAATGCCACGAAATAAAATTACTACAGCGGCGTAAAAGTTTTTGTTGGTAAAAGAAAGCGGAAGCCAAGTTTTTAGGATCAAATTCCATCAAGAGTTGGAGAATTTGAGCTCTTTTTAATTTAAGCTTGATGTGGTGACTTTAAGCATGGGAATAAACACAATTCACAAGTCGGTGGGAAATAAGACTTATAATACACTGTTTCACAGAGCAGTCAGGGGAGAAGTTACATTCCTGCTGTTTTTCCATTTACTTAATCATTGGACTGCAGGGTTTCCTTATCTAACCCCACCCTCCTCACTCCTTGAATTGAAACAAAAGAGAACATTTCTCAGTCTAGATGGATTAAACCTACATCTTATTTCTTGCCAATGTGCAAATGACTGGAACAATTTGATTATCATGTGTTTGGGGAGGGTGAGATTTAAATTGTTTACTAGGAGAACACCACGTCTCTGATAAATCCTTTACATGTGGATGTGTTGTTGGTATATTGATGGAACTCAAATACTATACGTTCTCTACTGTCACCTTTTCACTATGTATTCTAAAAACACAGAGGGGACGGGGGGAGGAAGAAGGGAAGGAAAGACGGAAGGAAGAGAGGAAGAAAGGAAGGAAGGAAGTGGATGGAGGGAAGGAGGGAGGACAGAAAGCAAGCAATGGAGCTCTTGTTACAATTTTTGACGCTCTCCATGGTATTTACCAAGTCAACACTGCATCCAGCAAAAGGTATCATATTCAGATGAGGTCATTAAGTGAAGAATTGTGCACAAACCTGTGGGAACCTGACTCATGAAGGATAAGGAAGTGCCCAGGAGGTGTAAAAGGCCCCTGAGTCTAGATACAGAGGGAGCATTCCTATCCTGGGTCTGAAGGAGCAGGTGCCAGAATCCAGAACGAGGCAGCCCCCTGGGCCAGCTGGCGTGGTCTCGTACAAAAACAGCAGAGAGGATCACCGGCGTGACTCTACTCCCACCTCTTTGAATGTGCTGCCAATAATCTGCTATTTTCCAGTGCTCCAACTGATGGTAAGCAAGGATTAAGGATGGGTCCGTGCAGTTCACTCCAGCCATCCAGAGCCCAGAGGCTGGACTACATGGAAGGAAATCTGAATTGCAGAATGTTTAGCGCCCTATGCAAGGCCGAGTCACGGCAACTAGACTCTGTGATGTTCACCTTGCACTTCACTATTTTTAACCGAAGCCTTTGAGGGGCAGAGTGCCTGCTAAGATGCGTTTATGTGATAGCTCATAACGTTCTCCTTCCACGTTAGAGAGCTAAGACCATTGTGCTTTCATTTTCTTCTAGCCCTAGTACTGCCTAGGACACTACTTGCCGATCACAGTTCAAAAAATGGGTACTCAGGGAAGGAGACTGAAATCGGCAATATCCATATGAGACCATGAGACACAAGGACAGACCTCAATGAACAGATGGCATTCTGTGCTGATTGCATCTCCCCGGCACCCAGATTTGCTCCCACGGAACCCCGTCTGTAAACTGAAGGTACAGGACCTGCAGCTACAATAAAAATGATGCCTTTTCCCCCAATTCACGGGAGGAAGGGAAGCAGAAGGCAATGGTTAAAAATTGTCAATTTTAAGTTGTTCTTCCAAAATCTTGTCTTAGGTCTCAGGAATCTGCTAGTGCATGTCTGCTCATAAAAGACAAGCCACTCGAACAGAAGCAAATAACCAGCCTCAGGAAAAATTCAGAACCGTCCTATTAAAGATGATTGTGTCTGTGGCTGAGGTTTGACACTGCATAGGGAACGTGGTCATATTTCCTGATGATAAAATTTCTCTTAAATACTTTTTCATGGGGTCAAAATATCAACATCCCATAATGTCCTGCAAAGAACATGGTGAATTTTGGTCTCTCAATTAGCTGAAAATAGTTTAGAATTCCTCTCACAACCAAGCCAGGGTCTCCCTTTGATCTTCATGGAAAGCTCCCATTGGGCACATAAATCAAGAGTAAGATGCCCAGAAGCACCTTATTGGGAGATGTTCCATCTTCTCTGAATTTCACTTAGGCTAGATTTCAGGCAGCTTCATTTCTTGCTCCTGACAATTTGCATTATGAAAACAGAGGTTTTTCAGTATAAAAATCTATCACTTTATCGAGTATGCGGTTTCAGGCTACATACACCTGTGGCACCTCCCTCATCCTACACTCTTAGGATACTGTTCATCCTCCCGAACCTACACACACGTCTTCCCCCTGGCGAAATGTGTGCCCTATGCTTATTGCTTATTGACGAACTGTTGGCCAAGATCTGAGAGCTCATAAAGTCCCATCCTTAGAAACAGAAGATACCAGAATAATAAAGTTAAAGGAATACCTGCCAAGCAAACCACAATGTAGAAGCCAAATGACAAGAAAAAACCAGCGGGATTGTTCTGTTCCTTCCTCAATATTTATTGAGTCCCTACCTGTGCCAGAGACCGTCCTTGGTACTGAATATACAACAGGGAACAAACATAGATAAAACCCTTGCCTTCGAGGAGCTGACCTCTCGTAAAGGAAGACTATCAATAAACATAATGAATACACAGGTTATAAAACCTATTAGTACGTGATAAAAGCGATAGAGGAAAATAGAGCAGGACGAAGAGGTTTATATTGAAGATGAATGCACTTAGGTTTTAAGAGACTTTTCTTATTTGTTATTTTTTTTAATCACACTTCCTTTGCTCCCTCTTAGTCTTCGAGAGAACGACCTTGAAAACAAAGCACTCTCTGAAGAAAGTGGGTGTGTTATGTTTTCAGGGCACCATGTCCGAGGCAGCCTCACTCTACATCCCGTTGGTGGACAATGTGTGGGAGTAGCCAAAGACAGAGGGTGACGTTTTGCAGCTTTAAAGGAATTTTCTGCATGTTTGAACGATTGCACGTTTTTAAAGTATTAAATTTAAAAATTAAACAAAGAGAGCAGGATTCAAATGGACTTTGTGGATCCCTGGCTTAGAAGCCAACTGGAACAAAGAAATATTTCTAGGATCTTAAGTGTTAAAAGTCCCTATCAGTTTGGTCCCATAGAACATTATTCTGAGATGATGGGAACCTACTAACCCCATGTAGCTACTGAGCATTTGAAAGATGGCTTAGTGCAACAGAAGTTATGTTTAATTAATTTAAATTGAATTAGCCACATGTGGCTAACAGGTCCACATATGTCTGTCATCTTCAGCATGGTGATGCCCAATGTCCTTATATTTCAGCTGAGTATTTCATAAAGCATCTGCACACAAACCAATGTCATTTCAATCCCGGGCACTTGGGTTGCATTCAGGAACGTGTATACACCAAATCGCAAATGTCAAAGATGACGTTAAGCGCTGCAGACCCACAGGGGAAGGGCTCTTGCCCTGGTATGTTTCTGTGACTCCTTGGGCCACATGCTCTGACTCCCTCCTCTCCCACACCCCACTGCATCCCACGGCATCAACCAACACACCCCTCTCCTTGTCTCTTCTCCACGTCTGCAAATTACAGTCAGGGAGAACAACTTGAAACCTAGCTCACCAGCTGTGCGTCGCAAGATGCCCCACCACAGGAAGTCTTTAAAATACATAACTGCTATCCTCAGTCCATCAGTGGAACTATGTCATACCACAGGGACAATGAACAAGACATTCCTAAGAAGTACCTGGTTAATAAAAATTCTCCACGTAGGCACAACTAATTTTAAGAAAAAGGATGGTAGGTTTAGTCCTGCCTCCAAGGTAATAGGCAGCTAAGTCACATCTTCATTTCTAACTAATAGATAAAAGTGGGATACTGTGAGGGACTGCGGTGGGAAATGTCTTTTTTTTGTTCGCATTCAATCCCATAGAAGAACTCTCAAAACAGGGGAGGGGACATCGGCGGAAAGGGGGGGGAGCGGAAATATTTCTACTTGCACAGGGTAAGTCTTTGGGTGAGCACCACCCCTCGAGGAAGAAAGGGACAAGACTTTTCTTCAGTCCTGCTCTTCCATGCTGCCTTCAAAAGGCCGAGTGTGACTCAGTTTACTAAAACAGAATCTGATAGAGCACGTGCAATTCAGCAAGCGCATGCACTAATGTTGCAAAGGAAGTAACGTCCATTCTTGAACATCGGTGCACCAATCCCCCCCACAGTTGGCCATCCATGTACAACCTCTGACCCCCTCACAGGTTGACTACTAAGAGTCTACTGCTGGCCAAAGCCTTCCTGATAACATGAGCAGCCCATTAACATCTATGCTCTAAATTATCTGATTATATACCGTGTTCTCACACTAAGTGCTCTCTCACTTTCGTGAGCTGACGAAAATCATAAGGAAGAGAAACTAAGTTTACAGTACTGGATGGTATTTATCAAAAAGTATCTGCATGTTAGTGGACCCACCCTGTTCAAACCCATGTTGTTCAAGGGTCAGCTGTAATCTGAATAAATTCCTACAGAAGCCCCTTTAGGGAAAAAGACGTGAAATGTAACAAAAAGGACGATCAAAAGAAACCGGAGACAGGAGTAGTCTGCTAGTGCACGACACATCTCCTTAATCAGAAACTGGACTGAAAAGCAGCTCAGATCATAGGACGGCTCAGTTTTAGCTCGAGGAATAGACAAATCAATATTTCAGCATCTGAGATCATCGTCACTGGATGGAGCTCTAGATCTGTTCCTTCCTCTGCTCACAGGTCTCTTTCAACCCGACTCAAGAGGAACCTGAAGCTGGAAGAAGCTTCACTCTGGAGAACAAGATCCAAGAAGGTAAGCGTGGCGGCCGGAGCACCCCTGAACAGGACACAGGCTGAGTCTGGAAGTGGAAATTCATACTAATACACCAGAGAGGGGAACCCAGAGTAGTGAGGGAAAGGAACCCAGTTGGGTGTGTTTACACGATCCCACAGAATTTAATTTACCGTGACATTTTAATTTAATGGGACATGACCACACTTGGGATAGCCACTTAAATGCAGGCAACTCAGAATCATGTCAATACATTTGGCAAATGCTTAAGCCTTAATATCCCTGGCTTTTTAAAATAACTATATAAACATTAAGTTTACAGTTTAAAGTAAACAAAAAAAAAATTCTATTTCCCAGATTGCTTCCGTTTGAGAGCTTACCTCCAGCCATATCTCAGGAAGGCTACCATGCGTTTCCTCGGGAGATCACAAACTGTTTAAATTTACTAGTGTTACGGTAGGTCTGAAGAATTTTAAGAGTATAGAGCAGGGAGTGGGTAATAAACATTTTCTCGGAAAATAATCCAACAACACTTAATGTTCTCGCCTGCTGTGGACAGAGCCCAGAAATAGAATTATACTAGGCGCTCCACTGTGACCTGATTTTACGGAGGGAATGGGTATGCAAATATTCTTTTTTAAGGCATGATACCACTGTGAGTTCGTACCGTATATTTCCTTAAAGAGAATCAAAATAGTTTATCCTCTCAAAGATCTTTCAAAGGAGATCCTTCATATATTTGGGATGGATTGATTGATTGGAGAACCAATCAATTTCCCTCTCTCCCTCCTCTTTCTCATTGATTTTGTAACCTGAACTCTCTCCCATAAACATTTTGGCTTTCTTGTGAATGCATGGAAGGGAGTCGGAAAAAAGCAAGATCCGTGTTCTTTGAACAAAGCAGTTTAAAAACATATTGGATCTCATCTCATTCAACTTGAAACAGAGTCACAAAACGTGCTCTCCATTTACAACTTCTGTGACATTTTGCTGGCATTAAACCATCTGAAACAGATGATCCCTCCCCATTCTTCATGAATCCAGTATACGAGAATTGCTCAGTTTCTTCCTCTGTATGTGGTGAGAAAGTCTAAAGTCCCAGGAAACGAGAGCAGCGCATTCTCTCAGGTGGGTGACTCTGTTTCTCCTCCACTGGATCAGACCTAAGGTGAAAAACTGTGGTGATGCACACACGCAATCTGACATTGGATTAAAAAGCCTAAGTACAGACAGGGGTATAGCTCGGGGTAAAGCACTCGACTGCAAAAACCCAAGTAGAAGAAGAAACAGGAGTTCTCAATCGTAAGTAATCACCCACTCAAGTTTCTCAGTTGGTAAGTCTTATTTCTGTTTTCATACCATGAACCAGCTTATACACTCTTGAATAACCTTCTACTAAACTGTCCATGCACAAGTATATAAAGATACTAGGCAAGACAAAAAAAAGGTGTGAATCTCCTTGACAGACTAAGCAGCAGTGTGTGATGACTTAAACAGATGCTCTATTTTAGCTCACAAGTGAATTTCCAACTTGCAAATCATTTCTGAATGTTAATGATCTCCATCCCTCACAGTGGGTTTCTGGGCAAATGACTCTCTTCTCACTGACCTGAATTCATGTTGTCTTTGAATTCCAGAAACAGGAGATGATTTATTAAAATACAGCCATGGGGCGCCTGGGTGGCACAGTTGGTTAAGTGTCTGACTCTTGGTTTCGGTTCAGGTCATGATCTCAAGGTCATAGGACCCAGCCCTGCTTCAGGCTCCAGGCTCAGCATGCAGACTGCATGAGATTCTCTCTCCATCTCTCTCTGCCTCTGCCCCTCTCATTCATGCTGTCTCTCAAATAAATCTTTAAAACAAATAAAACAAAAGGCAGCCTTTTGTAGACATTCCCAAGGACATACGGAATCTACTTTGTAAGACCGTGATCTCGGAACTATGCTTTGAGGGTGGGCACAAGAGGAAGAATGTACGGGATCCAGCAAGTGGAAGGGAAACATGAACAGGTGGGCTCCTTTGCCCACCAGGCAAGCATGATGTAATTTCTTTTCTCTTTAGGCTTTATTCTAAGGAGCTTTCTGCGTAAATACTGGAGGAATAGTTCAGGAGTAGCTTTATCCTCCTAAATGTCTCCTGAACAAAGAGTCTGGTTATGTCTGGGACTCCGCAACAGATAAGGGAAACTAATTTGCTTTCGATATGTATTTTGCTCTTTAATCTCACTCAGGAATGTGGGATCTTATGCCAATGTTGGATCAAAGGATCGCTGTAAAGGACAACTGGTTTCCAGTGGTCTCAGTCTGGTTCTTATAAAGTGGGGGAAGCAATGTCTATCCTGTGTTCCTTCACAAGAGATTACAAATACCAAAGGAAATATTTTACTTTTTCTTAAATTTTCTTTCTTTGAAGTAATCTCTACAACAAACTTGGGGTTTGAACTCAGAACACTGAGATCAATAGTTGTATGATTTGGTCCATATCCTACTTGTTGACCTTATATGGAATCACCAACCAAGCGTCCAACTTCACTTTCCTAAGACACACAGGAAATATTTCTTTCCCTCAAGGAAATGAGAATCACGCAAACAGAAACCAAGAGGCCAGTGAGCAACACACTACGAGGATTTGCAAGTCAGATGCGCCTCAGGATCATGGAAGTTTGAAGCCTTATGTAGGTAGGTACTGCTGCCTTACATCTACACTTTCTCTCAATTTGAAAAGGTTTTCTGGTTTTGGGTTTTTAATAGGATATGACGTTGGCATCCATAAGTGCTGTTCCCGTTTGATAGATGAAAGCTTCAAAACATGAAGAGGATACCAAGAGGGGTTGGATCGCTTCTAGACCCTGGTGCCAGACTTGATGAGGAGGGTCTCCTTTGAGCGGGAACATGGGGTATCTGTGCAGAGGCACAGCGGAATAAGCAAATGCTTCCTTTAGAGAGATTTTAGCCAGGAGGGAGGGGTTGACAAAGCACTGAGCAGAGAAGATGGGAACACAAGAATGGAAGAGTCAGGAGGAAGGGAGAAGACGTGAGAGGTGCATAAAGTCAACCATCCAAAGCACCACCAGTTCCACGTTTCAGAGAAATACACGCAGGGCCCTTGTGAGAACGTTGCCATGCACGTCAGAAGTGATTCTGAGAAAATTACTCTAACACTGCATGCTTTGAATCCATATTTTTACACTTTATGCAAAACTACGAAAATGTGGAGGTTATCAGAAACACAGTATCGTTAGCTTTCAGAGGAGAAGAATCATTCATTGCCTACTCTTTGGGTTTTATATTTAAATCTCCCCAATTGCACAGGAGGTTACAGTTTATGAGGCTTTTAAAAATGAGTATTTCGAGGGCGCCTGGGGGAGCTCAGTGGGTTAAGTGTCTGCCTTTAGCTCGGGGCATGATCTCGGGGTCCTGGGATGGAGCCTCACATTGGGCTCCCTGCTCAGCAGGGCGCCCTCCCCCTCTCCCTCTGCTGCTGCTCCCCTGCTCATGCTCTTGCTCTCTGTCTCTCAAATAAATACACAGAATCTTAAAAACAACACTGAGGGAAGACCTGGGTTCTTACCATGATCGTAAGCATTCAACAGACCTTAGTTTTGCTGTCATTGCCACCGTACAAGTTGTAGCTTTAGTTTTCAAGACATTTGCTTACCGATATTACGATCTACTTTAGAAAATTTAAGCAGAGAAGAACGTCCTGGGAGATACAGATAGTTACGTCTCCAGAAGGGATGTAAAAATAGAGCCACAGATATATTTGCATGAGCAACTCCTAGAACCACCATGAAGAATTAACTGGCCAGAGGCAGGAGCAGCTCCATTGTCTCAGCAGGAAACAGCTGCCAAAAGCCGACCTCACAAACCACACCACCACCCAGGCCCACAGAAAACCCCGTTCGCACCTCAACCATGGGAGAGGCTACAAGGGGGTTTCCTTTGTATCGTTTGCTTATCAAGGTCTGGGACACAGAATCAGAACTTACAATGGGAGGATGTGTAAAATGAAGAGATAATGCTTCAGAGGCTTTAAGCAACCACGAATGTCACATGTGTTAATACTGCAGGTTAACAATCCGTCACTCACGGCCATTAACTTGATGGCTGTAGACTTAAAGCCAAACAATCGGTGTCTCTCCCCTTGGGGAACCTTCCAAGAGAAAAGATTGGCTGGGATAATCATGACTGATGACCCTTATTTGTATGTTTGTTGGATAAATTACATGTCGCAGGGAAGTTTGTGATTTTCGCTTTTGGTATTTGCCCTTGAGAGAAAACTGCTAGATTGATAGCTAAAATCTTAATTGCTACCCGGGCAATTAAGCTATCCTCGGAAACTCAGACGAGTTTACAAGACAGAGAGGAATTAAAGATGTTTGCGTTGCTCACATAAATAAATTTAATGGGGGTGACCACAGCCATCCTATTGCAGAGAGAGACAAAGGAAGGAGAAGAAAAATGAGAAGGGAGAAAAGGAAAAGGCGGCTTCTTTCATTAACAACAATACAGAGCTGATTTTTTTTTTTTAAAGAAAACAACTCATTTTGGTTATATAAGGTGCACTTCTCTCCCAATATTAAGGAAGCAAATTAGCTGTTTTCATAGAGCATGCATTTACCAGAAGTCAGACAAAGATGTGCTGGACACAGCTGGAAGCCTGGCACCTTCCGCATTTGCTCCAGAGCACCGTGGCTACCTGGCGACTAGGACACTTGTTCTACTTGGCAGCCGGGGAAGCACAGCCTACAGGCTCCGGCGCCAGGCATGTCCTTACACCCAGCACCTGGCATCCTTTTGTAGCCCCGGCTGAAAGCAGGAGGCACCTCCTCTTGCTCTCCTGTTTGTCAAACCCAAGTACCCCTGGGTTGCGCTTTTGTTTGCTGTGCTTGGAGGGGAGTGGCGTCCTGTGCCCAGTTAGGAGGGTTAGGATGTCCTGCAGCACCCCTGACCTCTGACCACTAGATGCCAGTCACACGCCCTCCTCCCCCTGCAACTTGGAACAACCTGGAAGGTCTCCAGGGGTTGCCTGATGTCCCTCCAGGGGCAACACTGCCCTCCTGCGTTTCAGGATCTGTTTTCTAGACGTGAAGTCAAAGAGAAAATCCTTCATCTTGGTACTACTCTGTTACATCGGAAGAGAGAGAAAAATGAAGAGGTTTTATTTGTTGTTGTTCTTTTTTAGATTTCAAAATCATCACAAAATATCACAAAATATCAACTCATCCCTCTAAGACCTTCCCTTCAAACCGACAGAGTCAGATTAATCGGTTGGCTTTTCTGGCTCAAGGAGGATGGGGACATTGATATTTTCTCTGCCCTCTGCACCTTGACACGACTTCTTTCCCATTGACAGAGCAGGCAAGCAGCCATAGAGTGTTACCATCTGCTTGCATCTAATTCACACCATTTCCTTCTGTGAAAATTTTCTCCCACATTCAACAAATGTCTAATTTCATTTTTATGATGATTTTTTTTTTTAAGGAAGATTGGACTCACTAAAAAATCAGAAGACACAACCACAGTGGAAGATTAGGTACTTTTTTTTTTTTTTTTCCAAATGACTGTGCCAAATTTCTCATCAGGCAACCAAATTACATATCTCTAACACCCACACAGTTGTTGGGAACATCATGCCATATTACGCGTTATGACGCATAAATCACTAATGCATTTAAATTTTAAATAAACAGTTGCGCCAATGCTAGACGCCTTTGGTTCTGGACGGGTAAGTTTTCCTTCTAGGTCTTGGCTAGAACTGACGATCTGATGAGAGATACAGATTCGATCTGGCCCGAGTGAAACTGCCATTGGAAACAATGCATCTTGTTTGTGTGGCATCTGGAAGGCAAGTGGGACCGGGCAGATTTTATCAGGGAACCTTGTTTTTCCTTTTCCAAAGACTTCACTCACAGCTCTATGAAAAGAATGACTCCACACAATACATGACACCCCGGGGATTCCAGCAGCACGTAATTAATTTTCTTGCCCGTGTTATGAGACCATTTGCAAGCTGTTTGGAAGCCAAGTCTCTGTCCTCTGGAATCATTTTTTAAAAACTACCTTCCAGTTGTCATTCAACATGATGTATACCATGGGAGATATCTATTTGATTCGAAGTATTGGCAGTCGGTTGCAGGGTGGATCAATTTCATGCGCTAATAAGACACAAGACGTATTTGTGAGGGGGGCAATAGTCTCCTTGATTACGTCTAAGCCTTGCTGGGTTGCGTGCAAAGCCAGGACTGCAAGGGGCCTTGGCGATCGGTGGCTCAGGCTCTCAAGGTTTCTGGTCAGTCTTCACCGGAACACACACAGTTTGTCTCCTCCCGCTGGTCAGACTTCAGTGTGTTCCGCCATAGTCCCCATGGTGTGCCTTTTCCTAAGGAGTGGGCCTTGATATCAGTGGAAAGAGGTGATCCTTAGAGCCCACTGTGACCCAACTTGATAATTCTTGCTATGCTCCAGAGCTTTCTTACCTTGATGGATTTCTTTCCGTTTTTTATCTTTTTTTTCTTTGTGGAATAATCTAGCAGCTAGCAAAGTACTATATATGATTGAGAAACTGCAGAAAAGGGGCACCTGGGTGGCTCAGTGGTTGAGCGTCCGCCTTTGGCTCAGGTCGTGATCCTGGAGTCCTAAGATCGAGTCCCACATTGGGAAGAAGAAGCCTCTTCTTCTCCCTGTGTATCTCATGAATAAATGAATAAATTCTCAAAAAAAAAAAAAAGAAAGAAAGTATAGAAGATCTCCAGATTATTGAGATGTTTAGGGCATTTCGCAGCACAAATTATGGATCATACGGTTACAAGTGTGATTTTGTTAAACTAGATTTTCTAATGTCTGGACCAGAAGAACTTCTTGAATTTTCTCATCCACACTGGAGATATTTCCTCTCAAGACCCACCCCCTTGATCCCAGGGGAAAGATGTTGTTCACATCAAAATCTGGGGCTTAGCCTACAAATCAAAGGAAAATAAAACAAAACACCCATCATCCCTTCATGTTGTTACAAATTATTTCACTAGCTCTCATGGTTGATTTGTTTATATTTCCTTACATTTATCCATTCTTACACTACGGTTTAGGGGGAAAAAAAATCACAAAGCTAATGTCTTCCAAGAGAGAGGGTGAGTTCTCCCTTGGATCTATTATGTTGGGGAGAATACTTGTAGGTTCAGTTGTCTTCGTAGAGTTAGAGACACAGGACAGGACACCAGCTCCACATCCCTCTGAGTAAGGGACGTGAATAAAGAGATTGAGATAGAAAAGCACAGAAGGGAGAAGGGAATTGCTAATGGGACAACATCCCCACGTGGCGGAACCAGTGTTAGAAACACAGATAATGTCTCTAAAACGATCATACAGTTCACTGGTGCCCCTGGACCCCATCACTAACTTCCCTCCATTACCCACTCACTGTTGACTCAACCTGGTATCTCCGGCTGCATATGCTCGTGGCTTCAAAATTATTTACTGAGTACCAACCGGATGTCAGAATCTGTGGAGACCCAGGGTGAGTTGGACAGCTACAGACCAGGCTTCACACAGTGCAAAGTCTATTGGGTCTTTGCCTTCCATATTTTACCAGGAAGCTGAAAGAAGTTCTATCTACAGCCACGGGCCAATGTTCATTTGAAATGGTCAGCCTGGCTTTCTGGGCATCAAAACTCTCCATCCTCTTCCTTGCTCAGGACTCTTCCACTTTTGAGCCTATTTTGAGCTACCATTTCTATTCCTTCGGTCCCTTTTTTTTCCTCTCCCAGAACACCCTTCTGTTGTTATCACATATAGCCGTGGATCTAGGCATGTTCCTCCAGCTGCTGAAGAGTGAGTGAGGAAGTGTCTACAGAAATTGTGGCTAAAGAAACTCTGAAAATGAACTGAATAAAGATGAATATGTGACTGGCTAGCCAAAGGTCCCTCTCCTACATTGAATCTTCACCCATCAACTTCAACCTAGACCTTCAGAATATCCTTTTGTAATGTGAATCATCTGTTCACTTACAAAAAAACAGATTTATTTATTTGACGGGGAACGAGCATGAGTCGGGGTGGTGGGAGGGGTAGAGGGACAGAAACCCAAGCAAACTCCATGTCGAGCATGGAGTCTGATGTGGGGCTCAATCCCACAACCCTAAGGTCAGGACCTGAGGCAAAATCAAGAGTCTGGACATCTAAGTGACAGAGCCACCCAGGCATCCTTCACTGCGGAAGGCAGCTTGCTATTCATCAGGAGTACCAGGGCTGATGTCCTAAGTGCATGCAGGAAAAATCCGTTCCTACGGAATGGAAAGAGCAGAGACTTGGTTCACTTCGATCAGCCTTGAGGGACGCCTGGGTGGCTCTGCCTATCAAGATACAGAAAGAACAAAAATGGTAACACTTCTTTTCAAGACTGATTTTTTTTAAATATATATTTTATTTATTTATTCACGAGAGACACAGAGAGGGAGGCAGAGACATAGAGGGAGAAGCAGGTTCCTCTCAGGGAACCTGATGATGTGGGACTCCTTCCCAGGACCCTGGGATCACACCATGAGCCGAATAAAATCTTTTTTAGAAAAATCAGTCTTGAAAAGAAGTGTTACCATTTGTGTTCTTTCTGTATCTTCATAGATGGCTTATGTGTATTTTTCCAGAACTTTAGTGATAACACGGCTTATCAACACTTGGTTTTTTAAAAAAAATGCCCTTCATTGCATTGGATGGACATTGCCATTACAGTACGGAAATGCCCGTAGGGGTCTTGGTGGCCTGCTGCTGCCTCTCCTGTGGGGCAGATAAAATCATGGAGGAGGATGGGAGAAAGGAAGGAAAAGAAAGGAAAGGGAAGAGAAGGGGAGGGTGTAGCATATAGTGATCCCCTCTGTAAGCCAGGCACCGTGCTAGGAAGGAGGCTGGGATACCCCATGCATTACATAGAGTCCCTGCCTTTGAAGACCATGGTCAATTCTCCCCTGGAATCCAGTATCTTCCATTGATCCACTTGTCTGGAAAAGAAGACACCTAAGTGCATGTGTTTTTCCCATTATTCAAAAAATGTGAAATATTACTAAAGGATGGATCACTCGAAATACTACCTCCAATCAATTTGAGATCGTTGTGTTGGGTAAACCTCTGAATGCGTCTTCTTAGGCATTTTATTGGAAAATCGTGTTCGTATTATTAGATCATTATTGCTTATTCATGCACTCTCTCTGCTTGCAGAGGAGTCAATAATAACTCTACCATGTAGGGTGTATTTATAACGAGCTAGGCTTTTTACATTTCTCAGCTCCTTCTTCCTTAGAACAATTCCCTAGTGTGGTTGATATTATTTTCACCATTTTACAGATGAGAAAACTTAACCCACTGAGACGTTCAATAAATCGTTCAGCTTGAGAGTGACAGAAGAGGACCCAACACAGGCCTGTGTGTCTACATTCACCCCCTCCGTGAATTATTACAGCAAAACATGCCCATCAGTATAACTAGTTCTGCTAGTTAGGCACTGGCATGCTGTTTAATTCCTTGGTTAACCATGTAGTCTGGCAACAACTAGCAGCGATGATGATGAAAATGTAACAGGTCAGCCTATGCACCTGACATTCCTCATGCCTATAATTACATCAAAGGCCAACTGTTTATTTTATTTTTTTTAATTTTATTTATTTATTATAGGCACACAGTGAGAGAGAGAGAGAAGCAGAGACACAGGCAGAGGGAGAAGCAGGCTCCATGCACCTGAAGCCCGACGTGGGATTCGATCCCGGGTCTCCAGGATCGCGCCCTGGGACAAAGGCAGGCGCCAAACCGCTGCGCCACCCAGGGATCCCAAAGGCCAACTGTTTAATAAAAAAGAAAACCAACATTCAAAGAGTCTTCAGATTCCTAACAAGCAAAAACCTAGATCTCAGCCCTAAACATAGGATGCATTCCATAAATGTTTGTGAAGAAAATAAAATTCTAGTTGCAAATCAGTCATTATTTCTATCCACCCTACAGAAGAAATCTTTCAGAGACCGAGTGATAACTTTCCCTGATTATTAGAATTCTTTTAAAAAATAAGTCTGTGCTTTTAGGTAGCTATTATTTTTTTTAAAAAGAGATTTACTGAGTGGGAAATACCAGAGAGGGAGACAGAACATGAGAGACTCCTAACTCTGGGAAACGAACTAGGGGTGGTGGAAGGGGAGGTGGGCGTGACTGGGTGATGGGCACTGAGGGGGACACTTGATGGGATAAGCACTGGGTGTTATATGTTGGCAAATTGAACACCAATAAAAAATTAATTTAAAAAATAAAATAAAAATAAAAAGGTATTTACTTATTAGCGCGAGAGAGAGGGAGCACATACGGGAGGAGCAGGGGGAGAGGGAGAGAGAATTTCAAGCTAACTTCACGCTGAGCATGGAGCCTGATGTGGGACTCGATCTCATGACCCGAAGATCATGACTAGAGCCAAAACCAAGAGTGGGATGCTTAACCGACGGAGCTAGCCAGGCGCCCCTAGAGAGCTATTCTTTCTGCGTCAAGGTACAGATTCCAGGGTTCTTGTACTCAAATGTATGGTTTTCGTGGTTACGTCCATCATTTCTGTTTTTGCCAGCACCATACTGTGTAGCCCGATACTCATATATGTAATGAGTTGAATAGGCATATATTCTGGCTCCAGAGAGATTTACAGATGCTCGTGGGCATACTCCAGGCCTCTTCTCGTATCTCTCCATTACAGGCCAAAGTGTAGGTACCCGGATAACGTGGGTGCGTTAGCATTGAGCCAGTGTGGAAGTACAGAAAGAGCCAATTATCTTGAAAAAGTCACTTAACAACAGCAGCAACAGACCTGAATAGTGGCTGAGAAATACAAGCAGTGCAACGGACAATGGTTTCCATTGTTGCCATTGGTTTTGTCGGCTCCACCCAAACCAAGTTTCCTGGACCAGGAAAGACCTCACGAAGTGCATTAAAGGATGCTGGCTGGAGTCCCTGAGGATGTGGCTTCACTTCTGTGCCCTGCAACTGCTAATTCTACAGACCTATGTGAACCACCAAGTCCTCTGGTCTTTGCCTCATCTCTCAAATCCAACCTGTACTGTCTTCAGTTAGAAAGTCTGATGTAAGTCCAATTCCCATTTAAAAGCCTCTGGCAACTTCTTAGTGCTTCTCGGATAGACCTAGAAATCCGTGACAGTACTGCCCACCTACATCTGGAGTTTGGGCCTTTGCACATGCACTAAGCGCCAGGGCCTTTGCACATGCAGTTTCCTCTGCTGTTACAACTGTCCAGCCGTCCTCTCCCAACTAGACTATATGCTCCCAGAGGGCAGGGAGCAGATTGGTTTTCTCCTCACCTTTGTAATCTTGGTCATTAGATCCTTAGGGCCTGGCACAAGGCAGGTGGGTGGACTTTACACACATACACGTACAGTAGGAAGTAAGGCTGTGTTTATTTTTTTTCTACTCTGCTCATTTATCACCCACAACAGTGTCTCAAGCATAAGAGAGTTAGATATATGTGCCTGGAACAAACAGTAGCTGTAATTAACATAATTATTTTATTATCGGAGTAAATGATTGGCAAAATCTTACCAAAGGAGTGTGATTGGGTGTCCTCCAAAGAGCCTGAGTGGCTTCCATCATCTATCACTTCACAGCCAAGTGGGACCTGCTATCTTTTTGTCCTCCTTGGACCCATTAATCATGCCAGATCTTGCCAGGGTACGTTGAATACTACAGAAGTGCAATTCCAATTCTGCTGAAAAACACGCAAACCACGGAAGATACTTCCTTGCCAAAGTGGGTCACCCAGCGGTGGCAAAAGTGATGCTCATCACCGTATGTGTGACATTTGGTGCTGAAATAGCATCCAAAAGGCTCAAGGAGGGGGTACTCCCAGCCTCCACGGAGCCAGCGCCGAGGAAGGGGGTGAGGACCGTGTGGTGCCTGCCTTGTGCATGCAATTTCAGGAGGCACACACAAAAAAACTCAGTCAAAAAGATTTCAGAGTTTAAATCAAAATTCATGACATTAAAATCTTAAAAAATTATTTTTACAAGGAAATGCCTTGAGTAGGCATTCAAAGTACTACTCACGAAAGCGGGCTTCATGCCCGGAGGCCTGCGGAGGACGCATTTTACACACCCAGATGGGACAAATCCTGAGAATAATACAGTTGGAGAGGCAGACTCGAGTCATCTCATACCCTATTTTAAAATTCCGTAATTGACAAAATCAGGGCAACCAAAGTTTAACAAAGCTCTCGGATTGCACCGCGTGTTGTCGATGCTATCGCCAACGTTGTAAATGTTGAAACCTCGCCAAGTGTCTACCGTGAGATCACTGGCCAAGATCACGCTCCCCAACCGATTCTCAGATGTCCCTACACTTCACGTTTTCTCTTTGTGGGTCTCCCCAAGTCTTACTAGGGTTAGGTAAAGTCCCTCCTCTGACGCACATGATCTCGTCTACACCCCTGGAAATATTATGTTCATTGACGTCTGCAGGCCATAATCGCCATCTATTTTCACGTATGTGGGCCTTGACTCCACAATTAGTTTGAGAGCACTTTGTGCATTAGAACGTTTACGTGCGTTCATAGCCAAATTTCCAATTGGTAATTTGAAAATGAAGCGTTAGCAAAGTGTTTACTGGAATACTAGTAGATGATCCTTAAACATGTCCATTTACTTTCAAGCTGAGAAACCCAGGGGCAGCAGGTTGGCTCAGTTGCTGGCACCTGTGACTTCTGACCTCGCAGTTGTGAGTTCAAATCCCATGTTGGGTGAAGAGACTAGAAATAAAATCTTAAAAAACAAAACAAACCAAAACACTGAGAAACCCAGGGTGCAATATTAAAAGCCACGAATTAACAACATTTTGGTTCTCTGTCATCCCGGTTAATGCATAAATCATTCCCGTAGGAATTGTATTGAATCGGAGGAATTTTTAAAAATCCACTGTGTGTGAAAATTTCACAGATTTTTAACAGAAGGTAAAAGTGAATTTTATTTTTTCCCTTGGCAGCTGAAAGGAATATAAAACAACAGATTGACTTTCTGGGCATGAATCTCAGGATGAGAAAAATATAGAGTCACATATTGTAGATGAGAAGGAAAAAAAACCCCACAAAATCTCATGAATCATGTGTAATATCCAAATTCTAAACTATTGAGACTTCCTCACTGGAAAATATATAGTAAGTGGAAGTTGCACATTTGATTTTCATGAGTCTCTTTCCCTCGTTGAGCTCAGTAAACACTTTATGTGGAATACGCTGTGGCTTCTACCTGCTTTAATAATATATTTTGTCATCTATTACTTGGTTAAATACAACCAGTAATCTGAGCTGATCTGGAAAATGAGCTTCAGGCTGGCATGGTGTCATCTGCTCCTAATTTACGACTGGGACATCCAGTCCCCTTTTGATATACCCGACAATTTTTTGCAATGATAGAAATTATGTGCACATAGAGAAACACACATTTATGCCGCTGGTGTTGTTTCCAGAGATATTGTCTGATTTATGGCTCAGTTAGGGCTTCCTGGTCTGTCTCTGCCCTTGTAAAGCCCCTGTTGTGTTTCGTGACACAAAGCATAGAACTTTCTTAATTTCACTTTGCTCACTCAAGCACTCAGCCGTTGTGCGTGGCCCACCCTGCACCCCATCTTTATGTGTCTTCACATGCACGACAAACTACGCTACAGCCTCATGAACATTGCACCCGCATGGAGGTTCCTCTGGGGCAGGAGCAAGGGTGCTGGTGCTAATGCATTTCTGTCGTCTCACCACATGGCTTCCCAATGTGCCCCATGACCCTTACCCTTAAGAGCTCACCGCAGTGGACAGGTTTATCATCAGCAGATCGCACTCCGTGAGGCTACTCCAGGCAGTGACGGGCTAAGCTCTGATGTCACCAAAATGTATTCACCTTCACGGAGACTCATCAGTCATTGCCAAGGGCCCCTTGGTTGCTCAAGCACTGCCATTTGGGATGACCCAGCCAGAGCACACCGTGATGTCTAGCTGCCACCACGGTCTTCATGCACCGTGTCCATGCAGACAGAGTCATTCTTTGGAGACTCGCCTGCACCACACTGCACGCAAGACGGCAGGACTTGCCTGTTCCCCTCGCCTTGCCAAAAGCGCGGCTCCAGCCTGGCTCATCTGGCGTCTTCAGCTACTTAAAAGCTAGACCCGCTGCCCCTTTGGACTAAGCTTCTGGGCCCCTAAAGTCATGGGCGGGAAGTAAAGCAGACTTTAAGCGACCGAGAACTTAAGGACAAAAGAGAACCTGCATCCCATTTTCCGATCTGTTTGAGACTCAGCCAGTGAGGGGTGAACAATTCATAGCAGGCAGATTAAAGACACAAACAAGTGTGTAGGGTTCTAGGCCGATCTTCCGTCCCGTTTATTCCCGGAATGACAAACAGCAGAAAAAAAACAGTTCTGTAGAGAACGCGTAAAAGATTCATACTCCCCTGTCCTTCTGTGATCTTCTCTTCTTTATCTTGTTTCATTTTCCATATTCTTAAGCTGGACAATTATTTCATTATGTTTAAGCTTTTCTAAATGGCCCCTCCATATAAATATTTTGAGTCATTCATTTCCCTTTGATTTCATTTTAGTAGAATTTCACGTTTTTTCATACATAACACATTTGTTTAGTCCTATTTTCTCATTTTCCTCTAACATTTCTTCTCTAAACCATTAATATTTAGAATTACATTTTGGGAAGGCCTGGGGGGGCACAGTTGCTTAAGCATGTGACTCGTTTTGGCTCAAGTCATGATCTTGGGGTCATGGGATTGAGCTCTGACTTGGGCTCCCCAGTAGGTGCAGTATGCTGGAGATTTTTCTCTCCCTCAGCTCCTACTCCCACTCACATTCAATCTCGCTCTCAAGTAAATAAATGTTCTAAAAAAGGAATTGCATTTTAATTGTGAAAAATATGGGATTCCAGTTATATTTTAACTTTTCTTTTTTTTTTTTTTAGATTTTATTTATTTATTCATGAGAGATATACACAGAGAGACAGAAGCAGAGATACAGCCAGAGGGAGAAGCAGGCTCCATGCAGGGAGCCCGATGTGGGACTCGATCTCAGGACTCCAGGATCATGCCCTGAGCCGAAGGTGGCGCTAAACTGCCGGGCCACTGGGGCTGCCCTTAATTTGATTTTAAATCTAATTTCATCAAGAACAGGATCTGTATATGCTTCCTATTATATTGACATATGTCATGGCATGTAGATATTTTTGTCCAGGTTTTTTTTTTAAGATTTTTTTAATTTTTTTTTAATTTTTTTAATTTTTTTTATTTTTTTATTATTATTTTTATTATTTTTTTATTTTTTATTTATTTTTATTTATTTTTATTTATTTTTATTTATTTTTATTTATTTTTATTTATTTTTATTTATTTATTTATTTATGAGAGAGAGAGAGAGAGAGAGACACAGAGAGAGGCACAGATGTAGGCAGAGGGAGAAGCAGGCTCCCCGCAGGGAGCTTGGGATCATGACCTGAGCCAAAGGAAGATGCTCAACCACTGAGCCACTCAGATGTCCCTTCAGCTTTCTATTCTAACCTTAGATCTATGTCATATGCACACACACACACACACACACACAAAGCACGTAATACATTTAAAATTCCATTCTAATAATCTGTGATTTTGTGTTAGTTGATTTATATGTATGGTTATTTAATGCAGTAAAACCCAACTATAATGCAATCAGGTAAAAAACATGTGTGTCAACAAAAAGAATGCAAAATATGACCCAGGCAAGTGCGAGTGGCCCCTAAGCCAAGCTTTACCCCCTCCTGACTGTAGTTTACTCCACTGGTAGGGATGATCTTCCCCGAATTAAATGCTCTAGCCATTAGTTGGGGTATTAGCATTTACTCCAGGAGTGATGGGATTGTTTGTCACTTAGGGGGGACGCCTGGGTGGCTCAGTGGTTGAGCACCGCCTTCTGCTCAGGGCGTGACCCCTGGGGTCACAGGATGGAGTCCCACATCAGGCTCCCTGCAGGGGGCCTGCTTCTCCCTCTGCCTGTGTCTCTGCCTCTCTGTGTCTCTCATGAATAAATAAATAAAATTAAACAAACAAAAAACAAAGTGGGATGACGGGACCAGGAGAATATTGGCACTTATGCACATTCTCCTATTAATTTTTTGTTCCCGAGTATCCCTGGCAAAGATGTATGTCACAAAATGTGGTATATATTTATGTTTTGATATATTATAATTAGTAAAACCCCAGTAACTCAGACAAAGGAGCCAGCATAGGAGTAAGTATTGTTCTAGGAATAAAAGTCACCTTTCAGTTTGTACACAAATGTGGTCACTAAGCAAGGATATTGATACAATCAATATTTAAAAAAAAAATCTATTATGTTGAGGATAAAATTCTTGGCACAGATGAAATACAAAATATTCATTCAAGAAAGGAAAAATAATAATGTGCATTTTTCAGTTGTTGAAGTGTTTACTTATATAGTTTTAAATGGATAATAGTTGTCAGACCACAATACCCAGATGTAATTGAAAACATTTATAAGAGCGATACATGATTTTTACTTTAATACGTCAACTTTCCACACACCCGAAAGCTGTGCTATTTTCAGATATTGAAATTCATTACAAAAGACTTTACGTTCTAAGTAGAAACGTATGTCAGCGACTCATGAAAAAATGTCAGGGTGATATCACCTATGAATACTCATGGTTAAATACTAAACAAAATTCTGTTTCGCAGAACCCAGAACCACATTGAAAAAATGCCGTGACCAATTTTTATTTTTATTTATTCACTAGGAATAAAAAAAATGCAAGGACTCAAAATATGTCTCCTGATAGTCACCGTTATGTTAGAAGCACTTGCTCACGGGAGGAGAGGGAAATCAGCCAATAAATTGGAGGCTTAGGGATTCGAAGAAGAATGAATAAATTAATCCCAGTGGTTTGGCAGATAACACCTGCAAAAGGCAGAGAATCGATGATGTCACTAAGTCAAACTATAGGATAATTCATCAAAGTACCTGTGAGCATCAACATGCAAAGTGACCAATATATCCCCAAACCTGAGTATTTAATGGAGGAGTGAACCACACACACAGAAGATCATATCCTCAGGGATAGGCCTAAAAGGAGATGTGCAAAAGGAAACTCCTACAGAAAGACTTTACGAATTTCTGGAAAGTACATGGAAGAGATGGAACGACGTCAGGTGGGAAGATTCCAACCATAGAGATTCACATTGAAATTACCAACCTGGTTCCTTTGTTCCTTCCCTTCCTTCCTTTCCTTTCTTCCTTCCTTCCTTCCTTCCCTTGCTTCCTTCCCTTCTTCCCTTCCTTCCTTCCTTCCCTTGCTTCCTTCCCTTCTTCCCTTCCTTCCTTCCCTCCTTCCCTTCTTCCCTTCCTTCCTTCCTTCCTTCCTTTCTTCCTTCCTTTCTTCCTTCCTTCCCTTCCTTCCATCCCTTCTTCCTTCCTTCCTTCCCTTTCTTCCTTCCTTCCTTCCCTCTCTTTCTCTTCCTTTTCTTTATTTCCTTCCTTTCCTTCCTTTTCCTTTTTTTTTTTTTGTGATGATTTCTAGAGTCCACGGTAGGACACTCACAGACAAGTCCCGCAGCGCCTTCCCAAGTCAGACGAGCTGCTGAGTGAGATGCTCCCGAGCAGAGCCCCCGCTCAGCCCGCAGAGCCCGCCCCCGGGTGACAGCGGTGCCTGAGGACGGGCCACCCAGGTCCACATGCAACCCGACACCCGCGATTCAGGAACCGCCTGCAGCCTCCCGGGGCACCAGACACTCAGGAGACACCAGGCCACGGCACTAGGACACGGGGCGCACAGCAACCGCCAGATCCACGCGGCAGCCCCACAACCCCGGAGCTCACCCGAGGCGGAGCCAAACCCGAGGTGCGGGCGGCAGTCGGCTTGCCCCGACCAGCACCTTGAGGCGAACACCAAGGGTCTGCACCATCCTGGCCTGGGACACGCCCTGCGGCTGCTCGTGCTCAGGGGCAGTCTGGGACGACGCCACTGCAGAGGAACCGATATGTGCGCGTGTGCCTGTGTGTGCGTGTGCCTGCGTGTGCGTGTCTGCGCGTGCCTGTGTGTGCGTGTGCCTGCGTGTGCGTGTGCCTGTGTGTGTGCGTGTCTGCGTGTGCCTGTGTGTGCGCGTGCGTGCACTCTCCTGGGCTCCCGGGCACCACATACACAGGTGCATGCGCGCCCTGGCCCCAGGACCCTGCTCTCGGCGGCCAGAACCTGCTGCAGCCAGGAAAAGTAGCCGAGCTCAGAGGCGACCCAGGGCACTCCCGGGTAGGGTAGGGTGGGACAGAGTCATCCCAGGAAAAGTAGCCGAGGTCAGAGTTGAGCAGGGCACTGTTGGGGGACTGTAGAGTCACCCCAGGAAAAGTAGCCGAGCTCAGAATCGACTCAGGGCACTGGTGGGGGGGGGCAGTCACCCCAGGAACAGTAGCTGACCTGAGAGTCGACTGAGGCACTGGGTGGGGGAGGAGGGCAGAGGCATCCCAGGAAAAGTAGCCGAGCTTAGAGGCAGCCCAGGGCACTGGGGGGTGGGGTGGGGCAGAGGCACCCCAGGAAAAGTAGCTGAGCTCAGAGTCGACTGAAGCACTGGGTGGGGGAGGGCAAATTACCAGGAAAAGTGGCGACTCAGAATGGAGCTGGCAGGCACTGGGTGGGGGGGTGGGACAGAGTCATCCCAGGAAAAGTAGCCGAGGTCAGAGTTGAGCAGGGCACTGTTGGGGGACTGTAGAGTCACCCCAGGAAAAGTAGCCGAGCTCAGAATCGACTCAGGGCACTGGTGGGGGGAGGGGCAGTCACCCCAGGAAAAGTAGCTGAGCTCAGAGTCCACTGAGGCACTGGGTGGGGGGAAGGGCTGAGTCATCCCAGGAAAAGTAGCTGAGCTCAGAGGTGACAAAGACATGGCAGGCACCCGGTGCCCCCAGAGTCTACAGGAAGCCTGGCGTGGCTGAGCCACCCCGCAGGGACTGTCAAGAACTCAGGCGGGCAAAGACAGTCCATGACAGAGGCCGGATGGGGGGAAAGAATGGGCGTCCCTGCCATTCCCGGAAAGCTAGCAGGTGACCAGAGTTCCAGGGAGCACAGTCGACGACCGAGCCACACTAGGAGAAACAGCCGATCGCCAGGTCGTTCCAGGAAACATGGTTCAGGGCATCCCAGGGACACTGATGACCTAGTGATGTCAGGAAGCGCCCTGGGTCACTAAGCCATTCCAGGAACAGCCGATGACCAGGCCATTCCAGGGAAGGCTGGATGGCGGAAACTTCCGGGAAGATGCGTGGGTGGCAGAGTCATTCCAGGAAAAATAGGCAGCCACCAGGTTGTTCCAGGAATAACGGTGGATGACTAAGTCCCCCAGATCATTGAGCCCCTCTAGGAAAACCAGTTGAGGATTAAGCCATTCTAGGAAGCGCTGAGGACCAGTCATTCTAGGAAAAGCAGTGGATGACTGAGCCATTCCAGGCATCCAGGGACAGCAAGTCGATGGCTGAGCCATTCCAGGAAAACTAGTCAACCACCAAGTCATTCCAGTAAAAGGAGTCAAAGACCGAACCAATCATTCAAGGAAAAACAGTCGATGACCGAGTCATCCAAGAGCAGAGAATGAATAATCAAGCAACTCCGGGATACAGAGCGGAGAGCCAAGCCATCCCAGGAATACTGCAGGCCACGTCACTCGAGGAAGCACAGGGGACCACCCAGCCCTTCCAGGAAAGGGTGGCGACCACGTCCTTCCAGGGGAAATAGTGGATGACTGACTCACTCCAGGAAAAACAGTAGATGACCAAGTCATCGAGGGAAGACAATTCCATAAATGAGTCATTCAAGGAAAAAGAGCTGATGACAGAGCCAGTCGCAGGGAAACAGTCCATGCCTGAGCCATTTTAGGAAAAACAGTTCCTGACTAAGCCATTCTGGGAATATTGATGGCCAATCCTTTTAGGAAACACACTGGATAAGCGGGCAGTTCTAAGAAAACTTGATGACCAAGTCATTCTAGGAAAAGCAGTGGATGACTGAGCCATTCAAGGAAAATAGCGGATGAATGAGTCATCCAGGGAAAACAAGCCAAAAACCGAGTCATTCCAGGGAAAAGTAGTGGATGGATTCCAGGAAACATAGGTGATGACCGATTCCAGGGAAACAAGAAACATTCCAGGAAAAATAGTGGATGACCGAGTCATCCAGGGAAACAAGTCAATAACCGAGTCATTCCAGGAAAAGTAGTGGATGACCGAGTCATCCAGGGAAAACAAGTCAATAACCGAGTCATTCCAGGAAAAATATCGCAGTTAATAGGAGTCAACCCAGGGAAAAGAGCTGATAACTCGGTAGAGGCAGAGCCACCTCCCTAAAAATGGCGGAAACAGCCAAGGAAACCTAGTGTGTGAGCAAATCACGCCAAAGAAGTAGATGCAAAGATAACGCAGTCACGGCAGGTAGCGAGTGATCACCTGAGGCTAAGACGTGATGCTCAGGTCATTGCAAGGCCCAGCGGAGCACTGGGTCAGGAGAGAGTGTCCGTGGAGTCCTTTAGGGGGAAAGAGTCCGGGACACAGTGAGTGGAAGACAATCACTAGGACTCACTCCAGGAAAAGGAGTGGATGACCGAGTCACGCCAGGAGAAACAGTGGGTGGCCAACTCCCTCCAGGAAAACCAGCCGATGGCCGATGGCCAAGTCGTTCCAGGAGAAACGACTCCTTCTAGGAAAAATAGTCAACCACCGAGTCATTCCAGGAAAGCAAATTGATGACCGAATCATCCCAGGAATGACAGCCAATGCCCATGTCAGCCCAGGGATAAAAACGGCAGACGGCCAAGGTGGTCCCGGGACATTATCGCTGAAACACTCCAGGGACAAGATCGAACTGCCGGCATGACTGAAACCTAAACGAAGAGAAAGAGGCCCACTAACAAAACACTGCAAGGAAAAAACAAAACAGAGCAATTGATGAAAACATGGCAGACAGTGAGGGAATCTCCTAAGTCTGGAAACAGGGGAAGATTGAGTCACTGCACAGAAAACTGTCAATAAATATGTCAGGGGGGAAAAGGACCCCCTGCAAGGAAAACAGTTGAGGATCAAACCAGGTCAGGGAGGAGTGTCGATGACTGAGCCACGACGCCCAGAGGGTCGATTAGCGATGACTGATGCAGGCAGGGAGAGGAGTGAAGACCAAGTCGTTCCAGGGGAAAGGGTCTACGACCAAGCCAGGGCAGGGAACGTCTTCGATGACTGAGTCCAGGAAAATCAGTCAATGACCTAGTCACCGCACGAGGCAGGCCTGGTTAAGGACGAATACATCGCTCTAGAGAACCGCTGATGACCAAGGTGGCCATTCTAGGGGAAACAGTCGATGAACGAGCCAGCCCAGGGAAAACAGTCGATGACCGAGCCAGCCCAGGGAAAACAGTCGACGACCGAGCCAGCCCAGGGGAAACAGTCGATGACCGAGCCAGCCCAGGGGAAACAGTCGATGACCGAGCCAGCCCAGGGGAAACAGTCGATGACCGAGCCAGCCCAGGGGAAACAGTCGATGACCGAGCAAGCACAGGGATAACAGTCGATAACCGAGCCACCCCAGGGGAAATAGTCGATGACCGAGCCAGCCCAGGGGAAAAAAGTGGATAACCGATCCATTGTAAGGAACTCCTTGACGACCAAATACTGCGAAAATTCCGCGAGTGAAGGAAAGAGAACATAGTGTGTCACTCCCAGAGAAACCGGGGAGAAGTCACACCCTAGGTCCCCGCGGACAGGGAGACTGGAGACACCCGCGCCCCTTCAGGACACTCAGAGGACTCCCGGGCGCAGTCAGCACAGGGACGCAGCCTGGCGCTTCCTCAGGCAGGGAAACAGCGAGGATGCATGTCGTGTCGGTGCGCACGGTAAGGACCCGGACGCGGGCCCCGCCCCCAGGACCACCCGCAGGCGCCAGGCAGGCTGGCCGAATGCAGCACAATCGATTACTGAGCACCACGCCAGGAACAGCGGGTGATCATCGAGTGGAGCGAGCCAGGAGACACAATCGATTACCAGATGTACGGATCTGCCCCCGTTCCAGGAAAACCAGTAGATGCCAGAGTAATCGCACAGGACACACCTGCTCCAGTGGCAGGTGCCACTGCATCCCTCCAGGGAACCATATGACGCTCGGGGAGAGAAGCATGACGTCACTGACCAGCGAGGACATAGAGCAGCCAGGGGTCCACCACAGTCGCGGAGGGGGAAGCACAAGGGCAGAGCAGGTGGTGCCCGGGGCTCCCTGTGCCCTCCCAGTGACCCCGGGGCACCCCTGGGGTAGGACCGCGGGAGGTCGCGGCCCTGCAGGTGCACCTCCAGCTGGGGCTCCCCGTGACCTCCCAGTGACCCCGGGGCACCCCTGGGGTAGGACCGCGGGAGGACAGGGCCCTGCAGGTGTACTTCTGCCCGGGCTCCCCGCGTGCAGCCCAGGATTTATCAAATCCATCAAAATATGAGGTCTTTCTCCCTACCGAATAAATTCCGCTGTTGCCTCGATTACATATATATACACATTATTTGTTACAAAGTTAATATTTGCATGTATCATGCACTTAGATACACATGTACGGATCAGTGATATGAGATTTTCCCATGGTTCAGCTGTGGTCGTGTGAAAATAGTATCTACTTTAATAATTAAAAATATTAAATAGTATCTACATTGATACTTAAAATATTAAATAGCCTCTATTATAATAATTAAAAATATTAAACGGTATGCACATTAAAATTATCTACTTTAATAATTAAAAAATTATCTAATTGAGAGGAACTTTATGGTAAGTTTTGACTTCGGGTTAATTATATTTCCATGCGCACACAGACATCACTGCGCAGACACTGCTGTTTTTCACAAAATTGTTGGCTCTTATTGGAATATGAAGAATATTTAATCCTTTTCATTTGCTCTTCTCATTCACCTGGATTTTTTAATCGGGATGCCTTCAATTTGCATATTTGTGTTTTTGTAAAATCAAATATTCAAATCCAAGTCAATGGACTATGTCTCTAAACGCTCAGGGTTGGTTTTCTGTACCTGGGATGTTACAGATTTCTGCGTATGCGTTCTAAACCTTGCTTATTCGACTTATTTGTATGAACTGATCATTATCAACATTATTAGAAGTTGGTAGCTTTTGTTTTGTTTTTTTCAATGTTTTCTGGGAGATTATCACCATAGCAGAGAAACAAAAATATTGATTTATGGGGACAGCTGGGTGGCTCAGTGGTCGATCATCTGCGTTTGGCCGGGGCGTGACCCTGGGGTCCTGGGATCGAGTCCTGCATCAGGCTCCCTGCAAGGAGCCGGCTTCTCCCTCTGCCTGTGTCTCTGCCTCTCTCTGGGTCTCTCATGAATAAATGAATACAACCTTTAAAAAAATTGATTTGTGTATTTAACTTGCATTGACCTTATTTTAGCTGGTTAAGATTTACTTAATTTCAGATTGCTTGTACGCCTCTCAAGTAGACTGCAAAAGCAATAATTTTGTCTCATGTTCTCATATTAAAAGAAGATTTTAGCAACTTCTTTTGTGTTTTATTATCTAAAGTAGACAAAAGGAGTTTAACAATAGCTATGAAAACTCATTTCATCATCCTGTACTAATTGGAATAGACATTTTCCAGAATCACTATTACACTTGATGTTATTTCAGGTCAATAATATTTATCACTTATAAGCAGAGTTTCTTTCTCCATCTGTTTCAGTTAGATTTCTGGGTTTTGTTCGTTTGTTTTTTAAGTAGTCTCCATGCCCGGTGTGAAACCCAACATGGGGCTTCATTCAGATGTTTAACAGACTGAGCCACCCAGGTGCCCCTAGATTTTCTTATTTCTAAGGGCTCTGATATTTGTCAACTATCTACATGATGTCAATACATATCCAATTACATCCACGTTGCTCATTTTCAATTTTTATGGTCATTAAATATAGTGATATCATTCCCAAAGTGGAGACTTTGAAAAATGAAATTTTACTGAATTACATTATTCTTTGCAGCTATACCTATAAAATACCTGCCAACACTTTATATAAAAGGTGGTCCATGAAGAAACGGGTCCATAAAGGACACTTTTCTATTTTGTCGTTTTAAATTTCACGATCCACTTCTTTAAATTAGTGCTAAACTCGTGTGTAAAATGGAAGGGACAATTTGCATATTTTCTGTTGGAAGGTAGCATATTGGGCAACCCCAAAATACGCCACTTTGACATAAGGATCGTTTTAAATTGAAGGTGACTGAGAAGGAGCTCCCTTCGATCCCCTATTAGGGTAAAAGTAGGACATGAATATGCAAAGACAAAGGCTAATGATCCCTATAGAGGCCACTGGCCTGAAGAAAGCACCAGAGGAGAAATCTCTAGAAGCTGAAGCCCTGAACGCGGCTTTTCCTTTGCCAGGCTGGCCGGTCCTCCACGAGACACGCTCTTTGTTGAAGATGCTACACGGCTGGAGTCCTAAGTGACCTGAGGGGGGACTCATTTTCCTTCGGTATCTCCCCTGTACACGGGAGCTGTACGTGTTAATAGACTTTTTTTTTTGGTTTTCCTCTTGTTGATCTGCCTTTTGTTTCAGGGGTGTCAGCCAAGAAGTCGGAAGGGGAGGCAGAGAGGAAATTATTTTTCCTCCCCTACACTGCTGACTACAATATTTTAAACGGGAGCCTCTCTAACTTGAACGTGGGTTAAAGCATCACTTGGAAGGCTTCTTAAATTATAGATTCCTCTTTGCCGCATCTCTGCACCAAATGTGTTCCGTTCAGTAAGACCGATGGGGACCCATTTCCAACAAGCTTCCAGGTGGAGCCCACAGAGCCCATCCCCACTCTTAGAAATGCTGCAGATGGCCCTGGAATTGTTAAACGAATAAATATAAATTAGCCATTAAGCCCATTAACTGCAATTTTTAATAGATCAAAATTTTTTTTAAATTCATGAAAGTTTCCTACATTGTCCACATCAATTTTGAAAGTTTACACCTTCTCAGAAATAATCCATTTCCCCTGTATTCTCCAGTAAGTGGCACTTAATCTTGTCCTGCAATTCACTGAACTCGTGAGATTTTCTTGAATTAACACACATCTCTGCATTTCCAGGATTTTCCAAATGGTTTGGAAGGTCTGTGCTACTTCAGACGGTTCAGAGAAAATTTGGAGGGTTTCTTTTTGTTCCATTTTGCCTTTTTCAATGATTAAAGGCTGTATTTCCCAATCAGTTAAATCATCGGTTATTTATTTTTTTTTAATTTTTATTTATTTATGATAGTCACAGAGAGAGAGAGAGGCAGAGACATAGGCAGAGGGAGAAGCAGGCTCCATGCACTGGGAGCCCGATGTGGGATTCAATCCCGGGTCTTCAGGATCACACCCTGGGCCAAACTGCTGAGCCACCCAGGGATCCTAAATCATCGGTTATTATAGAATTATTATTATTATCTGGATAGATGCCACATTCAAGAGTTGGGGAGAGATTTCTCACTGTTTATTAGTAAAAAGGGAATCCATTATTTCCGCAAAGCATGTTTTCGGTCCCAAGAATGGTGAGATACAGATAGATGCATTAAAACCAGAACACCATTGACTGGAAAATAACGGCATGAGTTTTGTGCTACCAGAGTCCGAGGTGGAATCTCATGTCTGGAGACTACGATGGAACACCATCAAATCCTTCACGTCAGGAGCCATCAAACGCATCCTGGCATCACCCCACTGGCAGAGCTTACCCCCCAACAATCTTCTGCAGAGAGCAGGGACTGTGACGGCCTGGTGCTCTGCAGCACCACCACCCAGACTCCTGCTCAGGTTCTGAAATTGAGCATCTACCCGGCCACAGCAGGTGGATTTGCCAGACGTGGTTCGTAGCCTCATCATCGTGAACCGTGTCCCGTTTTTTTGTTCCAGGTTAAAACTGGATGCAAACTGTTTCTGTGGATCTTACCAACGTTCCATGAAATACGCTTCCATGACGAAATGTGGCAAGAGACCACACAGGTGGTTTCCAGGGGAAGTTCACCACGAAAATACACTGCGGTTAATGACGCGCATTTTAAGACGACTCTAGAGCCATTCACATCCGTCAGCCTCACCCTGATTAACACCCACCTGCAAATGCATTTCCTGATTAGTCTGTGAGAAACCGCCAGTCAAGATTTCCTTTGTTTGCTTCTAACTGGTGAGTGTTCCGAATCGTATGGAACAACACGTGGGTTCAGGAATTGACAATTCCTGCGTTGCAGCTTCAAAAAAACGATATGCCTCCAGAATCTGCTCCAATGTACCCAAGATGTCCACTGACTTTGCTTCTGTCTCTACAGAGAGGTCGTCAAGATGGCTTTTCGGTGCGATGCCGACTGTTGTCTTTGTTAAAAAAAAATAATAATAATGATTACATGGCAGGGTGTCTGGGTGGTTGGCTGAGTGTCCCACTCTGGTTTGCAGCTCAGGTCACGCACGCTCTCAGGGTCGTGGGATCGAGCCCGGAGTCTGGCTCCACGGTCAGCAATGAGTCTGCTTGAGGATTTTCTCTCTCCCACTGCCCCTCTTCCCCTACCCTCCTCTCTCTCTAAAATAAATATCTCTCTTTTAAAATCACAATGCCAATTTGACCCATTTCCTTCTCCTCTTCAGGCCTAAAATCCCTCAAATCACTGCTGAAACGATATAACTTGCAGCCTCTATTTGCTTTTGTTATTGAATGTGTGATACAACCCCCGATTTTTACCTCTTAATTTGTTTCTGTCACTAACTGCTCCTTGTCTAGGACCCTTTGTTCTTAGTTCCCTGAGAAAATGCTACTTTATAATCAACATTTTATAGGACATTTCTAACTGTGCCTGCCTCCAGCTATCTGACCCTGGACTTGAACTTCTTGAAAAAATAAGAAAGCCACAGTCGATACCTCTTTTTGTCATAGTCGTGAGGCAGCTCAAAATTTTTTTGAATCAAATTGAGCCTTGGTGGATTTTTGTTTTTCCAGGATGTATTTCTGTTTCTCAAAGATCCTTCGTTACAAATATTTTCCTCTGGAATTATACCTGAATCATGCCACCAAGTTCTCACCCCACCACGATTCACCATTATTTTACGGCCTTTTTCTAGATTATGAAGCGGACTATCGGTATATGCTCACTTCTCAACTTTCACAGTTTCACGTTAAAGACAAATAACATAGGAATTATAAAGAAATTATGTCTTTTAAACTGTATTCCATGTTTCCTTTAATTGAAATGACAGATTTTAACAAGCTGTTCTTGTTTACTTGCAACTAGTTTGGTAAATAAGAACATTTGTGTTTCACGCCTGGCTGAGTAAACTGAATGCAGACCAAAACAAGAAAAGAGAGAGAGAGAGAGAATAAAAAAGAAAAGCATTTTATATTCCAAGCATTTGATCCAAGCAACAGGATTGCAAGCCCACAGAAAACATGTGCCATAACATAAAAGACTGATTTCTACAGTTGAAAACATAACTTAGCAACCGAGACCCACGCAAGAGCAATGACCGGGCACATACAGGTTCCCGAAACACAACCATGCCCACTTCTATTTGTCAATCAAAAAACCAGCAGGGGTAGAAAACAAATTGTCGCTTCATTTGAGATTTCAACGCATGCCTGGTGCAGGATGTGATTTCAATTTTACCTGCAGAGTTGATCACACGAACCCTAGTTAACTCACTGACCATCACTGGAGTGAAGACCATGACCCCGAAGTAGAGTGTTGAGGAGATGTGGCCCCAGAGTCCATAGGTGTGAAACTCTCCAGCTGATTTTCATAAATATCTTACGTTTCAGGAACACCTCAAAGGGGCAGTTCTCAAACTCATGGCCCCAGGGTTCCTTTATTCTTAAGAGACTACGGAGGATTCCCAGGGAGTAGGCCTCTTGTCATTTCCCAGACTGGAAATTAAAACTGAGACCTTTTCCTACTATTTACTTACTAATGATGCTATGTCAAAACATCAGTAACAGATTTGCAGAAAATAAGCATATTTTAGAAAACAAAAAGGTAGAAGAGGGGGTCATTGTTTTTACAACTCTTGTAAATCCCTGTAATGCCTGGCCTTTGTAAATGGCTGGATTCTAGTATCTGGCCCCGTTTTCAATCTGTGGTCATATGTTGTTTTGGCTGGAGTGTCTGAAAAAATCTACTCTTGGATCCTGGGTGGCGCAGTGGTTTGGCGCCTGCCTTTGGCCCAGGGCGCGATCCTGGAGACCCGGGATCGAATCCCATGTTGGGCTTCCGGTGCATGGAGCCTGCTTCTCCCTCTGCCTGTGTCTCTGCCTCTCTCTCTCTCTCTCTCTCTGTGACTATCATAAATAAATAAAAATTTATTTTAAAAAATCTACTCTTGTATAGCTATGTGGCTGGAAAACAGAGGAGGTATTTTAATAGCTTTTTCAGATAACTGCGTACGTTTTTTCCTTGACGTATCATCCACATTCTATGAAGAGTAGTTTCTTAAGCATTACTTGAAATTTGGAATCTGTAGTCAGTAAATGTTTCATATGCTATTACATATATTAAAATCCATGGGTATATCTTGCATTTTAAAAGGATCTTTGAGCCATGCATGATTTTGTAACATGATGCATTATTCATGTACAAAATATTGCTTCAGTACGTCTTGCACATCTTCTAAATATTTGTACATTGTACTATATAGCATTAAAAACCCCAATTGTTAAAATCACTGCTGATGTCCTCAGAAGAGTGTCTAAGCACTGGAAAGCTGTCAAAGATTCTTGTCACTTGCTGTTCTTCTTGGGAGTGTCTAGGTCACTTTGGTCACTTTAAAAAAAAAAAAAAAGTCTTCCAAACTGTGCAGTCCAAAGTGTATCTAGCAGTTATTCCTTCAAGTAGAAATGGCATTCCGCTTGAGAAAAGTGTCCCAATTAGCACAGAACCCACATAACGGGACGAGTGCTTCCCCTCACGAAAGCCACGACATTCTATTACCAGGAGAACCAGTTTACGCACGCTTCCCATTTTATCACACTGACTATTGATAAGACTTAATACCCCAGTATTGAGATTTAGTGTCATTAAGACTGTTTCCTGCTTTGTCAAGGGCATCAAGTGAAACAGGATTGTCATAAACCAGCAACGTAGATCACAGGTGAACAATGTGACAATTCAGTGTTTAGCATCACTGCCATTATTTGCACCAAGGTGCCAGCAGTTTTGCCCTGCACTCCTTTTTGTATTATCAGTACAAAGTCGATCCAGCAAAAAATGGCAAACAGCATTGTCAGTAGAGTAGTTCTGACAACCCTTTGAATTTGGAGATGCCCAGGGGTCTGAGAATCACACCTCAAGAGCCCACAGTTTAGTATCTTAGGGGACGTTGGTTTCCACCAATATTTTTCCACTCTATATAAGGTGTGTGTGTGTGGTTTTTTTTTTTTCTTTAAAATTACTACCAAATAATTGTTCTTGATTTAACAGGTTTTTAAAGGTCCCTGTCTGATGTGTGGAAAGCTGTCTTCAGTTATGCCTGGTCTCCTACCATGTATGAAACATCTGTATTTGCAAAATGTGCTACAATCCCTTCAGGCCAAGAGGAATCTTGGGAAAGCAACACGGTGAGTGCAAAACTGTTGCAACGTATAATCATCTTCCACTCTCCAGAGTGAACAGGGGTAAGCTCTCATGAATTGTTGAGTCATGAATTATAACAAAATGATTGATCCAGAGGAGGTGCTAGGTAGAAAAATTGCTTGCCTGGTGAAATTGAATTAAGTTGGGTTCAGGAAAGCACAGAATGAAGAGAGGCAGCGTTCATGCCAATCCATCACTAGACGTCTGCAGGGAGGCCGATGGTGCCAGGAGAAAATCTTAGAATCAAGTTCTTAAGAGGAATTCAAAAGGCAAGAGAAAAGAGGTTCAGAAAAGAGAAAAATGCAAAGCTAATAACTTGATCTCAGATCGCAGGTCAGAACAGCCTATTGACAACTTGCAAGACACACCTATGAAGGCAAGGGAAACAAAAGCAAAAATGAACTATCGGGACTTAATCAGGATAAAAAGCTTCTGCACGGCAAAAGAAACAGTCAACAAAACTAAAAGACAACCTATGGAATGGGAGAAGATATTTGCAAATGACATATCAGATTTTTGCTGGCGGCAAGGAATGCCTGAAAAGAACATTTCCTACTTCCCCATCCCAACGGGAATGTGCGCAGCCAGACTACATCCCTTTCACTTCCCCCACTCTCTTGGGGAATAGACCCCACAGAATGCTTCCCACCTCGAAACGTCATCCCGTATTGAAGACATAAGCTGGACTGCAAACAAACTTGTAGCGATTGCATGTGCTCTTGGGGGTCTTTTGTGCTGACCATACTATGCTGGTACCTTCTACCTCTAGAAGCCCCTTGGAATAAAAGATCTCATTGGAATAGGGGTGGGTTCTTCCTTCCAAAGAAATAAGTTCCTTTGAGAATTTTAGTGCATTGCTTCTTTAAATGCACACCTACATGCACATAATTCTACACCTATCAAGGGATTCTTAGACCCTCCACAGTTTATCCATGATCTCAAAAAAAAAAAAAAAAGCCTTATATAAGGGCTATCAGATTGAGGTTTATTCCAAAGTTTGATGTCCGTAGAACATTTTCAAAGCATCTTTAATAGAATCATCCTTAACTGAATATGTCGAGATACCGCAGCCCTCTCTTGAGTGCATGAGGATGTTACTTTTAGCTCCTTAAGCTACAATACGTATCCTTCAACTTCTGGAAATTTCAACTTGGAATACCTAATGTAGTTGCTGTGAACTATAGTTTAAGCAGAAGGGGCAGCCAAAGCAACTCTGAAGTAGCTCAGCACCTCATTTTCCCTGCCAGTCTTCAGCTCATAATTATGCAAATGAAACCTTGCCTTTTGCTAGAACTCATAATTCACATCCTAAGGGCTATTGGTCGACAACTGTTTATTGAAAAACTGCCACGCATCCAGAGCTCCGCCAGGCTCTCCCAATCCATGGCGTGGTGCACTATCGAGGAATGTGCAATGCAAATGAAAAGTCAAGGCTCATACCGGAAAGGATTAGTGAAAAGGAAAAGAGTAGGTGTAATCAAGTCCTGAGCCAGGAATATCGGTTGGAAGTGCTACAGAGTTCAGGGAAGAGGGATGTTTGAGTAAGGCACGTCACTCCCCTGCAGAAATTGGGTCTAAGGTAAATGGTTGGAGACAGAGTTCTGTAACTGGCTAATTTCCATGTCCGGTCCTTTTGGGTGACGTTGTGTGCCATCCTGGACCTCTACATAGATACACCATCTGGGGTCTACAGATCATAATAAGCTTGGTAAATTCAAGGACGTTTGGCATTTCCCCCAAAGTGTGCATTCTGATAAGGGCAGCAGGAAATTCAAGATGAAAAATAACAGAATGGCAAGGAAGTCATCTTAAAACTAAGGAATTGTCTTACAGATAGCTCTTTTTCTCTGCATCTTTCCCACTGGTCATCCAGACTCAACAAGAGATGAGGCATATTTACACACAACAAGAGATAAGGCATATTTACACACCTAGCTGGGCCTGTTACTGTCTACTACTCTTATATCAGATCACTCTCTGTCCCTGCCATTATCCAATGGTTACTGGGTGTCTTCTACTAGTGGAGAAATGCAGTCAGTATGTATGCAGATTTGTGTATAGGGGCTTGGGGGAAAACAGATGGGAGCAGAAGATGCAAGAATAAATATCCTATGCTCGATTCCCATGCCTAGTTCACAGGCTAGCCAACAGAGAGCTGCAAAGATGAGCCATCGTGAAACAGCATCCTTAGGCTACGACGGAGCCACGTTGAAAATGCTGAAGGAGCACGGATACGCCGTGCGGAAGTGCCAAGCCCCCTACTGACACGCTACAAATGAGAATTTAATGAAAAAGAAGTGCAGATTGAGAGCCAAAATGCATTCCTGCACTGCAGAAAGTACCACATCAAGTGGAGATCAATACGGAAGACAATACTGACAAGTTGACGGTGATATAACACTTAACTGACCCTCCGACGAGTCCAACTGCTAATGAACGTGTGTGTGGCGTGTTCCAGGCACGCAGAGTGCTATGCTTTCTTCTTTAATGGCCTCTGTAATTTTGGGAGTACGATATGTCAGTCAATAATAGAAAACAGGCAAAATACTGCATGTGCTAACAAAACGAGTATAAAATCCGTAAGGCTTTAAACTGACAGCAAGAACAAAACCTAACATATATGAAATAAGTAAAGGGTTTCATTTAAAAGGCAAATTAAGCCACACACAGCAAACCAACAGACAAATCTTTTAACTCATTACACACACAGGATACAAGCATTATCTTCCAGAACTAGCAGGATGATCTCAGAAGTTGATTTCGCCTCTGCGCTATTGCACGGATATGCAGTCCGCCGTGTTGTTCCCATCTCTAGGTTTCTTGGTGGAAATGCCCTCACGACTATATACCTTGGTCAATACGTAATCCCACTGGAGAGATCATGACTAATGATTCCGTAGCTCTACTGTACAGCTGACTTGTATTGCTGACCCCATATGCTTATTTAAGGACCATTTTAATGGGATAGTCACTGAAACCAACAGAACATGAAAATGTTCTTGGGTGTACAGAAAGTGCTGGAAAAGTGTAGTGGCTAGTGGTTCTCTATACTGTCATTTTGTGAAAGACCAAAGGGCTGAGTTAGTAGAAAATTCCTTTGATCCAGGAAGTAAGTGGGGTTCATGCATTTTTTATTAGTGAATAACTAAAAACCAGCACTTTTTTTTTTTCCTCACAAAGTCACTTATGGAATAATGTAACCCAGTCAAAATAAATTCACTCCACATCTCAGTTTTTAAACTTGTTAATTTCAAGTTTCTCATTAAGGCCCTTCTTACTCCCCAAGATCTGAGTCTGCCATAACCTCAATTTCCACTAAAATAGCATCCTTCTTTCTCCGTTCATTGTCATCGTCTTTGCCTGTTTTCCTGCCTGGAATGAATGACACAGGATGTCACAGCACAAGAGTGGCACAGTTGTGGCTAATTCGTAATTTTTTTTTTTCTAATTCGTAATGTTGATGGTTAGCATAATGCTTGTTCTCTTGTAATACAGAATTCCTGTATTTTATGCCTCCTCATCTACAAAGTCCAGTCTTTATGACTCTGAAATCCAGGCTTCCCACAAGTTCATTGTGCTCATCTTAGGTCTTGGTTTTCATCCTCATGCATCCCGATTGACAAGCTGGATACCTCATTGGCTTAGGAGTGCTCTGCCTTAACGCCCTTCCTCATGACTTTCTCAAACACAGGATGCATTTATCTCATAGACAGAATGAACCAAATGGGCCTTGTCACTCCCTGGGACCGACATTGCATCCCCTCTTCTCTCCGGATTTCAGCACTCCGGTAGTGGACAGCCCCACACCCGCCATCATCCTAGCCCGCTCTACGGTCTCACTCCACTCCAAGCACCGAGGTTCCTGCCACAAAGTCAACACCCCTCAAATACAGGACTGTGGGAATCACTGGATCAAGTTCCCTCCACTTCAGACCCTGGTATACCAAAAAATTTTACCAGAAATGTCTCAATGAGCTCTTGTGAGAGGTTGAACAAGTGCCCCCACCCCCTTTTTTCTGTTCCACGTTTAATATGAAATGGTAATAAGATGGTTAGCTACATGGATACAGGCCTAATGTCCTACTGGCGTTTCTTTTTATAAAGAAACACGAGATTAGTGTGTTTCAGAGGTACCTTTTCTGTAAGCAGTGTTTCAAAGTCAATAGCTGAAGATTTGGGGTGACTTTATATCCAGAGACTGGTTAAATAGGAAAGCAAGCTCCACTATAATCTTGTCTGAAAAAGTGGTTGGAACAGAAATGGAAATTGCCATCAAACACAGAAGATTGCTTTCGTGCAATTTCCCTGTTTTATGTTCAAACACATTTATTTTCAGAAACATTGTCTCTTCCTTTCCAAGGGATCAAATTCACAACTTATTCTTGAGTCTCTCTGCTTTAAATGGCCTCAGAATTAAGCTGTACGATGCCTTGTTTTCTTCAAAGCACCCACATCCTGCTCCAGTGAAATTCCTGGAGAGACCACAGGGTGCCTCTTAGAACAGACAACACCAAAGAGGCTTCAGAGTTCCTCAGTGAAGCCTGGATGGCAGAGCAACATCACACACGTCTAACCGAAATGCTTCATCTTCTATTCCCTTTCTTACAAACGCCCATAGGTAAGAAAACCATATTATACAGAGAGAGTCTTCAGAGGTCTGTGCCTAGGATCACAGAATACAGTAGGATAAAAACCCAGATCAAACAACCTCACAGAAAGAACTCCTGGAGTTAACTACGCTGGATCTTCCATTGGCTTCGCTTAGATGTAGCAAATTGCAGAGAAAAACGTCTATTCGGCTCTACCTACTTTCCCTGAATCTCATCCTTTCTCCAAAACCATCCGATAAATTGCCTTCCAATTGCTCCAATCTCCTCTGCTATCACAGATCACTCTCAGGGTTTGTTTCTACACAAAAATCAACCCTTAAAATGACGGATCATCCACTTCCTGCTTTCCCCTCCAATTCTCAGTACTCAGAACTTGTGTTTACTCTTTGCCTTGTTGACACAAGCTCGGATGTGCCAGAGAAAAACAGCAACACTGAAAACCCACCATGATGGGCTTCCTGGGAAAGTGGCTCTCAATTATTAATAAGAAGCAAACAAAATGCAACACCACTCTAGTGTTCTTTGAGAAGTTAGCATGGATTCTTCTCATTTTTCACCAAATAGAAACATCTACAGCACAAAACGGAAATAAACTTGCGTCAACTACAATGATGGGGATGTGTTCAGCTTGCACCCATGGCATCTACCTATATTAGAAACCGTATCAAGCTGGTTGGAAATAAACAAAGACGTCCCCCCCTTCCTCAGGTGAAAGCAAGCAGAGGCTGTTTATTCACAACTTGCTATAGATAGGGAGTCAGTCACCACTACTTCTGACATAGACCCCAAGGCAGGCTTCAGATGCGCAGTGACTGCAGGCTATTGGCCGGGGGACCTAGAAGCCCTCTAAATACAAGTCCTCAGTTTGGGGAGCATATTTCACTTTCTCTAGTTGGTCTTGAACTAGAAGAGAGGCCAAAGCATTCTGAGGTGACTGCTAAAAAGCCTGGAGTTTGGACTCTAGAGGCAGTTGCTGAAGAGGTGAAGGTCTGGGTATTATGGCCATATATGGTCTGTCCACTGTCCATCTGTACATCCCGTCTCCCCAGTTTATTTGCAAAGCCCCACTACTTTAAAAAAAATCTCCAGGGGCACCTGGGTGGCTTATGGTTACGCTTCTGCCTCCAGCTGAGGTCATGATCTCAGGATCCTGGGATCAAGCCCCAGGTTGGGCTCCCTGCTCAGCAGGGAGTCTGTGTCTCCCTCTGCCTCTCCTTGTCCACCCCACATCCTCTTGTGACATCTCTCTCTCAAACAAATATTTTTTAAATGTCCAGTTAGGATTAGTCATAAAATATTTATTTATAAGAACAAAAGAGATTTTAAGGAAATTATAAATTGCAAATCATTTGAGGGCCAAGCCAAGAGAATTTTATAATGATCATGAATATAAGTTACTAACATGATTTTTATGTATTTTTTTTAAAGATTTTATTTATTCATGAGAGACACAGAGAGGGAGGCAGAGACATAGAGGGAGAAGCAGGCTCCAGGCAGGGAGCCCAATGTGAGACTCGATCCCAGGAATCTGGGATCATAGCCTGAGCCAAAGGCAGGCACTCAACTGCTGAGCCACCTGGGTATCCTGATTTTTATGTATTTTTTAAAGATTTTATTTATTTATTTGCCATAGAGAGAGACTGAGTACCTACAAGCAGGGGGAACAGCAGGAGAGGGAGAGGCAGGGAAAGTGCCGCAGGGCTCCATCCAAGGACCCTGGGATCATGACCTGAGCTGAAGGCAGACGCTTAAATGACTGAGCCACCCACGTGCATGCTAACATGATTTTTATTTTTTATTATAATCCTTTTTTTTTTTTTTTACTAACATGATTTTTAAAGGCTTGTAGGCATTGGAAAGGATCCCAACAGTACTTGGGCCCATTCTTTTTCTTTTCTTTTTTTTTTTTTTCTTCCATTCTTTTTCTAAATCAAGAAACCGAAGAATAGAATGACAACTTGTCCAAGGCCATACAACTGATAAAAGTCATGGTCTGGACCAAGCATTTGATGCTCAGACTGCATCAATGACCATGCGACCTCGAAAGTATTTTCCCGCAGGGTGTTTTGGGGGTGCTTTTGCTTGGCACTTGTTCACTTCACATAAGCTATTTCACTCCTGAAGTAAAATGGCAATGTCCGATTCTACACGAACCCACGTTAGAATGGGCCATTCAACAAACGCACAAACAGGACTTCTTATATGATCAATAACAACACATCTTGACAGGTGTATCGAATGTGCCTGCAAAGGCCCCAACATCAATATTCAATGAAGAGGCCAACAAAGAAAGTATGAATCTGTTATAGCTCATACTTTGAGAAAATTAAGGTGAGCCTGTCTTACAATTACAGACAAGAGCATCTTCAGGTAATTGTCTCTGTGAGGGCGATTCTGTGATTTTTGTCTTAAGCATGATCGCTGCACTGCAGTTTTTTCTTCCCCATCCTTTGATTCAGTGTGCATTTTCAAAGAAGTGAAGTCTATTTCTAGAGAGGGAATCTTGCAAACAATGATCAAAGTGTAAATGTATGCAAATTCAGTGTTTCACCTTAATTACCTCACTAGTGCCTGTCAGCAGCCACTTCCAAGGTTTTGCTGATTAGCAAACGATCCTAAATAATTATTATTTCATCTACAAGTACAATGATTCTGAGCCCTGGCTTCCAGCCCAGCAACTGTACTGCCTTCCTCCCCTCCGTCTGCTCCTCTGGAACTAAGCCACATCATATAGTCCAAATTAGCAGCGACCCTACCCCATTTTAAATAAATCTCCACATACTTGTTCCTTTATGATATTGTAAGCCAGGATCTCTTAGGGAGCGCTACAGGTCACGATGGTGCGCAGAAGTGGCAAATGGGTTCCATGATGTGGCGATAAAGACCTTCTATGTCCCTGTTTGAATTCCACTCCCCACCAAATATACGTTTTCCAAAATACAAATTTTTCCAATGCACGCACGTGTTGGCTTTCAAAACTCACATTTGCTGACGAAAACTGGAATTTTCAAAAACACTCGACGCAGTGTTTCAAGAAAATAATTTCAACTTAATTACACGTCGGAAGTGGCTGGAAACACATGATCCGTGTACTGTTAGCTATGAGGAGGACTGCACTTCTATCTCATACTTGAGAGGAGTAATTCCTAATAGCAGAAACAATATGGCATGTGATTTAAGACCTCGGACACTAATATCAACTAATAATATCAACTAAACGCAGTGAGGTGTACCACTGTAGCAGAGAATGGGATGTCTTCCATTTAAGGAAAATCTCCCTTTTTAAAAAAAAAAAAAGATTTATTTTTTCATTAGAGACACACATAGAGAGAGGCAGAGACACAGGCAGAGGGAGAAGCAGGCTCCATGCAGGGAGCCCGATGTGGGACTCGATCCCGCGTATCCAGGATCACACCCTGGGCTGAAGGCAGTGCCAAACCGCTAAGCCACCTGGGATGCCCAGAAAAATCTCCATTTTTAAAAGAAATCCTTGGGGTATCTGGGTGGCTCCATTGGTTGAGCATCTGTCTTTGGCTCAGGTCATGATCCCGGGGTCCTGGGATCCAGCCCCAAGTCAGGCTCCCTGCTCAGAGGGAAGTCTGCTTTTCCTTCTGCCTTTCCCCCTGCTCCGCGGTCTCCATCTCTCACTTACTCTCTCTCAAATAAACAAATAAAATGTTTTTTAAAAATCAAAGAAATCGTTGTTTCTATTGCGCTGCAGAAAGACAAAGCTCCTGGGAAGTACACGTTACACATTTGTTGAATGAAGAATGAATGAAGGGTTGCATGCATGCATGAACGGCTCCAATGAGCCTGGAGAAGAAATTCATAAATACCAGATGAATGAGCGGGTCACCAAAAGGAAGGGGTACCTGCATTGGGAACTTCTGTCGGCCAGCTTGTGGCCAAATTTAGAAATCCTTCCACCAACTTTCAAGGATTCGAGTGGTCTATATCTACAACTGACCTTCCCTAAACCACGTCTCCCTGGACAAAGGGTGCTTCATATAAGTGGCCACAGAAAACGCCAACAGATGATGTGCGGAGGGTCTTGGGTGAACACCTGCCACTTGCCAGCCCTCCAGCAAATGCCTTCTGTAATGTGAGCATCCATTTTCTTTTGTAAAATCATGCGGTTCAGATTCACCTTGCAGAATACCTGTTAAGGATTTACAGACAATTTTGGTTGAGTCTCTCAGACACAGTGGCTTGCCAACAAAAAAATGGCTATTGGCATTAACACTGTAGGAATAAATGCCCTTTCTGTTGGCATAGGTGACTTCATGAATCTTGACATCTAGTCTAGGAATCTGCTCTATCTCCTCCACTTAAATGAATAAATGGTTGATAGATAGCACACTCTGAGTCTTTGTTTGCCTTATCCAATTATAGAGCTAAAATATTTTGAGTCACTCTTGAGAATGCACATGAAGCACTTTTTGAGTGCATGAAACATAAATTTTCTGCATTTAATACACTGCTCTATTTGTTCTATTGTTATATGGACAACTCACATGTTTATGAATAGAAAAGTACAAGAACTGTTTCATGTCTCCCCATGCAATTGTAGTTTTGGAAATGTTGAATGCTCGTCAGTATTCTTACATTTGTTTCCACGGAAGAATTTTTTTTTTTGAAGATTTTATTTATTTATTCATGAGAGAGAGACAGAGACATAGGCAGAGAGAGAAGCAGGCCCCATGCAGGGAGGCCGACGTGGGACTCAATCCCAGGACTCTGGGATCACGCCCTGAGCCAAAGGCAGATGTTCAACCGCTGAGCCACCCAAGGGTCCCTCCATGAAAGAATTTATTAAGACAGAAAGTATCAAATAAACACAGAGTAGGAGATTTCAGGTCACGGAGCAACTTGATTTATAAAGTAGACTTTCAGGAATTTCCTTTAAACATTTAAAAAATATTATTTAATGTAAAATTCCAGAGGTTAAATAAGATTATTGACCAAGAAAGTGGACTATGTCCTGGGATAATAGGAAATTATTGATTTCAAAATGATTAAACAAGATTTTTAACTAATTACTTATGGAGCTGCTTAAAACAAATCGATCCCATATACGTGCCTCGAGCAGGCTCTAAATGTGGTGCATGAGTCTACTGGAGCTAGCACCTAGGCACGGAAACATGTTTATATTAGCCAAAAATTTTCCTCAGTTCAGAGTTTAGGGGGAAAAAGAAAGTCGCTTGTAGTTTTCAATGCCTTAATTTTACAGATGAGGAGGTATGCTGAAGAGATCGTGTCTCGCCTGAGGTTCTAATAAGGAATGGAAGACTCTAAATGAGAATCCAAATTATACGAGAAATCCAGGTTCACTTATGACTTGTGTGTCTTTTAATAAGCTATGAGTAGGAAGAAGAGGCACCATAATTAAAACCACTAGACATGAGAATAGGGTTTGGAATCTTTTTCCAACCAAGCTTCGGTGTGGAGCTTTGCTCCTCACCATATGGCATCAAACATTTTATTGTTGTTCCATGGGCTCTGAGCACCAGCCTTGCTCTACTCAGAGCTGAATTTAGATGCAGGCAAGCTCCTAACCCATTAACTTCTGATCCAAATTATGCTCTTATTTCAGTTCAAAGTAGATTAGTTCCATTCTTTGCTAGATGAGGTATACTGAACTAATTCAAGAAAGTCATAATTTGGGTGAAATGCCTTTTCTGCTAGCACTACCCATTGGCAAAAGCTACTTATAGTTGTTGAAGACCACCGGTGAGTACATCTTCAAGCGCTGACATCCTAGGTTAAATTAATTCAGAATATTCATCGATGATGGAATAGTTAATAAAGTATTTCTCTTATTGAAATAGTGCCATTTCTAAGAAACTACCATAGTTTCAATACAGTCTATATTTTGCTATTTTTGGGGAAATGCTCTTACTAAGTGGCCATTTACATAAAATGAGATGTGCTTTTAAAGCATTTTTATGAAGATGAATTTGCTTCCAGCTTCATGCCACCTCATAAATGTAATAGGAAAACCTCCTTATACTGTAAATGTCTGTCCTTTTATCTGTTTGAAAGTTTCCTAACAAAACTAGGAAATCCAACTGTGAGAAATAGCTCAACATGACAAAGCCATGTTCTTCGTTAAGTGTGAGGAAGGGTAAGAACTTGCAAATGAAGTGATGTTTACGGCACGTTCATTAGTGGAAACAGAATCTGCCCGAACATAACACTTAGGCTTCCTGAGAAAGACAAGGTCGATCTGCTGCTAATAATAATTACACACACCCTGTGTGCATAGTTGGGCTGGTAAAAGAGAGAAAAAAGAAAAAGTGAGGTGGAAGGGAGAAAAAGAAATGACATAGAAAGATTAGTAAAATATTTGAAAGCACAATCTCAGGGTCAGGAGGTCAAAGACTATATTCTAAAATCGAAGTCAGAATGGAATTGGATGAAGGTCAAACTTCTAAAGACGTAAAAAGCACTGAGAAACCTGGCCATTTTCCAATGTGGTCAAACATGTTTGGGGGCCAACAGATACAAACGTTGTTCAACCACATAGAAAATGTAAAAATCACAAAACAATCTCTGTAAATCTGGGATATAAAATAAGCTCTGATCATCTAGTTAATGATAAATGTTTTATAAAGGAAATTTTAAGTAGCTATATACCATCTGTTTGGCCAGTCTGGAAGTTAGCTAATAACTTGCAGATGGAATTTCTAGTTCAATACGGTGTCTTAAGCCACACATTAGCCTGCCTCCCTCCTTTCCCAGGATGCTACTGAAATGACAGTCAAGTCATAAAAGATATATGCTAACTCCATGATAGGGTCAGAAAGAAGACAGGGTATCTCTAACCCTTTGGAACATTTTTAAATGGAAATGAGACTACATGAGTCTAAAAAATGATCATTGGAGCTTAGAAATTGATGTGTGTTTGACCTGTAGATGGTATGCCTCAAAAATCACGGGGGTAACACACACACACACACGTATATGCAGGTCTACCAGATAGCCCCTCACACCAATGTGGTTATGAATCTGGGCCCAGTCAAAGGCCTCAAGGTCTTGCTTTCTAAATAGGGAGAGATTTTCATGGAAGAGCCCTTCATATAGCCATGGAATTGAAAAGAGAGAAGATGGACAAAAACCAAGGAGATCTGAGGTCATTCTTTGATGGAAAAAATGAAATGAAAGGAAGGCCTGCCAAGGGACGAAAAGGTCAGGGTCCTCACTTTGCAGGATGAAGGCATCCCTCGGTTTCATTGAAACCCTAAGAGTGCCATTGTGAACCCCACATGTCCTCTCAGAAAAACCCATCTGTGGACAGGACCTGTCATCCCCACATCTATGAAGAAAGCCAGTTAGCAACAGAGTCATGTGGCTGGAAGGCATTCGCTCCACCTACCTTAGTCTACTCACTCTTGTATTCAGCACTAGAAACAGTTGAACAAAGACAAGCAGCTGGTAGAAAAGCAAGCACATAAGCCAAATAAAAAACACCCATAAGTCATCACCAAGATGTCAAAGAACAACTAAAAATAGATGAGACAGGTAGAACAGAAGAAAGAAAATCCTCTTAAAGTCCAATTAGTATCTTAACAGACACTCAAGTGGATGTTCAGTAAGGAAAATGACTTTATGTCACCAAAAGGACGGTACAGGAAACGATAGCTACTAGAAATAAATAAAGTTCATGGAAAACCTCAGGACGGAATGAAGACAGCTGAAGAATAAATTTGTTATCTATAGGATAAAACTAAGCAAATCTTCCAGAACGTAGAACAAAAATTACAGAGAAACAGAAAGTAAATTGAAGAGGGACAGAGAGGTGAGTAAGGAAGTTAATTAATAAGCTCGGAGGCTTTCTAGGAGGTGGGAACCCAGAGCAGAGAGAGGCAATATATTAGATGATGGAGTAATTTAATCATTTGTAGGAGAAATTATTGTACCTTCAGAGTGAATGGCAGTAAGGCAGCCTAATGAAGCCACAGCCACCCCACCCCACATGCCGGTGGATGCCCAGAACCACAGGAGGACAAGAAAAAATTCTGAAAGCTTAAAGAGAAGGAGGGGGTGGGGGTGGTGACCATATTTTTGAAAAACACAGATCTCATCACATCCTTGGAGACTGGAAGGCCTACAGCTAGGACTTCAAAGTTCTGAAAGAAACTGTGTTTGCACCAGGATCTTGTTTAAAGTAAGCTTTACGCCCAACTTGGGGCTGGAACTCATGACACCGAGATCAAGGGTCGTAGGCTCTACCGACCGAGCCGGCCAGGCACCCCTGGACCAGGATTTTACGTCCACAAACTACTGCACCGCATGAAGGGCATTTTTTGAATAATCAAGGTCTCACAATGCTCATGGCACACATGCTTCTTTGAAAAACGAATCCTTAGGATACATAGGGCCAAAGAATTAAGGGGAGAGACAAAAGATCCAAAGAACTACGCAGTGGATATGCAGTGAAGCGCTTCACAGCAATAAAAGCGGATGGTCTGCAGGTGTATTGACCACGGATGAAGCTCAGCCACACCACGCCGCGTGGAAGCAGCCAGGCCCCTGCACACCAGACACACCAAGACTCCTTCCCACATGAGTCCGCTTTAATAGAAACACGCAGAAGGAATGCACCTTGGTGGTGGCGACCCACGTCGGTTCATTTTGTGAAAATCCACGAAGCCGGACACGGGCTGCTTGTGCTCCCTTCTGTGTGTTCTTCTCCGAGAAGCAGCTTCACTCCAAATAGCAGTAAGTAAAGTGATTGCCTCTTACGTGCCACGAAATCTCTGAGGCTGTTGGGGTTCACGGCGCTCGTTTTACAGGGAGAAGGCCAACCACCCAGGCGTGAAGGAAAAGGCGGGCCCAGCACGCACAGCAGCTTTCCCTTCCCTGGTCTACAGGCTGGAAGCCCGCTGGGGATGGCCAAAGGCTACTGGGCAACACTCAACTGTGCCCCGGCAGCGGGGAAGGGCAAGCTACGTGGGCATCGTGCTGCTCTCTTAGGCCCACAGAAAACCCCCCAAAATCGAAAACAAGCAAAGAAAGGGACGCGCTGGCAAGAAGGCAGGCATCGAATCCCGCTGTCGGAGAAGATACCTGGCCGAGACCTGTTCCACGGGCTGGGGGGCTGGGGTGCCAGGGGCTGGGTGCTGAGACAAGCGGGGGGCTCACCTCCTGCCAGGCTTCACCTCTGCTAGGACAGGGAAACTTCCTGATCTGCATGATGTCAAACGTTGGGCCAGACCCCAGACATGGGGCCAGAGGCGGACCCCTCAGGAGGGCCATCACAGGAGCTGGAGTCTGCCCTCCAGAGTCGGCGGGGCCGCATTCACCACCTCATTACCTGGACAGGGACGATGCTTTAGATCCAGAGTCTAGTCACTTGGTGATGAGAGTCTCGGACTTTTCCTTTTTTTTTTTTTTTTTTAAGATTTTATTTATTCATTCATGAGAGACACACACACACACACAGAGAGAGAGAGAGAGAGAGAGACAGAGAGACAGAGAGAGGCAGAGACCCAGGCAGAGGGAGAAGCAGGCTTCATGCCAGGAACCCGATGTGGGACTTGATCCCGGGTCTCCAGGATCATGCCCTGGACGGAAGGTGACGACAAACCGCTGAGCCACCTGGGGATCCCCAAGTCTCATACTCTTCCGATGGGCAGATGAGGAGAGAGCCTGTTGTTGTAGGTACATCTGACACGTGGGCAAAGTGTGCCTGATGGAGTTGGAGTTGCTTAGAGCAGGTATCTGACCCGGGCACGAGGACTCCGGAGCCCAGTGCCATGAAGGGTCATGATGAGTCTGGATGAGAGAAAAGGAAGGGGGCGCATGGCCGGTGTGCGGGTCTCTAGTTCTCTGCACTGAGGAACAGCCCTCATTCTATTCTACATTGCGCAGGTGAGGCCATCAGGTGTACGTATCCACCTGTCCTCCAGGATAGCCTATCAGCCCTGCAGGACTCTTGAGCCAAGATATCCCCCCATCTGAGCCCTAATGGGGCTCTCGGGCACAGGTATGCATCTGTCTCCCCCTCATAAGGATGCTCCGAAGAGCTGGCCCTGGCCCATGCTAGTCTCATTCATCAGATACATTCATCTGTCCCAGGGGTGAACTGTCACCTAGCAGGTCTGTTCAGTGTCCTTCAGAGTTTTGTGTAAAGCTCAGTGATGAACTAAACCAGAATCCGCCAAAAAAATGGGCCTCTTTGGAATGAGGAATTTTTTGAGCGGATTATTCTGAGCAACAGCGGGCGCCGGAGCAGCTCTGAAAACACAGCGGAAGTTACTTTGTTGAAAGGGAAATTTACATTTATAAAGGAAACTTCATTTGTGAAGGCGCATTCATCTCAGCGCCAAGGAAAGCAGGTGAGCTAACAAGAGAGTCTCACCGTGGAAAAGACAAGACGCCAACTTAAATCTGCATTAAAAAAAAAAAAAAAAAAAAACGCATCCTGGGAAGCCTGGGTGGCTCACTGGTTGGGCAGCTACCTCTGGCTCCGGTCGGGATCCTGGGGTCCTGGGATCCAGTCTCCCACCCCCACGTCTTTTGTTAGAATTAAAAAGTATCAGAGAGGGTAACTGTGACCTGCCAGTGGCCGTCTTTCCAACCAAGTGCAAGAGTTGTGTCTACCGGGGACAGACTGACCAACAGCCTGCAGGTGCAGGACACAGAAGGGGAAGCCAACACCTGTCGGAGCCACCTGGCCGAGTAATCTGGCCCTGGGAGCACACCTCTAGGTACCCATCTCTGCCCCCCCCAACCCCCCACACACACTGGCCAGGCCACAGTAATGTAAATATGACAAATGAGAACGGGCTACCGCTTGCTCCGTACCCTGGAGGCCTGTTTGACTAGCCACGTCCTAATCCCGCTTTTGATCGCGGAAATCACGTTTCTCTCTCACAGGGGATACATCTTATTTACTAATCCCAGGGAGAGGGATCCCTGGGTGGCGCAGCGGTTTGGCGCCTGCTTTTGGCCCAGGGCACGATCCTGGAGACCCGGGATAGAATCCCACGTCGGGCTCCCGGTGCATGGAGCCTGCTTCTCCCTCTGCCTGTGTCTCTGCCTCTCTCTCTCTCTCTGTGACTATCATAAATAAATAAAAATTAAAAAAAAAATCCCAGGGAGATATGGAAATTTGAAACTAGAGAAAAACAGTAGAGCGAAAAGAAGATTCAAAGCAGATTCTGAAGCCTGAGCAGGAATTAACACATGAAAGGAAAACTGTGGTGACAAGTGTCTACAAGTTTCCTGATGAACCCGGGTCAGGGCAGAGCCGCCAAGTAGCTACACACACACAAAAGTCATTTGTGATTATAATCTGTCCCTCTGTGAATAAGATCCTCCTCCACAAATGCACAGCGGTATTAGGTCTGGGAGGGATTTTTATCTCCATGTGCGTGATGCACAGTCCCGTGCATCTACTCACATAGTAGGTGCCCAATAAAGCTCACGTCGATGGCATGAATCCTATAGGATTCTCCAAGTATTCCGTTTCCCATCCAGTAATTCCCACACTCTACTTACAAGCCCCCATACTTTGAGTTCTAGGGCCCTAGAACACCCAAATATTGTCATATAGATTATTTGCCGCGACAGCAATTCCACCCCTTTTCTAAAGGAAATTGATAAAGGAAATTTCCATTTGTAAAGATGGAAATCATTCATCAGATATGTTCATCTGTCCCAAAAAGAGAGCCAGTTGTGACCACCTGAAAGGCTTATCTGCGTCACAAGGCAGCACCTACATACCTTGTATTTCCTCCCTTCCCCGTCCCCCAACTTGCCTCCCGTGCCAGAAGCCCAAATCCCTTTCTTTCTTTAAGATGGGAAATAACTCACAAACACGTGGCCACTTCTCGCGCTGCGTCCATGCTTATGCATGCAATTAAGACCAGACTTTGTCCCGTTAATCTGCTCCATGGACGGGAACCATGTGTCCTGAAGGGGTCTGCTTCACACACGGGCAACGAGGCACACGTCAGTGGCAGCATTTACACATTTAATCATGCACGGGGTCACCTAGACAAGGCCTTAAAAGCAAGGAGGAAAAAAAAAAAAAAAGCAAGGAGGGCCTGGTGTGATCCAGCATGTAAGGATTCAGTCTCCAGCCCAAAGAACCCTATCTGCTGTGTTCTCAGAGAGGATGGATTTACGCTGGGGGGGGGGGGGGAGTGTAAAGTAAAGCCCTGGATGAAAATTTACAGTAACAGTAACAGGGAGGACATGACAAAGCAGGAAGGAGGGCAGGAGGAAGAAGCAGCAAGAGAAGGAAGGGGAGGAGGAGGAGAAAAGGAGGAAGGGGAGCAGGAGAAGCAGGTGCACTGAGGAAGGAGGTGTGGGAGGATAAGATGTATTAGGGGAAGAGTGGGAGGAGGAGCAAGAAGAGAAAAAGGAGGAGAAGGAGGAAAAGAACAAAGGAGAAGGAAGAGGAGGAGGTGGAGATGCAGAAGGAGAGACGTGTAGGAGGAGGAAGAGGAGAAGCAGGAGGAAGAGGAGGGCAGGAGGGGAGAGGCAGGAGGTAGAAGACTAGGGGAGAAGTAGATGAGGAAGAGGAGGAGGAGGAGGAGGGGAGGAAGAGGAGAAGCAGGAGGTAGAAGATGAAGAGGTAGAAGAAGAGGAGGGGAGAAGGAGGAGTAGGAGAGGAACTGAAGGGGAGAAGGAGTGGAAGAGGAGGAGAAGGAGGAGGAGAAGAGGAGAAGAGGGGAAGGAGTGAAAGAGGAAGAGAAGGACTGGAAGAGGAGGAGTGGAAGAGGAAGAGGAGGAAGAGAGGAGAAGTGGAAGAGGAAGAGGAGGAGGAGGAGTGGAAGTAGAAGAGGAAGAGGAGGAGGAGGAGG